>WAEK01000007.1:870000-1397500 GCA_011634665.1 Mortierella sp. BCC40632
ATCTATATCTATGATGACAATACGGACTCTGAGATTACGGCCAATATGGAAAAGCAATCCCAAGTCTTTTATGAGAAGATCAATCTCTATGGATCAAAGGACTCAGCACTGGCCAAGGAACTCTCTGTCCCTCAGCCATCTTTGATCGTTTTGAAGGACAACCGTCAGATCAGATATGAAGGATCATTGACAGATGATCAAGCCGTCGAAGCGTGGATTGAAAAGGCCCGGAATCCTTTGGTGCTTACACTCGATGGTTTCAATATTGGTACAGTTTTGGGACGAGAAGGCTGGTCAGTTATTGGACTTGTGGAACCCGCCAAGACTGAGGATGTGGAAAAGATTCGCCAGGAGTTGATCGAAACAGCATTCGAGTACCAGAAGAACATTGACCAACATAAGGCTCTTGATAATCAGCATTTGAGATTCGCCATTCTGAATGCCACTCAGTGGGAGAGCTATGTCCGTGGAGCCCTCAAACTCAGTCTGACCGAGCTTCCAGCAGTTTTGGTCATTAACAGCCGCAACGAGCTCTTCTATCCTTTCGGTCTGGATGGTCGTCGCCCAGCCGTTGAGAAGGAAGCTCTGTTGAAGTATATCGGAGAGATCGAGGAGGGTGTATTGCAACCTAGATCAATGCTTTCGACTATTCAGAAGGGTTTCCGGGAGGTGCAGGGCCGGTTCCGCTTTGTCGTTCAGTACGCAGGTCAGCATCCAATGGTTGCCATGGCTGTGGGATCGGCATTCTTGCTGGCCCTTATGCGATTCCTTGGAGGCAAGGCACCTGAAGAAGGAGAGAAGGAGGAGGGAGCAGAGCATCCCAAGACCGAGTAAAGAGAACCTATAGTATTATCTAATCCGAGAAAAAAAGTTTGAATCAACCATTTCCCCTTGAAAACGAGAAAGAATGCTGCGTGTGCGGAAGCAGTGTTGTCAAAGTTTGGGATAGGATATGAAGTGGGAGATCATTTACGCGCTCCTTGTTCCTATAGTGAAGCAGTTCACATTCACCTTGCGATCGAGCCATAGCACACTCCCTTCAGGCGCTCTGCCCATTCATTCAAACTGGCGGCATCAGAAGAGACCATGCAATTTGTGATCTCGACTTGGTCTAGTTGGTCTTCATAGCAGCTTGTATTCTACTTCAGACTGGCGTGTCGCTAGTTGAAGCTTGAGCCTTGATGGCCTGAATACTTAAGGGCGTCCTTTTAAGAAGACACCTTCTTCTTCATCCATTGCCCCACACCTGTCTTTGCGTCCCATTTCATCCCCTTTTTTTTTTTATTCCAACGGAGGCAATGACCTGGCTGGAGCGAAGAGCACACGATAGATGCAATCTCCATCACATAATGAATCGGGCCACAGCGGAGCAGCAACTGGATCACCGCCTTCGTCAGTCTCTGTACAGTCAACGCCGTTGAGTACCAATATCTCAAGGGCTGGCTCTACTTCAACCACTGGTTCTGTAACGAATGCGAAGAATGGGACGAATGTGAATGCTAGACCATTCCAATCGACGACTGTACTGAATGGCGCCGGTGCTGGTGTTCAAGAGGGTCAGCAGCAGCCGGTAGTACCGTCGGTCACACGGCTCCATAACCGTAAATCTTCCTTTGCTTCTAGCTCGGGAGGAAATATGGTTGGAAGTGGTCGCATGGGTGACGGGATCGTAAATCAGACTATGAAAGAGGACTTGGAGAGTATGTCTGTCCAAAAAAAAAAAAAAAAAAAACCTTACTCTCTTAGTGTGAACGTGATGTCACCCTTGTGAATGGAAGAGGAAACTTATTCGTCCATCATCCATCGCGGCTTTTTTGTTCATGCTCAGACTGGATAGCTGCTCTAGGATTATCGCCCGAGAAGCCGTTAAAGGTGGTCGGGTGTTTTGGTCAGACAAGAGATATCGTCATGATTCAACGCGTGGCATCGGCAGACCGTGGTCATGCTCGTTCCTACCGACCTCAGCGACAAGATCTTCACCATCACCAATCCTCCAAGGAGGCTGAAGAAGAGCGAGGGAAAAGGTTGGGAGACTCGGAAGAACTAGGAGCATCAGCAGTGCCCAACGGATATGAAGATGGTAGAGGACTTGAAAACGCAAGCTACGATGATGGGGAGTGGTATGATGACGATGACCGTCTTCCCGTCTTTTTCAAGGGTTGTCGAGAAGACGATTCTTTTTTTTCAGCCGAGATGCCTCCTAACGATGGACCTGATACTGATAAAATGACAGCAGACACGCCAGATACAACAGGAAGCGTTGTGGAGGCTGCTTGCTCGTGGACGATGGGGTTTGGGCAGAACAAGGTACTATCCATGTAGTTGTTGTCATGCTGAATGTTGTCCTAAGAATGTGAGTGTTTTAAGGCAGATCGCTGACTTTTTTATCCACCCTACGTTGGCTCAAAAGGCAGGAGATATTCGAGCTTTTGTGGATCGGAGCAGGAATATGTTACTGCTTCAGCACTCATATCTCTATGACTCTCAGTCGATGCTTTCTGCCTGCCTGCAATCGGTGGAAAAAACAAAAGGCGATGTGAGTAATTGCATTTGAGATACGTGAGTACGCACACACACACACACGTGGAAAAGAGTTGGATGGACCAACCGCCAATGTTTGCCTTCTCACTTGTTTGTATAACCTAGAGAGCATCGTTACTAAAGTGGATGCATGATCAAGAGTACGAGAGTCATCGGGCACTCTTATTTCTTTTTCTTGTGTCCCAGGTCATGGTGGTAAGACAAATATAATTGAGAGAAGTGGGACGAGTCAAAGAACTTCAGGTTGTACTATTCAATAGATCGAAGCAGCAAGGAATGTTAAAATACACCAATTTTCCTTGACTTGTTGGGACTCTGTTTCTAGTACACTTCCCCTGATATGAATGTCGACCCTCGGATGATATCAGTCCTTTCGGCTCTACTGACGATCAAGAAGCAGATTATGCAGGAGATGGACCGGTTCATGAGCATTTGCTGGGATCGAATCGGGGTCCTTTCCCCGGATCAGCAACGCCAGAATGCGGACAAAAATAGTGGCCCAAATTCTGGTACAGGGAGTGGAAACTCGGGGCGTGCAACCAACTCGATGGCTAATATTTTTACCCCTGGAAAGTGTGTCCCTGTCCTGGTCTTTGTTATCGAACGAGTGCAGGTGTCAGTGCCCTGGTATGACCCTTATGCCACTGAACAACAGGTCCAAGAGGTAAAGCATCAGGGGTAAAGTAATCTTGATCGCGTATTGGCAGAATATTGAATAATCATTTAACACACAGTACATTTTGTGGCGAGTATCTAGCATCTGAGGCAACAAGTACTCAAAAAGTCAGTAGACGCCATCCAAACAAGACTAAGATATATCCTACGAGCATGCCGGCTAATCCAAACTAGCGACCAACCGGTCGGAGTGTTTGATGCGTAAGGGTTTCCTCCCACTTTTCCCAGTATGTATTCGGAGATGGTTTTCTAATGGCCTAACCGAGTTCTTTCTCTCTTTGCACTTGTGGCATACTTTTAACGGAATTTGTTCAAAGTCGACAACTGTTTGTATTACCAAGTCCGTCCTCAACGCCGTTCGTTCATGCAATCCCTTACTTTACTGGGCGGCTCGAATTACCAGAAAGACCACTTGACGGTCTTGAGGAAGACCAGGATCGGATTGTTTCGATGGGGTTGGATCCAGCAGCAACGGTGATGAACCGTCAGAGGACAAAAGGTTCTGGTTCCTCCTCGAGACGACAATATGGGGGTGGTGGGAAGAACACTTCACGTGAGCAGCGTGACAAGAGTCGATCTAATTCCGATCAACAACTACAGCTTCAGTCTAATACTCAAAGACAGAGTCTAAGTGGCTATTCCGCCTTTGGAATGCCTACTCTGCGGGATTTGTACGATACGGTGGTGCAAGCAAAGGACAAGCCTCTTGGCAAAGCGAGTGCCACAACGGGAACAACGACGACGACAGCTGCAACCGGTCCAAAGTCGAGATCAAACAATAGCGGCACAGCATCAACAGGGACAGGGGTAGCAACAGGAGAAGATGCTGTGTCGTTGACCACCCGGCCGGTCTCCGTTGGTTCCTTGTACGCCGACTACTCTGGGCCACTGCTGAGACATTTTGTTGACGGGTGGGTCCAGAACACGACGGGTACTGGTGGATATGGCAGTGTAATTGGCAAACGGAATGCTGGTACTGTGGAGGTAAGTAAAAGAATAAGGGTTGTTTCTAATAGGCGACCAAAACACTGCAACCCGCATAGGACAGGAAATACATATGTTTCCACAAAATAATCACAAAGAAAAAAAAAGTCTTGGCATTTTTTGTGAGAAAGGAAGCATATACTGTCACAGCAAGGGAGCGCAATGTTGACCCACAAACTGTATTGGCTACAACTTAGATACCTTCACTTCAACAATGGGCGGCCGGATCATTGGGAGTGTGCGAAGCTCTTGGTGTAACGAATTTGAAGTCGCCATTGGTCAGGAACAGCGGTGGTCTCGACAGCAGCGACACCAGCAACAGATACGCCAATGGGACCCGCGCAAGTGATCAGGAGGACACAGGGGTTGGATTGACAACAAGTAAAACTTGCCAAGGGTCACAGCAAGGAACAACACAACAACAACCTGCAGCGGCATACGAAGACGTTCCCGCTGGACACAAAAATGCGGCAAAGGCTTCAAAGAGGACGGGAGGCAGCAAAAAATATTCACTACGATGTGCAAACTCGGTTCAGCGACGGATTCAGGAGTTTGTACAGTCAGACGAGGTCATGGAAGAGCTGTAGGATTTTTTTTAGTGGCTGTTGACATGAACTGGTGCTAGATTCTACTAAGTTGACATTGCCTGAGATGTAAATCGCCCTTTCTTTTGGATTAGATATGGCACTCAGGACCAAGACCCCACACAAGCAGCCTCACGCGCTCACTCGGATCGTTATCGTCAGCTCAAGGTAAACTGATATACAAATGTTACCGCACAAGAGAGCAGCATGAGGGAGCGAAAAAGGGAGAGGAGAAGAGACCGGAAAGAGATTTACCCAATTTAACAGGCGCCAAGACGAAGCGTGACACCGACACGTTTGCGCAAGAGAAGGATGCCCTACCCTGATACTTACACTCTACTCTCTCTCTCTCTCTTATGGTTGCGTTGTGTTTGTGGTGGACAGGCCGACCAGGCACAAAAGCTCTTTCAGTCCTTGGCACATCGAAGGTGACGCGGCTCGCGCTGTTCTCTCAAAACTGCGGGGGAAAGCGAATATGTGGAGCCATGATCAGAGTTCCCCCAGCACTCTTCTTGGCCATAGATGCAAATGAGACGGCAGTGAAGAGTTTGTCCAGCCATGAATCATAACTAGAGCGTCTAGCTCGCTTTTCCATGAGTATCGCCAGACCTTCTCATAAAAGGATAGGGCGACCGGGTTCCCCAAGCGTGAATAAAGTCCCGCGCAGTGGCACAGCCGCATAAGGAAGAAGACCTTCGGGTTTGCTTAAACTAGACCCTTCAGACGAGTGTGAGGCAGGGGGGAGGGGGTGCAGCGGAGTAGTCGCAAGAACATGCCAAGCGCCTGCGGAGGGTTTCGAATGTTCGAGACCAGGGCTGGCTGAGAACTAGTCGAGAGCCAGAAGACATGGCGATGAACTTCAGGTTAGGTGCCGTGCCATCGGCAGGGAAAGCGGTGCTTACGTGCGCTGGGTTTGATAGCAACGATCCAGAGGTCAAGATAATATACACACAGTGCATGCAGGCAGCAATTTTCCCATTTTGGCAGAGCTTGGCGTGACTGGTAGGTGGGCAGGATGCCAAGCCCAAGTGGATGATATAAAGCTTTTCGACTGCTGTCCCACCCCGCCTCACTTCTTTTCTAGCTTCACTTGCCCACTTCCATACTCACCCGCCTTTTTTTTTTTTTTTCCATCCATCCACATCCACACCTGCATTAGTTTCGCAGCCTCTCTTCCTTCTCCTCGTCCTCCTCTCCCCACTCCCACTCTTCATCGTCCTACTCTCTCACCTGTCCATCGCATTTGTGTCATCCATTCCCACTACCCCTATTGAATCTCATCCGTATTCCCACGCCCACTCTCCCAAGTACGGAGCGCCTCTATCTCAACACTTTCATTCCTTTATCGACTCTAGTAAGAGCGAACAACGCGCCATGTCCGGCACCACCAACGTCAGTCCATGCAAAGTCAGCTGTAATGGTACCTTGCACCGGTTCCTCCTCAACAGACCTGCTCGCTGGGCCAGCTTTGAAGAAAAGGTAGTTATCCTCCCCCCTCCCCTCTCCCTTCACCTCCACCATAACCTTCTATTCTCACAGCCTCTCAATTTACCTGCACATGTCATGTCTCCTCTCTCTTTCTCTCTCCACTCTACTCTGGTCTAAGGGTCGTGGCACACGCGGGAGCGCCACGAAGTAGAGGATGGTCGGAAGGGCGGTTGAGCAGCGCCTCTAGCCTGTTAAGGTTTTTATGGATTTCTTGGCAAAGCCCGTGCTAGGAAACAGTCCACTTGAGCCTGTCACCACCTCCGAAGAACGCCACCATCCAACAGGAGTTACTCTCTAGCCTTGTTGGCATCCCCCAGAACGACCCAAACAGACCGTCACTCTTTCTATCCATCCTAAGCTTAATCCATCCATCCCATCCATCGACCAATCACTCTATTCTATGCCCTTCCCCCCCTTCCCTCCCCTTACTTCCACTTGGCGGCTGCTTATTTCCCTCTGCAATGTCCCCGCATCAACATTCAGCATACTAACCATGTCTACTATCATTTATTATTTTTCTTCTTTCTCGTACCCTGCATAGATCCGCAATGTCTGCAACCTGTCACCAACTGCAGGCTTTGATGTCCGTTACACGGACGAGGAAGGAGATGTGATCTCACTCAGCACTGACGGTGAGCTAGAGGATGTCATGGCTATGCACGCTCTGTTCACACAGATCGCTCCCGTCCGGTTCGAGGTCTTCCCCCGACCTGGCTTCGAGACACAACCACATCTCTATGAATCTTCATCGCCTGTGCTCGCATCGAGTCCTTTTCGCTCACCCAGGGCTGAACCCACCCGTTCGGCCACTGTAACCAGCGATGATGAAGAGTTGCTCCTGCCAGCACAACAGCATAATCCCCAAGAGACTGCCTTTGACTCTGATGATGATACTAGTGATGATGTCTCTTTGATTGACATGTCGGAAGGCACGGACCCCGCCATTGCTGCAGCTGAAGCTGCAGTGAAGGCAGAGGCAGAAACAAAATCGGTTGTCACAGATACCTCTCTCCAGCAGGAGCAGGAGATAATGCTGCGACAGGAACAAGAAATGGCCGAGGCATTCAAGATTAACGCACCTGTCTTTTCAAGCTCTGTTGCTGGCAATGACCCTTTCACTAATGCAACGACAACTGAAATCAATGACACCATGGACACAGATGACCAAGTTGATGAGATGCCCAAGTCCAAGGATACAGACACCACTCGGTCTAGCAGTCCCTCAGGAGCAGCTTCTCCACGCCCATTCAACATCGGCAGTCCAGTGCTTCCTTTGATTGAACTTGAAGCATTGACGATGGAGAGCGCACCTCCAGTAATGTCTTCTATTGTGGCCTCTGCCATCGAACAGCATGCACAAGAGGCAATTTCTAGAGACAGCAGTGTTTCTGGTGATGAAAAGGAGTCCGACCCTGTGCAGCCTGAGATGACAGACGCGACAAATGAAGAAGATCCCTCTACCACCTCGGCCGACCGTGCTTTGATTGAACAGTTCCAACTTTTGGTCCAGGAATTCCAGCATGTTATCCAGAACAACCCACAGCTGGTATCTATTGCAGGCGGCATCTTGAATCAGGTAAATACCATCTTTGTTTTGAAAGTTGTTTTGAAAGTTAAATGCTCTAAAGTTGTTTAGCATATGAGACTAACGCTCCCACATTATCTACTACATAATCTAGATCGCATCCAATGTCCGCGTGAACTTTGATGCGTTCGCTTCCTTTATGCGCGAGACTGCAAATCAAGCCGCCACCAACGCTCAAGAAGCTACTGCCAATGCAGCATCAAGTGCCCAAGAAGCTGTTAACCAGGCTAAGGAAGCAGCAACCGAAGCAACCCGGAACTGCCCTTTTGCAGGCAACAATGGCGCAAATCCGTTCGGGTCTAACCCATTTATGTCTAATGCAGAAGATCCTTTCTCAGGTTCACATCCTGATCCATTCTTCCGCCATCGTCCTCCTCATGAAACTTTTGGAGGTCATGGTCGTGGGTTCTTTGGTGCAGGCTGTCGCGGTGGCCGTGGCGGTGGCCGAGGAGGACATTTTGGTCGTCCAGGTCCTGCAGGATGGAGGTTTAGCATGCCATCTATGCCCCCCATGCCTCCTATGCCTCCCATGCCTCCCATGCCTGGAATGGCCTCTATGCCTGGAATGCCCCCAATGCCCCCAATGCCCCCTATGCCTGGAATGCCCTCCATGCCCGGTATGTCTCATTGCGGGCCTTTCCCATTTGCTGAGAGGACGCCTTCAACATCTGCTCCAGGTTGTGCAGCCCCAAGCAGCAGTACGTCGCCATTTGTTCCTGGTTTCCCGTTCAACATTGGAACTCCAGGATGCAGGAGCAAGGATTTCAAGTTCAGAGGAGGTCGTCCTAACCTTGGTGACACTGAAGTCTCCAAGAATGCACCTGGATCCTCGTCCTCATCCTCTTCGGAGAAGAAGCCTGTGGACGAGTCAGCGGCTTCGCAAGCAGATAGCACAGCGTCAGCGATGCCTGGCTCCTTCCCTCAGGAGCGACCTATGATTGAGGTGAGTGGTGGTTGGACCTGGAATCTTCTTCCAGATGGTGGCTCAAATGCTGGAGAGACATCAACACGCCCCAAGTACGGATGGGTTTGGACCAGTGGTACAAGTGGTGCCGAAAATCCCGAGCCAACGCCGGCCTACACAGCGACCGAAGACGCTGAGATGCCAGATGCGGCTCAAGACCAGGCTTCGCGGCCAGGACCTTTTGGCGACTCTGCAAGATTCGGTTTTGGACCATTTCAAGGTGGCCGCGGAGGATTCCACCACCCACATGGCCATCCTCATCGAGGACCCCACGCAAGTCATCACCACCACCACCACCATGAACACGGTCGCCATTTCAGTCGCCGACGACACTCTGGATCACGCTCGGGTGGAGAAGACAACAACGCAAGCGACTCCAAGGGTGAGGAGAGCGAGACATTGAAACGACGACAGACTTTCCACGACCAACGAGCGCAGATGGTGCAGGCTCGCAAGGAGCATTTGCAGCAGCAGAGACAGGCGATTGCTGAGCAAAGAGAGCTTTTGGCAGAGAATGCCAAGAAGCAGCAAGAGCGTCGCCGACTCGAGGTGGACAGGATGCAACGGCAGACTCAGGGCTCTGCCTCTTCGACATCAGCATCCATTCCTAAAGTGGTAGGAGGTGGAAGTCTTGCTGGCATTTGGCCCGCTGCGCCCAGCGACACTACTGGTAACGCCTCTTTGGCCACTCCTGGAGGATTCCCAGAGCCAGTTTTCTCCCAAGCTCAGCAGCGGCAGCGACTGCAAGAACAGCAACGACAGCAAGAACAGCAGCGCCAGCAAGAACAGCAACAACAGCAAGAACAGCAGCGACAGCAAGAGCAGCAGCGACAGCAAGAGCAGCAGCGACAGCAAGAACAGCAGCGACAGCAGGCGCAACAGCAAGAGCAAGAACATCAGCGACAGCAAGAGCAGCACCGACAGCAAGAGCAGCAGCATGCGCAGCAGTCCCAGGAATCAACCTCAACCCCGGGTTTTGATACAGGCGATTTCGAGGAGGAGCTTGCGATTCTGATCAGCATGGGCTTCCAGGACAGCGATGAACTTCGATCGGTCGTCCGGGACTTTGGAGGCGAGGTGGAGGCCGTGATTGATTTTATGATCAACAGACAGTAAAAGGTCACCCCCTCTAGCTCTCACACACACTCTCTCTTTTTTTTTTCTTTTCTTTCTTTCTTTCTTCAACGACTGTAATGATAAATGACGTTTTCTGATAGCCGGCAATGATTGGCAGGGCAAACGCGTCTGTTTTTTTTTAGGTAACAAACAAATAAAATAAAAAAATAAAAAAAAAATGAACGAATGACACCAAATCTTATTGGAATCTGGGTGAGGATTGTTTCGTGTGGCTTGACAACAAAGACACCTTGAAACCCGGACGGTCGCGCCGAGTCGCGACCTGCCGGTCTGCATCATGGGCACATAAGTGTTTCCCTTTTTACGCTATATTTTTCCACCCGCCAACCTTTTTTCCCCACCCTTTTTTTTTTTTTTTTTTTTTTTTTTTTTTTTTTTTTTTTTTTTTTTTTTTTTTGCTTGTCCGACCACTCTTTTATCCTTCCACTACTACCATTATACCTTGTTGGCTCTCTCCTCCCTTCACCACTCTCATCTAGTCCGGAAGTAAGACAAGGAAACACAGACACACAAAAGAGGGCTTCTCCGTCATGTTAGACGACCACTGTTACCAAGTTTGCCAATCGTTCAACACGAACTTGGCTCGATATCCTGCTCTGGCTGTCGGTCTTCCATTGATCGGTGGTTTCCTTTGCGCGCTTCCGTCGCATCGACATTACAAGAGCTTTTATGAGTCGCTTCAAAAGCCCGATTGGGCACCACCAGATTGTGTTTTCCCACCGACGTGGGCGGCCCTCTACATCTCGATTGGGTATGCGTCCCATCTGGTGGCACTGAGGACAGGACCGAACACTGTGCCCTCGATCCGGGACCTTGCTCGGACAGGATTGGGCATCTATGGCTTGAACTTGGCCTTGAATTTTGCTTGGTCACCCTTGATGTTCTGGAAGAAGAAGATTGGTGCTGCCTTGGCCACTGCTGGAGGATTGACTGTAAGTGTTTTTTTTTTTTTTTTTGGTTTCTCGGATTCGAGCAAAAAGAATAATAACTGGTGTGTGCGCACTTGGATTTCATGTCATCGGGACTTTCTTTCTTTCCTGTCCCCCCCTCCCCCATCGTGCTCATGAACCATTGGGGTCAACATATCTCTCGAGACCCCGATTTTCTATGCCATTTTGGATTAGGGAAGAGAGAGAGAGAGAGAGAGAGAGAGAGAGAGAGAGAGAGATAGATATATAGGATATAGAGAGAGAGAGAGATAGAGAGAGATATATATATATAGAGAGAGAGAGATAGAGAGAGAGAGAGAGAGAGAGAGAGAGAGAGAGAGATAGAGAGATAGAGAGAGAGAGAGAGAGAGAGAGAGAGAGAAGAGACTGGGAAAGCAGGAGAGAACTGCTTTTCAGGAGGCTTGGAAGAAGTTCGTGTTCAGGGAAGGAGAGGGGGTGGTGGGAAGTGGGAAGAGGAAGAAAAAAAAAAAAGGAAGACGAGTCCGAAGGAGATTACGCCCGACTAGAACATCAACAAGGGGTGGAAATGGTGGCCTCTCGGATTCCCAAAGCACCTCTTTGTGTGTGTGTGTTATGATGTCTCTACTTCAGCAAAATCACCCTCACTCTATCAGTGGTCAGTTCCAACACACCCTAGCCTGGAACTGACACCAGTGTGTGTGTGTATGTGGAGGGAGAGGGGGGAGATGGTCGGGTGAGCGCGTAGTTCTTGATACCGTTTACTTTTTTCCCTCGATCAACGAGACTTTGGAGTTGCCACACACACATACACATTTCAACTTTCGCTCTAGGGATTGCATATTTGGCTTACATGCTAACAGCAATGCACTGTTTTATTTTCTAGGTCTCCGCTGCGGCAATGGCCCACTATTATTTCAAGGTCGACAAGTGCGCTGGCTATTTGACGGTCCCCTATGTTATCTGGCTCGGATATGCGACCGCACTCAACTACGATGTCTGGATCAAGAATGCTAAAGGCCCTGCAGCAGACTCTGCTCGCAAGCTTGGCAAGGAGGTCAATGATGCTGCCAAGCATGCCAAGGATGAAATCAAGGATGCTGCTCGTCATGCTAACAAGGCTGCCAGGGATGCCGCCAACAAGGCCGCAGACGAGGTTGACAAGGAGCTTCATTAAATCAACAACAACAACAACAAAAAAAATCATGCGAAGGGTCATGATATCTCTCCTAGAGCTCCTTCACTCTCCATTACCAAAGAACACACACAGCCCTCTCCCCTCCCTTCTCCCCTTTCTCTGCTACCCTACACGAAGAGGGCAGCGAAATGATAAATAGTATCGCTTCAATAAATGAACATTTTCCTTTTATTCTAAATCATCATCTTCTTGGTACATGTTATGATGGTTGCCGGGATTGTCTACCGTCTTTTAAATTGTCAATGACCACCGCTCGGAGCATATTCTAGCGCGCATACTGTGTTGTGGGATCATCTGTCATCTGCTTTCATTAGAACTTCCGAGTCGTAAAAATAATAATAATAATAATAAAGGTCAACGAAAGTTCGACCTCTAGAGAACAAGCCATTGTCAATTAGATAGGAGGACATGTCGCGACTCGCGCCACAAAAAAAAATTTTTTTATCCAACAGTGCTGCAGGATGAGAGCCTACGCACAGGCCCATGTTCAGTATCATTTATAAATTTGAATACTCCCCTTCTCAACTGTTGCACTGTTGACACTGTTGGCTTTTTTTTTTTTTTTTTTTAGTG
Organism: Mortierella sp. BCC40632; assembly: GCA_011634665.1. Classification (NCBI taxonomy): domain Eukaryota; kingdom Fungi; phylum Mortierellomycota; class Mortierellomycetes; order Mortierellales; family Mortierellaceae; genus Mortierella; species Mortierella sp. BCC40632. The sequence goes on from WAEK01000007.1 coordinate 882,638, forward strand.
GATTAGATGCAACACATTAGCATTCATATTTTTTTTACAAGAGTTCCTGGATCAATGGCTTGTTCTTTTCTGGGAAAGTGTCATCCTTCTTCAGCTCAGTCCTATCCTCGTTTCCAGAGAGACCATCTCCCACTCGAGTGACTTTTCCAAGATCCTTTGTCCAACCTTCAAGCTCCTGTCGAGTTCGAAGGATCACCAAGACAACCTCCGTCCGAACCCCATCCCATCGTTTCGCTTCCTCAGAGCCAGGTCCTTCCTCTTGAATCAGGTTCAGATACGATTCATAAAATTCAAGCTTCTTGGACAGACGACCAAGAGTCGATTTTTTGAATCGTGATCGATGTTGTGGATCACGGGTCTGAAGACAAGTGTTCATCATGCTTTCAACAGCTCGTACACATCTTTTCGCTCTAGAGGGACGGATCAATAACAGTGCCAAGTCTCGAAGGAGCAAGACGAGCATCTCTAACCGTACCGTATCTCCTCTCCAAAGTTTGGAATCCAGACTACTCCTCTGAATCTCGGCCAAGGTAGTCTCGAAATCTTCCACCACTGGTACCGATTGGACAACTACTTTCGTTTCCGAACTTGAATTTGATCGTTGGGGTATAAGGAATGGGCAGAGCTCGATAAGATGGGTAAGCGCATGTTCAGGATCCTCCTCCAGATCACCATTGAATACTCTTGATGTTGCAGCATACGCAAACAAGAACGCCGAAATGTGGTAGATTAGTGTTGGGTGAGGGCGCTTTGTTAACTTGAGGGGTGCGTTGGCTAGTTGAGATGACGATGTGTTTGTCGCAAGCTCCACGTTCGAGTTTTGTTCTGCTTCATTAGCATCTAGCACTTGGATCAGTGATTGATGTGGTCGAAGCACTTGCTCTTCATCCAGGTACAGTTGATCCTGAGAGTGGTCTTCAACATTGTTCTGTTGGTCATCTTTCACTTCAAGCAAAGTTGGAGACGAGTGAAATTGGGTTTCTGATGTAGCTGAAAGGTCACTCTCCCGATCAACAATCGTCGCTGCTGCCTCTCGCTGCGAACCCAGACGACTGTTGTCTATATTTTGGATTTTGCTCTGAGCAGATAAACTGGTGCTGGCATCCGTATCCATACCCTTGGTCGTGGTACGTTGTTGGTCAGGATCTTTGGGTAGTCTCTTCAATTGACCTTCCTTTTCAGCCTCAGCCTCCCACCATGGTCTCCAGATGGATATCAGCTCTGCGACTTCGGCATCACGAATTGCCTTTAGATCATCCGAATCCAAGTCTGCCACTAATGGATTGGTAAAGTCATCATTGCTGGTATCGCCTCTGGTTTTTGATCCGCCTCTTTGCATTGTTTCCTCCATCTCTTGTAATAGTTTTTTGGCTTCTTCCCGTTCTTCTTTTTCTTGTTCGTCTTCAATGTCGTCTTCCTCCCCGCCTTTGTTTTCTGAGCTACCAGCTTCGTCGCGAGTCATTTCAGTCATTTTCTTGCTCATATCCGAGTCCATCATCATGAACCGTTCTTGGAAATCCTGTCGTTCTTCTGGGGTCAGTTTCTCCCAGATCGACTCGAATGACTCTGCTTCAAGGTTGACTCCCGAGAACCGAGCTACAAGATCCTGGTATTCTTGATCAATCAATCTTTGGAGCTCCTCTGGATCGATCTCCTGGTCAGGGTCCATTTGTAAGTTTGTGCCTGAAGAGGTATTGTTGTCCATTTGTAGAGTTTGTTGAAGAATCTCGGCACGTTCCTTTGCGGTCAATCGTCTCTGTTGTTGTGGTCCTGTTGATCTAGATCCTGACCCGCTCCTTGATTCTGAAGGTTCTTCTTCTGTGTCTTTGTAAGAAATTGGTTGGTTCTCTTGTTCCAGTTCAATGGTCTGTCTTTCAAACCGATCTAGAATCTGAAGCATCTTATGACGGTCCTGAGAACTAGCCTTGGGGGTCGATCCGAGTTCGGCCATCACCGAGTCTTTGTAGAACGACTCTGTGCATTGGCCGTGGCCTTTGTCTCGGTAGCACTGAACGGAGCAATACCTAAGATTACATTTGGGACAGATATATTTGGATACTTGGACTTTGCAGCTAAGAGTGAGAGTAAAAAATAAAGAAAAACGTTCCAACAAGATTTAATGCTCATTGTTTTGAACAGGATCTCGATTTAACAGGCATTGTAGCATCGCCATGCTGAGGAGAGCCTTACATTCCACATGGGTATGTGCTTACGACCGTTGTGCGATGCTTCTTGGGAACAGCCATTTCTTGGAACCTACGGATGAGAAGACGACAGAGATGCTTTCTTTCTTTTTCCTTGGCTAGAAAAGACTTGCCACCTAAATCGTAACCAAAAGACAGTCCGAGATGCGTGAATCTTGCCAAGTAAGATGAAGTCAGCTGTCAGCTCCGTTACTTTGACAATCGTCATTCCATGAGCCCTCACCAATGGAACTCGGTACCTCCCAGTTTTGTCGGAAATGATGAGACCCCTCCTACACCTTTGCAGCAAACCGACATGAGCTCCCACTAATAAAACCATACTGCAGAGCGCCCCTTCCCCACTCTGAGGACTTTGAAGGAGAATTACGTTTGGTCAAAAAAGAACTCGGGAACTAAGACATATACACAGGTAGATCCAACTCTGATGGGAAGCGAGATACTCTGGCCTATTGTTTTGTGTGGGAATAGATGGTCACTATCAAGGCGTCGATTTGGTAAAAACGCCCATACACTCCCCAATTCAAGGCAAAGACTATTAGCATTTCTAAATTCATCTAGCGTAGACTAGACGATATCCTTTCCAAGGGGATCTATGAGAAACTCTGGAGAACTCATCGGGGGTCAGAATCAGCAAAAAGCAATCAATGTTGTAGAGACAGGAGCGGGTCAAACAAACCACCTAAAGGTGGATCAACAGCCAGTGTACCAAAGAATACACAGAACCCGACAGCATCAATCTTATTATTCTTTTGATTTTAATATTGTTACTATGGGCAGATTCCAACTACTCCTTTGAAAAGATAGTCGATCATTTGCTCCTATCCTTCACTGGCCGCCGGTTCGGCCAAGTCAATAGTCGCCATGACGTTTCTCTCTCATTTTTTTTTCTAATGAAAACTCTAGACAGAGAAATACACGTGGTCATGGATACCGTTGGAGGCCTATTTTTGCATTGATACAACCAATTCCTCTCTTGTGAAGGCAAGGACCACCTCCTACTGCACTGGGACCTTTGATAAACAATTGACGTGTATTCGTGTGTGATGCATGCGTTCTCTTAGCAAGTTTGTTGTTTGGCTACAGCTAATGCAGGCGCTCAGTTTGATTGGCGCTCATACAATTGTAGATAGTATCGAAGAAGGAGTAGCTGGATAGCTGAACATCCGAGTCAACCAATTCTGGCTGAACGAAAATCTTTAAGTCCAAAAAGAGAGTCAGAGGAGGTGAGGGGTGATGAGAGAGAAATTCAGAAGCTAGGAAAGCGTAAGGTGGCTGGTACTCTCTATCTCTCTTTCTCTCTTCTCTCTTCTCTCTCTCTCTCTCTCTCAACCCGCGTTTGTCTAATAATTTCCACAGGTGCCCTGGATTTTCAAATGGTGGGAAAAAGGGGAGAGCAACTGATGTAGCTTTAAAGGGATTATTAGGATCAAGGCGATCATGGCTCAAGCTGAGCTTATCACCAAGAAGTAAGGAAGAGAAGAGTTGCGAATGCAAAGAATACAATGTCGGCTACGAGTATGAATCAAAGAATCCAAACTGACTCGAATTTAAAAGACGGGAATACGCCGAAAAATAAAATAATAATAATAATATTTATAGTAGGAACCTCACGAGGCCATGGACCGTTAATTTACTGACATCCACTAGTATATCCCAAAATTTGGGCGAAAAACAAGCATTGCTTTTCCACTGTGGACGGTGGACACATAGGGCCAATGCGAGGATTACATCCCATACCGAATAAGCCAGCCGGAACCACGGATTTCCCTCCCAAGACAGACAAGATTTCGGGACTATCACTGGGAGTGTATGATGCGCAACAGTATGGGGCCCTGGTTGTAACGCATTCTTGAGCCGAAGCGATGGAAGCAACTGCGAGTGCAGCCAATACAACGGAGAAGAAACGAGCCATTTTCTAAGAACGGGTGAACGTTCATGAGGTTAAAGACTGGGCATCTTCCACAAACGACAATGAAATGATCAGTTTGGCTGGCCATTACCTGCAGAACTTGGGGTGGTTAAAGGTTCCTTGTGGTGGTGGTGGTGGTGGTGGTAATGTGTGAAAGTGTGGATGGGTTTGCGAGTAGGCTGATGGAGAAAGAAAGGTGGAGAAAGACGGCTCTTTTATACCTTGCCTGGTCAAAGTAACTTCCAAGAATAACGCGAGGGGTTCAAGGGGATGCTAGAGGTAGGGTTAAAAAAGAACAATCTGAGAGGGGGCCAACGCATAACGAGATGTAAAGTTCAAAGTGTCGCCAACGCTGCTTAGAAAACCAGGGACTCGGTGATATGCAGTCCTAGGTCTGCCTGCTAGTGTTTTTTTTTTTTTAAGGGAAACATACTCAGGGCGTCAGGGGAGAAGACTAGATGGTCGGCAGGGGAGGGTGTTGACAGCAAAGGAAAAAAAAGTCTAGACATTTGTAGGGACTGATGTAGTGTTGAGGAATGGTAGGATGTGCGAGGGGTGCAAAAGCCAGTCAGGCCCTTCCACCTTTGTCCCTTGCTTCACATCAATGCATTGGTGCTTCAAGATCCATGTGTTCCTTGATATCTATCCCCTTTGTAAGCCACTCCCCCTTGACTACGACATTTGACGACGCGAATGAGGCTCAGAGGAAGGAGAAAGGGCGGATACCTCGGCATTGATCTACAAGATGTTGAAGTGTCAGAGAAGGCAATCTCTTCCAAGATAGTCATCTCAGAGAGTGAGCTTGTAGTCATTTGCTATTGGGAGTTCTCTCTCCAAGCTAGGATACTGAACTCTAATGGCGCGTATACACTTATCCTATTGAAAAAATTCCATAGGTGGCAGCTGAGACTGTTCCCTTGTTAGGAAATGGGTTGCTCATGAGTACAATGGACCTTTTTTTTTTTTTTTTTTTTTTTTTTTATATATTATTTATTTTAGTTGAACATGCAAGTAACTGGAGAGTGGAGCAGATGAAAGAATGGGCAAGCGGAAGGCAAGGATTGAACTATGTCGGTGGCTCCATTTAGAGACGGAAGATCTTCTCAACCTCCTCGCTCTGGGCAACCTTGTCAACACCACCATTGGTGAGCATACGGTCCCACCACTTGAACAAGAAGTTTTCGCAAATCAACTTGAACCAAGGGGTGACCTTGATATCGCTACCAGGCGTCACGCCCTTCTCCAGCAGGTCCCGAAGCTCGGTCTGGTTCACCCAGCAAACATCCCTGACTTCGTTGGGGCTGGGGTTCATGTCCACAAGGTCCTTGTGCTGAGGTCGGATGAAGAGGATATAGTCGATCTCATGCTCACCCCAAACATCATTCGAAGGAGCAAGGTAGTGGATGCGGGTCAAAAAGTGGAAGTCATCCAAGGGAACATCCTCAGCAACAATTCCAAGCTCGTGGAAGAGTTTGCGCTGCGCAGCCGTCCGAACGCCCAGGTTATTCTCCTCTACCAACTCATCTGCGGTATTGAGTGGGTGCGAGCAGCAGGTGTTGGTCCACATGTCAGGGAAAGTAATCTTTTCAGATGCGCGCTGTTGGAGGAGAAGCTTGGAGCCATCTGCTGAGAAGAGGAACACCGAAAAGGCGCGGTGCAAAAGACCATGATCCATGATGTTGGTCATCAAGTGACCTATTGAAAGAGAGAGGAACAATCGAAACAAAGACATCCATTTGTTAAGAGTTGTCTAGAACAACTGTGACAGAAGGGTTGCAATGCATAGCCCATGGTTCGGATAAGAATCGCCGGCTTCCTATCCAGCATGATCCGTCTCTAGACAACCCTGATCCCTGATATACTGCAACAGAGTAGACGGTGTACAGTAAAGATAGTGATCCTCCTCCAAGACTTACAGGTCTTCTTGCTGTTAGCACCGATGCGCTTGTCATTGCGGTCGAGGACGATGCACATTTCCTCCATGAGCTTGACCTGTTCCTCATCGTACTTGGAGAGGTCGACATCGGCAGAGATGGTTGACTCGAGAGGGGCAGGAGTAGGAACGGCGGTAGCGGAGTGACCCATGTTGACTGAAGGGGCGGTAGTGGAAGAAGTGGTGGTGGTGGAGTAAGGAGAAGAGGAAAAGAAAAAGATGGAGAGCGGAGGTCGAGCAAGAGAAGATGGAAAGACGGATGTTGTTGTTGGAGAAGAGAAGAGCGATGGGCGACAGGCAGGCTGGGCGATTTGTACCTAAAAAAAATAAAAATGTCAGGTCAGTCTGATCCGTCCAATCAGTGTGCGGGCTGCTGCTAGTCCGGAGCAGAGCAGCCTGTTTGGAGGCCCGCTCGCTCGCTCTCTCTCTCTCTCGCCGAGAGCAAAAGTGTGGTCTGAGTGCACTTTCCCACCCAACACTCCACCGAGGAGATTACACAAGGGAGGAGAGGAGGTATCAAGAGAAAGAGTCATCATCCTAGTTCCTTCCGAACCATGTCCACAGTTATATCTCTTTCCTCCTCTTTTTTCTATGCTCTTCCACTGTTTGGCTACCTATCCTGTTTCTGTTCTACATACTCTGCTGCCATCCCGCCACTCCTCCTCCCCTCTCCCCCGTCGCGTTCTGCCTATTTGTTTGTCTTTACAAATCTGCATCGTCTCATTTCTCATTGACCTAGAGACACATGGCCTACCTCTGCAACAGACGAGAATGCGCGCCGAGTAGCAAACGACCGACCTCCCATGAAGAAACTCGAAGCTAGTCGTAACATTCTGTTCAATTCTCCTCGAGATTTAAAAAAAAAAAAAAAAAAAAAATAGGAATGAGGCTAGTGTCGGATCGATGGCAGACTCAGGAAACAAAGAAGAACAAGAACAAGAAGGAAGGCTTATCTCATTGTTTTAGCTTCATACATTTGGCCATGGGACCATTTACTGTGGTATGGTACACGAGGTACTGGCCCATGCTTCAGTAGTGAACGCGATCAGATGTGAGGGGGATCTTTCTCTTTCTTTCACTTTATCTCTCTCTCTCTCTCTCTCTCTCTCTCCTTTGGCAGTCTACTGCCCCAAGTATTAACTCCTTTGGGAAGAGAGCGATCGATTAAGACTATCCTTGCAACGCTTTAAACCTATCCACTGTGGGGCTTATCTCAGCTCAAACAGAACTACCCAGCATTGGAAGGCGTGAAAGCGAACAGTTTTGCCAAGAATCCTACAACAACCGAAACATGTCTCTTTTACGAAAACAGAAATGAAAGGCGTGACAGCTGCGATATATGCTTGTTCGTCGCGAACGGACCAGGATCTCAACATGTGGCAACCGGAGCACAATTAACCAGCACACTCTCACTTTGAACAACCGTTGATCAATACGCAAAATAAATTCGTCCCTTGACGATGTTTCCTTGCATCACTGGAAACTTACTAGCTCCATTGACTATTTTGCTTTGTTTTGCCAAGCACAGTCTAATAGGGGCTTCCCAACCGAGACTATCAAGACTCAACAACGGGCCGAGGTAGAGGACTATTAAATTGTCCACCAGCTCACCAAGCAAGAGACATCCTTCCCCCTATCTCAATGAAGTGACAGTGAAGGCGGAGCAAAAAGGGCGATGGCTTTCCTTCGGCTCACGCGTCTGTGTGTGGGTGAGGACGCCCTACAGAGCTCAAAACGATGTGGAGAACAGACTTTGTAGCTGGGTAGGCCCTCCCACGTTAACCTTAGCAATTGATAAACTCTGCTTCTGTGCCCAGAATGTTCACCTTAACACACGCTTGGCATCCTACCCTCGGCGAGAGCCTTTTCCTACACTCGAGCTGTTACACATAACTTGACGCTCTGAGATAGACGTTCTTTTCTTATACATAGGATTCATAACGTTGACAGCGGTGATGGGGGTGCTAATGACTACATTAACAGTGGGGACAATGGCACTTGCAGGCAATAAACCGTGCAAAAAATGGATCCTTTGGAGCGCACATTTCTCTCTCGAGCTCCAGTCGAATGCCAGCCGAGAAATTGGCCCATCCAGTCCTCCGCGTGTGGGGAAGGGAGAGAGACTCGCAAGCTCTATAAAAGAGGATAGACATCGCTAGATGTCCAGCAATTCGCTATCATTAGTGCCCTGAAGACGTGACTTTGCCTTAGACTCCTTCCTTCTCTCTCTCTCTCTCTCTCTCTCTCTTTCTCTCTCCACTTTATTGCCTTCAAAGCACTGGTTTCTCAGCACACGATCCTGCTCCTCCCCTCTGGCAGTCTACGTTTATACCTTCGTCGATAGCTTTTAGTCTCGGCTCACCTGTACTGCGACATCACCTCTTGCTTCCCTCCCCCAAAAATATCTCTTGTTACTCTCTTACAAGATGGCTATTATATCTCGACTCGCACCCTCCTTGGAGACCCTAAACCGGATTCTCAGCGCGCTCATTGCTGGTTGTGGAGTGTCGACTCTTCGATCGATGAAACGACCTCAGACTCTCCTTTGGATTTTCACTACCATTTTCCTAACCCGAGGATTCCAGCGCGTATGTGATATAGGCTCAGAATAGTGGTGCTTCGCTTTTACCATTACATCTTATATTCTGACCATTTCTTCGGAATCGTGGGGGTTAAAAAAAAAACAACGAAAATAGATGATCTACAACGCGTTCTTCCATCCTTTGGCAGCTATTCCTGGGAACAAACTCTTGGCATCAACCTATTTCTTTGTTGGTGCTTCTTCTCTATCCGGACGAAGTCACTACGGTGTTCCTATAGCTCACAAGCTATACGGAAAAGTGGTCCGCATCGCTCCAGAGATCGTCTCTGTTGCTGACAAAGATATGATCCGCGAGGTAAGAAAGGAGGGTAAGAGGAGCATGACGCAGTTCCTTGCGTTGATCTATATAATATAAAGGCTTCCTACTAACTCCAATTCCACATTATTTTAGGTCCTAGTGACTGGAGATTATCCAAAGAGCATCATTCATCAAGGCTTCGAGCTCAATGGCCAGCATAATCTCTTCTCGTCGAGAAATAAGGATTTTCACAAAAATAGAGTATGTTCAATGGCATCCTTTATTGCTATCACCTTTACATTGGTCAAATTTCTGTGTAGTGACAAATCCTTCACTACATCCTTTGATAGCGTCGGCTCGTAGCCCCAGCGTTTGGTCTACAATATCTCCGGACATTGGAGCCGATCATGCACCTGTGTATTCGTTCGCTTGTAACCAAGATTGACGAACTCCTCGACAACCCGATGGCAGTCAAGAGCAAGAAGAAAGTGCTCCCTAAGGGTCATATAGATATGTACTCCCTCTTGATGCGAACAGCCTTGGATCTCATTGGCGAAACAGCGTTCGGTCAGTCGTTCAGAATGATCGAAGACGAGACTCATCCAGTACCCCATCAAATGGCCAAGACATTGAAGAGGTGTATGCAGCAGACGTTCAATCCATGGATGAAGTATCTTATACCATTAGACTTTTCTTTGGTTGACTTTGGAGAAGAGAGGGTTCGTGTCCGAATGGAGGCAGGGGAGAATGGTCGACGGGCTGACCTACTACAATATTTGATTGACGCCCAACAGCGAGAACGCGATGAAGGCAATGGTGAGACCGGGAATGACTATGAGGATATGATCTCTGGCAAACTGACCGACAAGGCTGTAGTCACTGAGACTTGTGTTTTCTTGTAAGTAGAGTCAAATGTTACTCGTGCCAGTTGAAAGATTTGTTGCTCAGATTGCTAAAAGAGATCTAAATACGATCTAGGATTGCGGGATCAGAGACATCTTCGACGGCTATGACCTTCACTCTTATGTTCTTGGTAAAGAACCCTGATAAATTGGCTAAGCTCCGCGAAGAGATCGATCTAGCGACTGCCAGTAATGTCAAGGGCGCTATTCCAACTTATGATCAGGTCCGTAACCTTCCTTACTTGACGGGATGTATCAACGAGTCTCTAAGACTTCGGCCTGTTGCTGCTACCGGTAAGTGTTTACAAGATTGTGGAAATATAGACTCGTTTGAGCAAGAAAAAAAGACAGGCAGAACGATACTTACTCTAGCTTCATGCTCTGCCATTATGATAAAAGGTCTCCCAAGAGAGCTCACCGAGGACTTGAACATGAAGGGATATCACTTTCCAAAAGGCACAAGTAAGTTGTGAGGACTGTGTTTTTCACCCTTCATCATCGAAAGGCTCAGCGAGTCATCAGACTCACACCACCACTCTTTTTCATGGATAGTCGTTCTTGCACAGACTCCTCAGTTGCACTGGTCTGATGAGTATTACCCACAAGCGATGAAATTCATTCCGGAACGGTGGATCCCGGGCGAGTCCCCATTCCCTCCAGTCGAAGACTTTACCTTTTATCCCTTTTCTGCAGGAACTCGAAACTGTGTTGGCAAGAACTTTGCCATGATGGAAATGAGACTCATCCTGGCAACATTGATTTTGAATTATGACCTCGAGGAGGTTCTTGGCCAACGAGAGGATTATGTGCAGTATATCACAACTGCCTTTGCAACAGAAAAATACGTGATCAAGATGAAGCGTCGATAGACAGAAAAGATGGGATAAATAACACCAATGGTCTGTGACAAGGGGATTTCCTAGGATCATCTCATTACCCTCCAGACAGGATAGTCAAACATGGACAAATGACCATATCCATCTCACGTCCCGTTCACATAAAGCTTTAGAATAATACCGATGGATCTACTCAATGATCTAGCCCTGTTGACACATTACCATGCTGTCTCAGGATAGAAAGGGGTGAACAAAAGATGTACTGAGGTGCAAGCGACCTAGAAAAAACTTTGAGGTTCATATTGCCATTCAGCATAATCCTCATCGCACATTCCCCTCTTCAGTCTTCATTACTCTCGGCAACTATAAATCCTTCAGATTTTCTCTAATCTATGATCCTCAAGATTTATTTGCTCTAGGTTGACCGAGGGGCTGCAAAGAGCCAAAAGAATAAATTCTCCTTCATCCAGTAGGATTTCGCAAAGAGATAGTAGCAACAAGACGTCTAAAGGAGGCTATCCTAGTCAGTAACTAATTCAAACACAACCTTTACAGAGAGTGTACATCAATGAGGCTCCTCAGCCTCGACTTGATGTGGCCTTGGGTACTTCATTCGGTCTTAAAGGTGATGTCGAAACTCATATGTTTGCAGAATGAAGCTGGAAGTTCGGTAGTTCACAAGGTTATCTGTGTAGCAATAGGATTCCACTAATAGCTCACTAAAGCCTCGAGTATGAAATACTCCCATCTCCTATGAGGTACCAGAAAGTATCTTACTTACTGGTCTGTGCTTTGCATGAACTGGCTTCTCTTTTGCCTTTTTTGTTTCTCATCACACCTTTTTATTAGCCATGATTGTCCAGTTCCTTGAACTCTGTACTCTGAAAAATATTGTCCGCCAGTAAAAAAAGCCCATTTCTAAACACTTGATTCCTGCTAAGTCTCCATTCTCATACTGAAAATCTTACCTTTCACTCATCCTCAATAGGATCCAGAGGTTATATTGGCGGAAGTATCGTATTTGCCTTGGTCTTCCCATTGGTCAGAGGCTCTAGCATGATCTTAGATCCCAATCCAATTTCCAATTTATTCCCTGGACCAGTCACCTATGCACCGTTTCTCTGGCATTTTGAACCAGGGAAAACAAATCTTTCGCTAGGCGTTGACCACGAAATACACCGAATCCATGCTAAATGCCCGTCATAGCAACAGCCCCACACTCGGGTCAACGCACCTGGACTTTTAATCTCTACTTGAGACCACTCGTTGCAAACGATACTCACTTAGCATATATGATTCATGTGTTCTTGTTAGACGCCAGAGGGATATACTGAAACCCCTTGCTCGATTAGCAATGACCACCTTGGGATAATATGAGATCCAGTGAGTTTTCTCGCTCACCCTATGAAATAGCGGCAAGACCATGAATTGTAGGCGTTCGGACGTTGTAGATGTGTCCATCGATAAGGACAATAATGAGTAAGCGACTATTCGTCATGGTCAATACGCCATTGATCGATGCAGGCACCAACACGTGGGTAGATATTCGTGCATGATAGGCGTCAAAAGCAAGTCTGCAATGGATACGTGAGTTTCGTTGGCTCCAGGATGCCAAACTCACTGCTTTTTTGTGAGAACTGTTGGTTTTTATTTCTCTCTCCCTTGATTGCCAATCTCGATGGGATGAAGAACCTAGATGCGTCTTCAAAAACAATCCCAACCGTCACTGGAGGAGCAGAGGTGCCTGCATAAACATGAGCAGAATTCTGACGTTTTGAAAAGGAGCGAAATCCGCCTTATTTCATCTATCATAAGAATCACTCACGCTTCACAAACTGACACAAACGAGTAGCTTTTCATAATCTAAGATGCCTAAAATGAGAAGGCTAATGAGGAGGACAGTCATACTCAAATGTCGAATAGACATTCTGACTTTACTGACCAGAGATGTGAGAAAAAGAGTATACTATAGCTTGTAGGTACCAATATCTCCCTCCCCTCAATGATAGAGACCCGTTGTGGTTGCCGCTGCTGTCCCTCAGTTTTTTAGTATTTTTTGCACTCAGCCCTTGCAACAACATGTGATGGTCTAGACGCCGGCAGCAACAAATCCATAGGCACAACTCTCTCTTCTGAGGGAAAAACAAAGAACAAAAAAAAAATCGCTCTTTAACAATTGGGTTCGACGAAGTGATTACACTGACAACGGGAGTTTGGACATAGTGGAGCATTGCAGCTGCGCTAAAAAAATCGCCAACATAGGTCCTAGAGCTTTCTTTTAGGCGTCGCTCCCAATCAAAACAAAACGTGCAGGCAACCATTTGATCAAGCTCAGAAGGGAGCCTTTCGCTAACCGTTTTCAAGAGAGAGTATGTGTGTGTGAGAGTGTGAAAGTGAGAGAGAGAGATACTTTGCTCTCCTCCCGTTGTGGTCATGAACCACTTTGGCTGCACTGTCCATGGGCGCCCTAAATCAATGGTCCATGCGGTTGAGCATCGGTGGTTTGTGTTGCATCAGGGTCAGGGCTCAATACAAAGGTTGAGGCAATTGGAGGAGAGTCGTCGACGCAATTTCTATTAATGCACTTTCCAGGGTCATCTGGACAGATGGCAAATGGCGCCATTAAGTGATAGGTCTTTTCGGAGTGTCCCCTGTTCAGGGACGTTTGCTTTGCAAATTAGTACAGCTGGCGTTGTACTGAAGGCACTGCCAATGAAGGAGTGAGGCAGCATGGTCATTGGGGAGACGGGACAATTAAAGTTAGATGGTCCCTTTATTAGTTTTATTAGCCGTGCCTTGATTCTCAGCCCTTTCCACTCAACTGTCTCCATGCGTTTCAGGCCCAAAGCGTATAAAAAGGGCAGACTTGAAGCCAGAGTTGAAGCCGGTTCACTCTACTCTCCACTCCACTCTACTCCACCCTTCACAGGACACACAATCCACAATGGCCCGAATTTCCCTAGCACTCATTTCTGCTCTCCTCCTCTCCGTCCTCCTCTTTGCCTCATCTCTTGTTGAAGCAGCACCCGTAGCGCCTGCAGTGCCCACAGCGCCAACAACACCTCCAACACCCCCAGCACCCCCAGCACCTCCAGCGCCCAAAACACCTAAACCAAAAGGACCTAAAGGACCTAAAACACCTGCTCCCAAGAAGGACAAGATCCCCGCATTCACAGCATTCTCTCTCTCAGGCCTCAAGGGCCAGTCTGAGGTTGTTTCAAAGTATGGTTGCCACGACCTAAAGATCACTGAAGTGGGCTCGGTCAAGTACAAGTCTGGACCACGGGCAGGCATTGTGTTCTACACAGACAAGAACTGCAAGGGCAAAGTTACTCATCAGATGACAACGGACACTGTGAAACAGATGGGTGGTCCATTCAAGACCCAGAGCGTCAAGGTCTCCAAGTAGAGTGGACCGGGGTTAATGGATGGCTTGATCTAGAGTAGACCAGCCATGCACAGAAGAAATGACTGTTGTTGTTGTTGTAGTTATACATAAAAATATGGAAAGTAGACGCGTGCACTGAACACGGCGCATTCCCTTGTTAATGTTTTCAATGTTCAAAAGGTGTGGTGGGGAAGAAGGCTCTAAAGAAGCGTTCGTGTGATACTGCATTTCCTCAATCGACAAGAGTCTGTGGCACAGGGCACACTAGCCAGATGGCCAGATGAGATGGGCAAACTATGCCAAGAGAGGTGGGAGGAGGGGGCTCAGAGACAACTCTAATCTCCACAACACGCCGCGCGCTCTTTCTCTCTCTCTCTCTCTCTCTCGCTTGTGCTTTGCTTTTGCTCGGATTCATAGGACTAAAAAAAAAGCCCCACCGCCGAGCAATCATTCATTCATCACTTCATTTTCTCACACCCACCCATCCACACCGCTCTCTCTCTCTCTCTCTCTCTCTCTCTCTTCTTCATCTCATTCCTTTTTTCTCCCTTTCTCCCTTTCTCTTTCTCTCTCTCTCTCTCTCTCTCTTCCTAATGGACTCCAAACGTAGCGCCCCTCGCCACGACTGGGTCTCGCCTGCCGAAGAACAAGCAACCTTCGGGAACCAGCAGCCCTTTGCCTCTCCTACTCCGTCTGCTCCTCCGGCTGACCTAAATGCCCAGTACACTCCTCCTGCACACAATGGTATGAATGACCTGAATGCCACGAGTTGGAGAGAATGGATTAGTCCTGCCTCTTGTAGGCCACAACCTTTGAGGATAACACAAAGTACCTCTTCTCTCCTTGCAATTCACAGAGGCAGCTTATATGGAAGGCCCCCCACCAGAGTACTCTCCATCTGCACCTCATGTGCCTGCCATGCCAACCAACCCCAACCAACCCTCACTAATTCCAGAGCAGCAGCCTCAGCGGGCGCCTTCACCACAGCAGTTGCGCCGGCATGAGGACAGGCCTCGACATTATAGTGAACCTCGAGCACCCCATGGAGTACCGCCTCCTCAGTCAACCTCGTCAAAACCAGTCAACTATGGGTCTACGTCAAACGCAAACCCATCAGGTGGCCAAGGCCCCTCTGGCTATAACAGACTCTCCAACTACGCTATTCCACCACCACCGAGGCGAAGCTTTAGTACCTATGACTCGGAAGGGGAAGACCGTTCCCGTCAACGTAAGTGTTCTGGCGCCTGTTTCTTTTTCTTTTTTCTTTTGTTGATCTTGTTCTTCCTCTTCTCCTTCTTTCCCCAACTCCGAACCTCCTCTTCTCCATTCCCGAATCATGAGCACTCTTACTGCTGCTGCTCCGTGGCACAACAGTGTAGGCTCAATATGTAGCAGAATCCATCTTGTTCTTTCCTCTGCTCAGACGAGCTTTTTTTTTTTTTTTTTTTTTTTGACCTTTCTGCCGGTGCCTCCCCTCGCAAAACAAGGACTAGTTCATTCTTCTATCGCGACTTATCCGAGTCTCTTTCATTTAATAGACAACAGGGTGACCAAGACGAAGCCTAGTTGCTGCTCGCGCTGCTGCTTGCCAATATGGATTGTCTTTATCTGTCTGTGGTATTTGATCGGGCAACTTGTACGTCCATGCCTTTTTTTTTTTTTTTTTTAAAAAAAAAAAAAGTATGCACAAGAAGTACTTTTTTTCAAGAGTCTTTTCCTCGGAATCTGTGGTTAATCTCATCTCTCTTTCTCTCCCTCTCTCTCTCTCTCTTGTACCTCTGACACAACCAGGATTTTAACTGGGAAGCCGAATGTGTCCTAGACGAAAATGTTCACCCTGTGATTGACAGTTTATTCTTACCCCTGACATCGGGTTTCAATCTCCTCACAAACTTTGAGGACGGGATTGTAAGTCAAGACCACAGAACTACAGAAAAAAAAAAAAAAAAAAAGATGCGGTTCCGAGATTCTGATCAAAGGCGATTTCTCTTTCCTAACCTTTGGCAACTCTTTATTTATTGATGGCACTCAGAGAGGAAATGTGAAGGTAAAGCAACAGGAGAATCTCAGTGTAGACCAGATCGAGATACGCCTTAACGTCAGAGTCTCGAATACTCAATTGGGGTCATATGTCCGAGGAAATCTTGAGATGGATCCCAAGGGAACAGGAGTTAAATACCGGGTTCGTGTTAATCATGAAAGCGCAGAGAGACGGAAACGCATGATGAAGAAGGGCTGTGCGGAGGCTGAAGTGGTGATTTACTATCCAAAGAAAACACCTCATGGTGTAGGATCCTTGGCGCTCAATTCCATCGACTGTGACTTTTCTGTGGGAGAGATCTCGGGTGTGTTTGACAATCTATTGATGCGGTGTACGAATGGAGAGATTTCTGTCAAGGATGCTTTGGTCAGGAATGACACAACTCTTGAGATGGTCAATGGACAAATTGGGGGAACTTTGATCACTTCGGGACATCTCAAGGCAAATATTATCAATGGACAGGTCAATCTGGGAATCGATACAGCCTCCAATGAACCTGGCTGGAATCCTGACAACCTTGATGCCCAGATTGACTCTGTCAATGGAGCCCTTTCCCTGCGACTGGTAAGAACGGTGAAGCCCTGGTTACTCTCTTTTCCTCTACTTTTCTCTCTTTGCTCTGTCTGGATGCTTCTTATCTTTTTTCTTTTCTTTTCTTATTCACACTGGTTCTGATCTCATTTTCACATCCATCTTCTGTCATTTAGGCTCGACCATTCTACGGACATTTTGCACTAGCTACCAAGTCAGGAGCAGCCACTGTCAGTGTACCAGAGCCTCGGGATTCTATTCAATATACCTACAGAAAATGGAATGGAGCGACAGGCTGGATCTCGAACACTGGTTCACAACATGAACCAGCGAACCCGTTACCTCGTATTCAACAGACGGCCATTAACGGTGCTGTCAAGTTGGCGATTGAAGGTTGAGAGAGAGAGAGAAAAAATGGTTCCCATGTCCATAACGAAACCTGGTGGAATTCCTCCCTTCTTTTTTGAGAAACAAGTCTCATTATCCAAAGTCAATGATTTCTTTTCTTGTATATTTTTTTTTCTTTCTTTTCTTTCTGAAAATAAAAGAAAGCAGCTGACTTGAAGTATATCTCCCGACAACCGCTGAGCCTACCCATCTATTCTTCCGCGACCATCGAAAAAATGAAAAAAAAAAAAAAAAAAAGTAAGGAGGACAGAGAGAATGGTTACTGGCTACGAGAAGACAGAGGAGTCGAATGCAAACATTTCCTACCCAACCCCTATCACACCAAACAGCCCGATCCTGTTTTTTTTATTCAGGGCAGCTGCCTAGAGTTCTATTACATGACAATTGCATCGGCTACTGTAGGCCATTGCTGCACCAGGAAAACTAATACACGGCAACTAACGAAAGGTAGAGGGGGGTGAGGTAGAGAGGTAGAGAGAGAGGCAGGGAGAGAGAGGAAGAGAGAAATGGCAATGATGTCGACTAGATTGAAAGGATAAGAATAACTGCATGGCTTTCATTACTGATGAGAGGTAGCAGTCGCATCATTCGTGTCTACTCGCATGGTCGAGCCGGCTTCTGAGGCTCCTTCTTTAGTTCCCTCTGTCGTTTCACCTCCTTCTTCTCCTTCGCCTACTGAAGGCGAAGCCATTGTCGAATTTGCTGTCGCTGTTGTCGCACCTGCGGTCCCGTTGAACACAAAGAGACCCTTCCGATGATCAGGCAATGCTCCATTGATGCTCCAATAGATACCACAAGTATTGCACAGCGTTTTCTCGCCTCCTGGACCTGCTCTCAACATAATGGTCGATAATGCCCCCAACCCACACTGATGACACTGCCAAGTTTCGAATTGCTCAATATCAAAATTCCTGAAGGGCTTGTTTAGTCGTCCTCGTTTTCCATAAAGTGCGCTTCCGAATCCAGCTCCAATACCCGCCCCAAATCCACGGCTAACAAATCCACCACCTCTGCGACGATTATATCTCGACGTCTCTCTACGTTTCAGTCTACAAAACGAAAACAAAAAGGAGTTGGTTAACGATGGTGATAAGGATATGACCTGCCATGTCCATGCAAAAACGTCCATATATATAAATCCTTTGCCACGTTACCTGATACTACGATCATTTGTTTCCACAATCTTTTCATACTCTTCAGCAGTAAGCTGTTCAAGTGCTGGACACCAATTCTCGCCATCATCCAAGGGTCGAACACCCGAATAGAGAGGCTCTGCATCAAAGCCACGGTCCAATAACCGATCCTGTTTATACCGATAGAGTTGCTCATGAATTTCGTGTGCAATAAGTGACACGAATTCGCCTCCAATGCCTAGATCTGCTGCAAGTTGCTTGGAAAATTCTTCGGGAGTTAGATCCGAACCCACATCCCACTCAAATCTGTCCCGGAGATTGATTCCACCGACATGCAAATCCAACTGCGGGTCAATAAAAAGAAAAATGGATCGATCGGATTATTAGCATGGATCATTGGACGTTTCTAAAAGAACTGACGGACATCTAAAAAAAAAAAAAAAAAAAAAAATAGACCCGAGTATGAGTGCAAAACTATACCTGAATAACAACTCTTGCACCCTCATTTGGAACTTGGACTTCAGCGATCGGTTCAAACTCTGCAATCTGGTTCCTGAGTGACTGAGCAATTTCCGGCACAAACTTGGCCATATTCAGGTCCAGGTCCTCGCACAAAATTTCCGCAAAGTGCTCGGGTGTCATCAGTTGCTCTTTTTTTTTTTTTTTTTCGGTTTCCCATGCAAGAATGAAAAAAAAAAAGAATAAGAAGGGGGTGAGGATGGCGAACGATAATGAGTTGAAGTTTCTTTGATGCCTCCACATGTGCGCTTATGATTTTTTTAAAAAAAAAAAAAAAGGACAAAGGATATAAAAGGTGATCTCATACCATTAACGTTCCAGGTGAATGTATCGCGCAGTCTGACCTCGTCTGTATCAATGTCAAGTCGGATCGGGACCAAGATTGCCTCATGACCAGCGACAGCCTCCAAATCCTTTTGCTGGCTAATATTATCGATATATACAAAAAAAAAAAAAAAAAAAAAAAAAAAAAAAAAAAAAAAAAAAAAAAAAGAGAGAGAGAGAGAGAGAGAGAGAGAGAGAAAGTGGATAGTTAGGCCTCAAAAACACACACACACACACAATTCTCACTCAAAAGGACTCCCTAATGCAATATCCGATCAGATCACTTACTTGATAGTATGTCGCGTCTTGCGAGGTCGTCGCACCCATGTCTTCTTTTCCTTCTCAAGCCTCTCCTTCTCCATCTGTCTCTGAATCCTGGATGAAGGTGTGCTCCGAGGTGACTCTTCAAAGTCCCAGTCATCATCATCCGACTCCATCATCGATGCCTGAGCTGCTCTCTTTGCTCGACGACCCAAAGCCGGAGGAAGAAGCAAGGCCGTGTTGCCCTCACGTATCCTGGACGCATAGGTACTATATGTTCCAAAGGCATTGTGCATTGGTCGAGGTGCAAAGCCGCCACCAGCATGAGACCCAGATGGAAAGTGCTGAGGATGTGCATGGTGGGGTTGCATCGGAGCACCACCAGTTCCATTCATGGGATAACGAATAGGTTGCTGATGTGGTGGAGGTGGAGGTGGGGTTGTGTGTTGAAATCGATATTGTTGTTGCTGTTGTTGTTGTTGTGAAAGGGTATACTGCTGCGGGGGTGCGGATGGATGATGAGGTGGACGTGGCATGGCCTGTTGTTGTTGGTTAACAAAATGACCATGCTGCTGTTGCTGTTGCTGTTGCTGTGGAGGTCCCGCTTGCGAAGGCTGCATCATGTTGGCGGCATTGGCGTTGTTGTTGCTACTGCTACGAGTTGAACGCGTAGAATAGGATGCAGGGGCGGGAGATCCACGATCAGATCCGGCTCCTGAACGACGGGCAGGTGAATGGCTTTGCATCGTTGCTGAAGTGTGATTGACCCAAGATGCCATGCTGGACAACGACTTGATTCCTGAGGTGCCCTGTCCTTTGAGCTTTTGGTGAAGATGGCTGACACCCTTTGGTCAAATATTGATCTCGCCTGAAACGGGCGAAAATCCACGTCACCGAAAGACATTTTCGCTTTTCTTGCTAAAGTCCACACTTGACGCGACAGTGAGTTGCGAGGCGCCAGTATGTTACAGGGGAGTCAGGATGATGAACGCAATAAGCTTGACCCTGCCATGATATCCTGATCATATCTTTTTCTTTACATCTTTTTTCATGCATCGGCGCTTTCCATTGTTCCAGTTCTGCAGTTTTTCTTTTTCATTTCCTTGCAGCCGTCAAACTTATATTCTCCCGTACTGAAGTTGTAGGATACTCGCGCAAAACGGAGAGAAAGAGAACCCCAGTCATCAGTACTAGACTACTGATTAGACTCTGTTGGATATTGACCCAAAGCTACTACAGCAATCAAGGCGCACCGTTCTTATTTTCAATGAAGAAAGATTGGGCATACTTCACACTCACACAGATCGTGGAGAGAGGTGCACAAAGTAGTCGCTGTCATATATCCCATGGGCGTGGCTGTCGTGCAGCAGAGACTTCCTTTAGAGTAGATGCAATTGACTGAACAAACACACGGTTACCAAAGAGTGCGACAACGATACTCGTAAGAAAGGACGAAATGATAATTAAAATAGTGGTCTTTTTCTAATCCTTTAGCATAGCATGGGAAATGGATTCCTTGTCCACTTCACTCTTTCACCCCACCGGTACCGAGCCTATTGAGTCCCAGAACTAGGTAGGCCCTCTTGGGTAACACTAGAGGGATTGTTGATATTGACAGTATCAGTAACCGATGTAGATGCGGATCCAGTTGTAGATGGCTGAGTAGATAGAGTTGAAGCTGGCAATGCTATTGAAATAGGTGGGGCTGGTGCTCCTTTTGGTGGTGGTACCATGGCAATTTCATCGTCAAACAGCCCAACGTCCATCATATACTTTGAATTCCCAGACGGTCGCAACAGTATAAAAGTATCAGGGATGCCGTCACCATCTGTATCCCTAGGAGAGATGAAATGATCCTCAATTATCGTCCCGCTCTCGTCCAATGCTGGTATAAGTTGAGCACGTTTCCTCTCCTCAGTCGACTTGAATGTGTTCTTGTCCTTTCTCTTGCCCTGTTGTTGGCGTTGCGATTGCTGTGATTGTTTGCTGGATGATTTGGATTTGGACGCCGTCTTGGTACTGGCGCCTTTATTCTTCTTGTTGACATTGTTGGATTTTGAGGGTGAACCACCTTTATCATTCCGTACTCTGGGTACATCCTTGACAATTTTGTCTTCCTTCGGGTCCGGGAGCGTGCTGGGCGTTTGATCCAATGTCAAATCCAACCCACTCGCCACCTCTGCCGCTTTTGATCCTTCTGTCGTTACTGTCGCCATTTCTGCTGCTGCAGCTGGATCATGACCTTCGATTCCAGACTTGATTTGATCTTCTACAAGCTGGTTCTGTGTCTGCTGCTCTTTTACAGTCCCCATTGGTCGATGATGATGATGATGGCGTTGCCGGTAATGTCGATCCTGTAGAAGCTGCTGTGATCCCAACTCTAGCTGCCTCTGACCTGCTGTATCAGAAGACTGACTCTCTTTGGGGTCGTTTTCTTTACCCATTATTGACTTCTTGACTGAGCTGTCGCGCTCGACTTTCCGCAACTTTAAAAAATCTTCATGGGCCATCCGAGGGTGCTCTTTTTGTTGCTGATGCTGGAGATTCTGTCTGTGTTGAAGGTCATCCTGTACATGGGATCGGTCATGACTGGATCCAGGCGAGAAGATGGCGGCGGCTCGTCGACGAGATCCACCCTGACCTAGTCCTGGGTCGCGAAGCCAAAGGATGGCCATAAACTCAATGACCAACAGTAGGGCTATTATGGTTGCCCTATTTCTCGGATTACTCAGGTACAGAAAAGGCATCCCGCCGGGCTAGAAGAAACCTCGGTTGAGTGAGGCAAGAGTCGATAAGGCGAAGAAGGACAGTCCAGCCAAGCTAAAGAGCAAGGAGAGAAAGAGAGAGAAGGGGAAGACAAAGGACACAAGAGATTGTGTGAGCACTTTTGTGTGTGTATGCTGGAGAAAGAGAAAGAGAAAGAGCTTGAGAGCGAGAGAGAGAGAGAAATAGAGAGAGAGAGAGAGAGAGAGAGAGAGAGAGAGAGAGAGAGATAGATAGATAGATAGATATATATATAGAGATAGATATATATATATATATATATATAGATATATAGAGAGAGGATAGTGGTGACGACAAAGAGAGAAGCAGAGGACAGTGATCCGACGGGCGGTCCCGGCTGCAGTGGTCGAGGATGGAATGTGGTAGAGATGCGAATGGCCTGTGTGGAGTGTGGGGGCAGTCGGTGAGAGAGGAAGGGGAGAGGGGGGAAGAGGAGGAGAGAGGAGGCGAGAGGTGGAGGGACATTCACCAGAATGCTTGTTTGGATTGCAAGGGGAAGAGGGGAATGCCACCCAGGCTAGACCTTCTAGTGGCGCGAGCCGGCTCGATACAGCGCCACCTCCTCCCCCAAGGCATCCATCCTCTGAGGGATGCCGGCAGCAACCAGGCTACCACATGTCTGCACCCCTCTTTCTACTAACTATTGCAATCCAGGCCGCGGAACATCAGGAACGTCTCTAGCGCCATGAAACATGCGGTTGTCGTGTCGACGGTCAAAGTGGCTGCACTTTGTGGCATCCTGATCTGGCCCAGAGCTCTGTAGAGGGTCCCAGTAAAAGAATTGGCTAAAGGAAAAAAAGAACAATCAAGTCTCGGAAGTTAGGATTAGCTCGGTGGGCGATGCGTTGTGGCAAAGCATGTCGGGACCACGCCACCAGGAACATGGTTTCAAAATAGACTCAACTTTAATACGTGGCGAGAAAAGCACAACAAGCACAACAGGCACAAAACATGCCGTTTTTGCATATAAATGGTATTTCTTATTCCTCCCCCTTCTCTTTTTCCTTATCCTTCCCCGCAACTTTTCATTACCTTCCTCCACACTATATCTCACAATGCACTATACGACCTCAACAGACCCCGCTTTTGTACTTGAGGAACTCGTGGAGCAGATTCATGCTCTCACCGAGGCACTCGAGGTGGCTCGGCGTCAATACGCTGAAAACTATGCGCTTGAACAGAAGCAACAGGAAGAAACATCCCAGAGCAAGTCCAGCTGGCCCACCATGGCCAAGTCAGCCTCAGCCTCAGCTTATCCTTCGCACCGCTCAGACCCCCTTCGACCTCTGCCTGAGGGTCAACATCCTATAGTCCTTGCCACTTGGGCGCAATCGTCAAGTCCTCAAGGCTTTCAGGTTGCCCTTGGCTCCAACCTCATGGGACTTCTCAAAGAGAAACGCCAGTACGTCCAGCAATTGGAGCAGAACAAAGCCTTATCGAAAAAGGCCTGAGGTTCAGGACACATTGGCAATATGCTTTTCAATAAAAAATTAAATAAATGAACGTCTTCAATGCAGAACTGTATTAACTTTCAAAGAAACACAAGCGGAAAATGTGAGGGAAAAGGGAGAGAGAGAGAGGGAGAGAGAAAGAATTTGTGGTATGAGATGCAACTGCGCTCTACGAGAAAACAACGACATTGAAGGTGGTGCAAGCTCGTCTATACTCTTATTCATCCTCATCCTCATCTTCCACATCGTCTTCACTTTCATCCTCAGCTTGCTTGACGTCTTCCTCGTCATCATTACCGTCCATCTCTTCTTCATCCGCTGTAGATTCGACGTTGATGTTCTTCCAGATGCCCTTTTGGACAGCGATACATGTCACTCTCATATCCATGTTGAACTTGCCGATATGCTCCTTCATATCGGTTTCTCCAGTTGCCTTAACAGCCGTCTCCATATTCCAGACCAAAACAATACCATCTGACGACACACTAGTCAATACATCCACAGTCTTGCGAGACTCTGTTCTCTTGTTGGAGGTCTCGTTTGGAGTGAAGGGTACTGTCACTAGATCGATTGCCTTGATGCGGTTGCTGTGGCCTACAAGCGTCCTGACAAGATCTCCTGTCGCGGTTTCGTATACGCGTACCATCTTGTCCTCACATCCAACAACGAGATAGTCGTCCTTGTAGTACATCATCGTGTTCAACCGTGTCTTCTTTGTAGGTTTGATGGTCCTGATGCATTTTGCAGTCTATGACAAACATTGAGTCAATCAAGGTTAAACAGCGAGTTAGCAGAGTGTCCTTCCTCCCCCTTTTCTTTTCCGACTTGATGAAGCAACATCAGCAGAATCCTTACAGCCATTTCGTAGACACCAATTTCTTGATCAAACATGATAGAGTATCCAGTTCCACTTGGATTCCAGGCAACTTTGAGACCCTCGGCCTGCAACCGAACCATGCTCGCCTGCTTTCCCAACAAAAGATCCCAAACACGAACTGAACGATCAGAGGCAACGCTGAGGGCCAATTTTCCTGTGGGGTGAATAGCAATAGAGTTTACAGGTCCTTGGTGTCCCTTCATCATCTTGAGACATTCCCAGTCCTTGGATCTCCATACGCAGATCTTGCCGTCGGCACTGCCGCTGAGCATATGGGTCTTGTCGTGGAAAGTCAATGAGGTGATTGTACCCTGATGCTGAAGCAAGGCTCCAAGTTCTTTTCTACGCTTGAGATCATACAGTCTGAAGGAATTATCGTGTTGCAGTCATTATTAGGATATGTTGGCATCATCACCTTCCAAGCACTCATCAACACAATCAAACAAACAAAAAAATCTTACTGGATCTTCTCATCTGTGCTTCCAGAAGCCAAATAATGTCCACCGATAGCCGTTGCCTTAATACAGCCAATATGGGCTGAAAAGATAAAGATTGGTGAGATCTTCAGAGTCATGTCCTATGGAGTGAGGGTAATACGTGGTCATCATCGAGAGGTTAGCAAGGCTAGATCTCCATTGAATTGGCCCCCTCAAGCCGAAGCTCAAATTGACAAAACGATCCACGTTGAGTATTCCTCGGGAAGAGAGGGGGGTTACCTCATTCCAGTATGCGTCGACTCCATAAAGAATATTCTCATATGTTCCGGCAACGATCCTAAAGTCTTCTTTGGTGGCGCCTTCGGGAACAACAATATCCTTCTTGGGTTTGCTAGCTTTTTTCTTTTGTTTCTGTTCAGAACTGGGTCCATGTGCTCTAGCGACAGTCGAGGTCTTGATGGTGACAGTCTTTTGGATGTTTCCAGCTTTGCGTCCATGTGCATTGCCCTGCTCTTTTAGATTTTGCTTTGGCTTGGAGTGGTGGCCTTTGCTTTGTTCGGTCGTATGTTTGGCTCGTTTGTTTGCCTTGTTGGCTTTGGTCTCTGCCGAATTAGTGACGGATGGTGCCAACTTTCGCTTAGTTGCTCCACCAGCATTTGGTGATGCTGTTGTCTTTTTGAGAGCAGACTTAAGTGGCTTCTTTTGATGATCCATAGTTTGAGTGTGAATGGTTCGTTCTCAAGACAAAGACATGAATGAATGCCGCCTTTAAAAAAAAAAAAAAAAAAAAAAAAAAAAAAAAAAAGAAAGAGAGAGAGAGAAAAAAAAGTAGTCACAGTTGTTGTTTTTCTTTTTAAAATGTTCCTGGCCATTTCAGTCTCGCTCGTTCTTCCCCCTACCTCTTCTCTCCCCTACAATGGCTACTCCTGAAAAACAGCAACAGCAGCAACATGAGCAATTGCAGGAGCCTCAACAAACGCAAGCGCCCGACCTAATCGAGGCTCGTCAACAACGACTTCTCCAACCTCTATCGTCGGCTGCCATTCTCCCACCAGAAAGGCTCGAGGAGGCAAAGCGTATTATCGAGAAAGATACAGCCATCAAACCCTTCTGGGTCAAAAAGTACAAGAACGAAGCTGCCAAAAACTGGAACAAATTCTACCAGCGAAACGAGACTCGGTTCTATAAGGATAGACACTGGATCGAGCGGGAGTTCACTGTCTTTAAGGATGGAGCAAATAGTCTGGGAGAAGATGGTAAACCTCGAACCATGACTTGCCTCGAGGTCGGCTGTGGAGTAGGCAACTTTGTCTTCCCCGTCCTAGAAAAGAACCCACACTTGTTCATGTACGCCTGTGATTTTGCTCCTCATGCAATTGACCTTGTCAAGAAGCATGAAGATTATGCCAAGGGTCGCTGCTCAGCCTTTGTTTGCGATCTGACCAAGGACTCCCTCACAGACACAATCCCCAAGGATTCCCTCGATGTCATCTCAGCCATTTTTGTTCTTTCTGCAATCCCCGCAGAAAAGCTTGAAGCTGCTGTTAGGAACATCCAAGAGGTTTTAAGACCTGGAGGCATGATCTGCTTCCGAGACTACGCCATCTATGATGCAGCACAGATCAAGTTTAGCTCCAATCCTGGACATATGCTCGATACCAATCTGTATGTTCGCCAGGATGGAACTCTTTCTCACTTTTTCTCGGTGGAACAAATTCAGGCCGTCTTTGAAGGAGAAGGTTTCGAGACTGTTGAATGTGACTATGTACACCGAGAGACTATCAACCGTGCTCTAGACATCAACCTAGATCGGAGATTCCTCCAAGCCAAGTTTGTCAAAAAGTAATTTAGCCTTATTTATAGACAAGCCCTTACGCTTTGATAGACATGTTTAGGACTCCAATGGTAGCCATGTACTTTTAAGAGACTTTGACGCTCAACTGTGATATATTCATGAAGACAATGCAGTAATACGATGGAATGATGATTGGAGTGGAGGGGGGGATTTGCGGGCTAAATTACAGAGTTATCTATAGTGCCTCTTCAGACTTCAGACTCGCCCTTTCCTTTTTTTGCTTTTGCCGAGCTATCCTGAGAACCTCCTGCCTTTCTCTTCTTGCTGTTGGCTACGATATCCCTCTTATGAGCAATCTTCTTCTTGTCGTATGAAGACATTGTGTTAATAGTAGCACGCTGGAGTGGCTTCTTGCGAAGATTTCTCTTGTCGTTTTTGCTATTGAACGTTGGAAAGAAAAGAAAAGAAAAAAAAATCGTTTAGTAGAAAGCAAAGATTTCAAGGCAAAAGACAACCAACAAACTTTCAAATCCATACCTTGGTTTCTTCATCGCCAGCATCCAATCTGGAACCTCACATCCAGACTCACGCATAACATTGACAATGCTCTTGAGATAAGTTTGGTCGTCATTGGTAAAGTAAGTGACAGCCTCACCCTTGCGACCTGCACGACCAGTACGACCAATTCGATGAATATACGACTGGACTGTCTGTGGGAAATCGTAATTAACGACTAGGTTGACGCCCTTGAAATCCACACCACGCGCCATGAGCTCAGTTGCGATCAACACCCAGACCTTTCCCTGACGGAATCCCTCAACAATCTTGTCTCTCTGTGCCTTTGTACGTTCGGAATGGATCACATCCACATTGATGCCGTCGTAAATCAGCTCGTGGAACAACTCCTTGGCACGCTCGATACTCTGGACGAAAATGAGCACGGGGGGTTTAAGGCCTCCTCCTTGGATCAGCTGTCGGATAGCGATTAGCTTGCCCTCTTCTGAACCACAGTAAACTAACTTTTGATCAATTGTCTCTGTGGCGGCGTTCTTGGAACCGATTACAATACGAATGGGCGAGCGCATAAAGGTGTTGGCGAGTGCTTCGACTCCAGAAGGCAATGTCGCACTGAAAAGAGACTTTTGAAGCGATGGGTGGGAACATGCTGCAAAAATCTCATCTGTCTGTTCCAGAAATCCTTGCTCCAGCAGTTTGTCAGCCTCATCGAGAATCAAATGGCGCACGCTATGGTACAGATTGCATTTAAATGTTAGCATGGTTAGCATGAGTGGGCTTGACAGCCAGTATCAATACGACGATGATACACGCAAAAGCACTCACCGATCTAGCTCCATTTTCTCTTGCTGGATCGCATGTACAAGTCGGAGAGGGGTACTGATGAGGATATCGTATTTCTGTCGGAGATGTGGTGCCTGTCCTTGTGTGGCGGCTGTAGCCTTTGTCAACATGCAGATTTTGAACTTGCGTCCAACGCTCAACTTCTTGATCTGATTGAAAATCTATTGGATCAGCCAAATTCGAAGGATTATAGGCAATTAGACACTTTGGCATTCATCGTCTCTAGACTACAGGTGCATCTTATAGGCGACAAGTTCGATCAATACCTGCGTAGCCAATTCTCGAGTAGGAGAAATGATCAATGCTCTGTACCCAGCTTTCTCAGGGCCCTTCAAGTCGTGCAAAATAGGCAAAACAAAAGCCATGGTTTTTCCTGAACCAGTAGGTGCCATTGCCATTAGATCGCGACCCTGTCCAGAGTTGAATTCAATAAGGAATGGTGGAGAGGGTTAGTTCAAATTTCATTGACTTGTAGACCAGAAACCATCGCTGTGTCTAATAAGACAATGGCAAACTTCCTTCTGCTTACATGGAGGACCACAGGGATAGCCTGCATTTGAATAGGCGTTGGCTTCTTGAAACCAGCCTCGGAGATGTTTTGCTGAAGATACGGCTCAAGCTTGTACTGCTGTGCCAATCCCTCGAATGATCTGAACGGGTTGGGAACATCGGTTCCGTAGACTCTGATTTTCATGTGGCTGCGGAATACTGCCAATTGTTCCACGTTTGCAAATCCAGCTGACTCCTCCTCATCGGCTTCTTCTTTGTCCTCATCACTGTTCTCATCCGAGTCCTGATCTTCAGCCATATCCTCTGACTCGTCGCTGTCATTATCGCTTTCCTTGTCGCTATCACTGTCCTTCTCTTGTTTTGCTAAGTGACCATCCGAAAATACGTGTAGGTGTACCCAAGAATGAGGATAGTAAGTAAGTTTGCAGTCAAATCTTTAGAGTGATCACGGAATGAGGCCAGATCTCTACCTTTCTTCGATGTCTTCTTTTGTGGTTTAGACTTCTTGGGATCACTAGTCTTGTTCTTGAAAAAATCAAGCTCGGTGGAAAGTGCTGCCTCAGCATCAGCATTCAGACCTGTAGATACTGTTTTGGGCTTTAGGCAATTTCAAATGGTAATAGGGTATTGTATGAGTACTCTGCCTGGTTCAACCTGATGCCGTGCAAGTCCGCTGCCATGAAGGTGGCGAATGCCAACAAAGGTCGCCATTGTACCTGAAAAACCTCGATATCATCCTTGAAACGGTTTTTGTCGAAGCGGGCTCCGCCTCCTAGCATCCGAAATAAGTCCATGATGAATTACACTCTGTTCTAGGCGACTGATGGATTGAGTAATGGTGAAGGGACAAAAGTGATGCCTGGCTCTTGCCTAAAAAAAAAAAAAAAAAAAAAAAAAAAAAAAAAAAAAAAAATACACATTGCGTGACTGCTCAAGTTTACTGTGTCTCTCGGAGGCGTTGCCTCGCGAGTCGCGACGAGATCTTGCATCGTTGCTCGCACTCTTGGGTCCACCAAAAAGTCATGTTCAAATCATCTATTCTTTCTAGGAAGCTCATACGCGAGCTCTATGTCTCGCGGGGTGGTACTCTTCTTTTGTCTCAACACTGCAATGTCGGCAAATGAAGAAGAAACAGCTCGCAAATGCCACATGCTCACTCTTCAATAGTACACACCAATTCTGTCCGAGGGATGAAGGATAGGTTTGGAGCTGAGAACAGACGCTTTCAGTGTATCACTGAGACCGGAGCCAAACTTGCTACACTCTACGGTCTTGAAAAAGTAATTTTTTGAGTGGTTCCTGTGCATTATATCTTGCCTTGCCTGTCCAATTGAGTACAGGTCTTTTTCCACCTATTGGGGTACTGAGCCCGTCGTCTCTTTCTTTTGCCCTTGCTCTAGGTTACCGTGCCGATCTTGGAGTATTCGCAGGTGTTTGAGCGTACACTAGGAGACGACTCGGATGTGGTTGGCAAAGAACTCTATAGCTTCGAAGACAAAGGAGGATCCAGGCTAACCATGCGGCCTGAAGGCACAGCAGGAATCACAAGGGCTTTGATCAGCCAGAAAATGTACTCGGACCTCCCACAAAAGTATTTTTACTATGGACCCATGTTTCGACATGAAAGGCCTCAAAAGGGTAGACTTCGCCAAGTAAGATATATTTGGATAACATGGATTTCAGGATGTCATAAAGAGTTGAAAGGCCTTTCTTTAACAGGATCATATCTTCATGAACGTAGTTTGAGCAATTTGGAGTCGAAGTCTATGGTCAGAATCATGCATCATCAGATGTAGAAGTGATTGAAATGGCGAACGCTTTCTTGACGAATCTCGGTCTGAGATCTATCTCGGTAATACCACAGGGCTCAAAAAGCCATGGACCAACTTTGTACGGCATGACCTTATGACAAAGTGCAAAGAACAGCGCCTCAAACTCAACAACCACTACTGTTCCTTGGTTCTTCAGCTCGAGTTAAACTCTCTTGGCGATGCAGAGTCAAGGACCCGATACAGGACTGCGCTTAAGGAATACCTTTCCAGATTCAAGAGTGAACTGTCGCCTGAAAGTTTGAATAGGTACGTCGTACTCCTGCTCAACAGCGGAGCTAACCAGAGTCAATGAATTTTTGCAAGAGTCTATGTTAATAGAATATACGTGCCCTCACACCCCTCATGCTTTGTTTCTTTGGTGGTCACCAAGGCTTGAAACGAACCCCCTTCGGATTCTTGACTCCAAGGCACCGCAGGATATCGCTGTGCTTGAAGACAGTCCCACGCTCTCCGACTACCTTAGCAATGACTCTCAGAGACGGTTTTTATTCATAACAGAGACCCTCTCTCGACTTGGTATCTCGTTCGAGATCAACCCTCGGCTGGTCCGAGGACTGGATTACTATCAGGAGACTGTCTTCGAGTTCAAGTCATCTAGTCCACTACTAGGCGTTCAACAAGGAACTGTATTGGCGGGAGGACGATACGACGGATTGGTAGAGAAGATGGGAGGACCTCAGGGTATTGCGTCGATTGGGTGGGCCGCAGGACTAGAGAGACTATCGCTCTTGCTGGATGATGAAATTGTTCCTGAACCACCACGATCAATTGTTGTTATTCCGGTCCCGGATCGCTCTCCCGTCCCAGCCGACTCACCAGCAGGGTCGGTATCAGTCAACGATGATGTAGTCTTGCACAGCCATGCGATGAATATCATCAGCACAATGAGGAGTAAGGGACTGAAGTCAGAATTCTTACATCTTACGAACAGTGCCAGCACCAAATCTCAACTTCCTAAGCAACTGACCAGGGCCAACAAATTGAATGCGAGCCATGCGATTATAATTGGCACAGATGAGATGAACAAGGGCTTGGTCACATTCAAGGACCTTGACAACTCGAAGCAGAGGCAGTGTCGGATCGAAGAGGTCATTTTGGAGCTCACTCAATCCCAATAGCACTAGACGGAATAGACCTTTTTTTTTTTTTTTTTTTTTTTTTTATGATGCAGCACGAGCCTCTCTCGCCTATCTAAAATAGGGATGATGAACCAGTTGTAGCCTTTCGCCTAGACCTTTACGCTTCCGAATAGAGTTGTCATATACAGAGCCTCGAGTATCTAAACATGCATGGTGTAGAAATCTTTATCGGGGTTTCCCCGGCATTATTAATCCGCCAGTTCCTAACAAGTACAGGTTTGCTTGCTCATTACGTTTTTTTTTTTTTTTTTTTTTTTTTTTTTTTTTTTTTCCTGCAAGATGTGAGGAATCTAACGCACAAAAGGTCTCCCTGAATATTATTTTTTTTGTCAAGGCGTCCTTAGCTCACTAGTTACGAGAGCCAATGGGAGTTCTATTCAGTATCCAGATGTCCCTCTCTGGGTGAAGGAGACCTTAAAGGACGGACTAGAGGCTTCCAATGGGTTGTGAGGAACCCGTCTTGCAGAGATGAGGAGGTCATAACGCTTGCTCATACTTTTTAGTCCATCTCGAGAAAGTCTCCTGATCGTTTCTGCAAACCCGATCCCGATGCGAACGATTGGATTGGACAGAGTGAAGAAGAGCTCGCTGGTGGTGCTCATTGGGAGAGAAGGTGAGGAAGGCGCCATCGCTTTGAAGGTCGTCCAAAAGTATAATTGTTGTTGATTGGGACGTTGGTGCTTGCTTTCGTACCGCATCTCGAGTATTTCCGTCCAGTTTGTGGAAGAAGTCCCTGAGTGGATTGGTTGCTGGTAATCCTAAGAAGATTGATGTTCTATGTAATCCACAGCACAAAGACGTTAGGGATGACAAAGTGTTACTTAATTCACGGCATCTTAGTGTCTAGTATCGATGGGAGTGGAGAGAGCTGAAGGTGCTGAAGGCCACAGAGAAGCTGGGCGTGTGAGAAGGGAGAAGGGAGAAGGGAGAAGGGAGGCGAGCAACGACGGAGAAGCCCCTTACCAATCGCACTTTCCTTCCCCGATTCAATTTCCCGATCTCGATCGGGAAGGCTGTGCATGTCAGCGACCCGATATTTTTTCGAATACCGCTGCTATCCTGCCTTGCCCCCAGGCCTAGTCAGGACACACACCTCCCCCTCTCCCACTTCCCTTTGCCACTGCCTTGTATCTCTATTGCGATGATGTGTGACAATCAGCTTCGCCTTGCCACCCTCAGCCCAGCCCACTTGGCGTGATTGGGCGTGTGGAGAGGACATCAGTGGGAGAGTCGAGAGAGTCACAAAGACGAGTTCAATCAAAACAGGGCATGATCAAGAAGGAAAGAAGTCAAACTCCCGCCCGGCAAGACAGAGACCGGCGTTCAGCTGGGACAATCTCAGACAGATAGACACACAGACAGGCATAGCAGAGCGAGCAAGCAAACAGTCAGGCAGGCTGAGCAGACAGGCAGGCAGACAGACAGACAGACAGACAGACAGACAGACAGACAGGCAGGCAGGCAGGCAGGCAGGCAGACAGTCAGACAGTCAGTCAAACAGGCAGACAGACAGGCACAGGCCGCGTTGCGCCGCTCTGGTTCGCTTTTTCCTGCAGGCCGCCTTGCAACCTGATGGCTGCACGCCCAGCCGACGCCTCGTGGCCGTGGAGTAAGCCCACAGGCGTTGAAAGGGACCCCGCAATAAGGTTGGACTGGGCGAACAAGGCAGAAGACAGGCAGAGAAAGACAGCTCAGCCAATGCGTGCTCCTTGTCCTTTAGTTCTCTTGGTCTTGCAACTCTCTCTCTCTCTCTCCCTCTCTTGTGCTCGGTCTTATTGCTCGCCAGCTTTTAATCACTCATCCCAACCCCATCCTCATTTTTTTCTCTTTCTTCTTCTTCTCTCGTTCTTTCTCTCTTTTTTCTTTTTTCTCTCACCCGATCGTCTCCACTTCTTTTGCCTTCCTTTCCCATTTCCAAACTGCCCACAAGTCCCGTCATTTCCATTCTTGTTTTTAATCACAAACTACAGCACCTCCCCCCCCCCCATCAAAATGCATTCCCCAAGCTCTACATCTAATCCTGACTCGCCGTCTCCATCGGTGACAAAGGTCCTCTTCGTCTGCCTCGGTAACATCTGTCGCTCAACAATGTAAACAGTTCTTTCCCATGCTCTGTTGTGCCTCTGGATCTCATCTGCTCTCATGTCCTTGTTTGATCTGCTGACAAAGCCCTCAAACCCTCTCTTTTCTCTCTTTCCCACCATCCTCTCTTTGTCTCTCTCTCTCTTTCTCTCTCCCGGGCCCCATCCTCTTGGTTGCGATCCTCAGGGCTGAAGCAGTCTTCAAGCATGCGGTTGAGAAGCGTGGCCTTAGTGCAGAGTTTGAAATCGACAGTGCAGGCACGGCCTCGTACCATGTAAGGCGCCCACCGCTGAGCGATACCAGGCGGTCGGTATCATACTTCCCTTTGCCCTTTTTTTCCTTTTCGTTTTTGGCGGCCTACCTTTATCAGCTGATTGGCTGCATGAGGCTACATTCGGATGCACCCTCTCCTCTCTCCTCTCTCTCTCTCTTTCTCTCTCTCTCTCTCTTTCTCTCGTTCTCTCGTTCTCTCCGGAGTGAGGCGTTCATCCGATGCAAGGCATCAAGGACAAGCCATTGCCTCTGTCCATGGGTCCTTTCCAAGGCCACTTTCCCACCACAGTCTACTCAACTCCGCCTAGGTCATAGAGATATGAACGTCGGATGGAGTTTGTCCGATCGTGCTCTCTGCGCGTGCTCTTTTTTGGACAATCCCAACGTACTTCCTTCCATATAACACCTTCCTTCTTAGTCTCTCTTTCTCTCTCTCTCTTATTTTATTTTTTTGCTCGCAATTGTGGCTCCATTACCCTTCCAGTTTGGCTGTAAGCTATCCAAATGCTCACACTCCTGCCCCATTGACTTGCACCCATGACAATACAGGTTGGATCGAATCCTGACACCCGATCGATGGAAACGTGCCGCAAGCATGGCGTGCCGATGAAGCACAGAGCCCGGCAAGTCAGTCAAGAGGACTTTAGAAACTTTGACTACATCCTCTGCATGGATGAGGAGAACCTGCGGGACCTAAAGGAAATGGCACCAAAAGGCCATACTTCAACAAGTAAGTATACTTCCTCTCCTATGTTTGGCTAGCGCCCCCGTCTGTCCCTCCCTTTTACGCCTCGATACCTCGCCTACTTTTTTTTTGCGCCCAGTCAGTCATGCATCTGCTCATGCTTCAATGCCCTTTTACTCATGCTCTCTTTCTCTTTCCCCCTCTTTTTCTACACACACACACTCCCCTTGCTGCCACTGCTAGTCAAGATGTTTGGCACGTATGATCCAAAGGGCGATCGCATTATCAAAGACCCATACTATGGACCCCAGGGCGGATTTGACCGGAATTTTGCCCAATGCTCAAGATGCACAGAGGCATTCTTGGAGAATCTCGGATACGATTAAGCAAGCCGGTCTCCCTTTATTCACCTTCCATCTGGACCCGCTTGCTCCTCACGAACGAAAGACATAGATGCGCATTGCCACTTGAATGACCTTGAAATAGACAAAGAGCCTCATTTTTCACTGTATAGTCACCTCAGGAACCAGTCCTTCGGCTGAGCGTTTCCTTTTTGTAAAAGGGGAAGCGAGAGCAAAAGAAAAAAGAAAAAAGAAAAAGAAAAAGAAAAAGAAAAAGAAAAAACGGCACTGAGGTCTACAGGTCAGAGTTCCAATGCATGCATGCTGAACAA
The DNA here is from genome assembly GCA_011634665.1 of Mortierella sp. BCC40632. NCBI lineage: Eukaryota > Fungi > Mortierellomycota > Mortierellomycetes > Mortierellales > Mortierellaceae > Mortierella > Mortierella sp. BCC40632. The sequence continues at coordinate 917,764 of WAEK01000007.1, forward strand.
CCTATCAGCCTGTTGTACAAATCAGACCCCTCCAATTGTTGAACAAAAAGGGCGTCTCTCCGTGTTGCCATCCTCTTCTTGGCGCGGCTCCTTGGGAAAACGCCGAGGAAAGAGCGATCACTGAAAGTGGATGCATAGCCAATTGATGCTGGAGCTAGCCTCCTTTCTATGGTTAGCTCGAGCCCGCTTTGATGGTACTCGCTATCTTTTAAATACAAAAACAACAACAAAAAAGCGATGGTTACATACTCGAATTCTCACACCACAAAAAAAAAAAAAAAAAAAGTTGCCTTCACACGAACTCTATATCTAGGTTGAGATGGAGTTTCTCAGCCGGGAACTAAGCCAATGACCTGCAGGTCTCTGCTTCATTATTTGTTAGTGAGTCGCTATGTGGCAGTGGTCTTTCACAATGGGCGTGAACAAATACTCAATGCAAAAAAAAAAAAAAAAAAAAAAAAAGAAAAGAGAAGTCCTTGAGGACCGAATGACACAGGGCATATACCCCCCCCCCACGACAATGGCGGTAGTTAAAAGGGTTTAGATGGTCTTTGGTTAGTAGCTTTAGTCGAAGAGAAAAAAAAAAGAGTATTCTGCAGCCAGCCTTTGGCCATGTGGCTGACTCTAAACTGCCAATCCATCACAAGACACTGCCAATGGAAGACACGCCGTTAACATTTAGACCGCAATGGTGCCAGGTATGCATTGGAATGGCATGGCTGCCATGTGGTTAGCTCCTTAGATCGCATTCCTTCTTCTCAACCATACTGGGTAGTGAAAGGGGACCTCATTCTTGATATATTTAGTCAATGCTATCTCTGCATCACATATATATATATATATATTATTTTTTTTTTCAAAGATGCAGATGTCCATAGTGATCCCCTGACAGGATCATAGTCACCAAAGCCCCATGCCTTCTACAGCTGCAGGACTTTCTTTGGACCTTGCCGAACGTACCCAATGTTGGAGCCTCCTGGTCGTGCAGGGTTGAGATATGGTCAATCCTGCTGAGTTTGGACAAACAGAGAAGAAAATAACTCACGGAAGGAGTCGTCGAAGGATCCGCCAGACCTCCTCCACTTGTTCACTCCGTATCTCAGTCAGTCCCTGAAGGCATCTTAACGCCCAATAAGCCCCCTCTAACAATTCGGCGCCGCAGATAGACTTGTCAAATAGTAGCTGCTGAATTTTTTTTTTTTTTTTTCTTTTTTTTTTTTTTTTTTTTTTTTTTTTTTTTTTTTTTTTTTTTGTTACTGCTCTGACATACTCCGGTGAGAAAGTCTTCCTCGAAAGTTACTGCTTGAAAGGAAACCAATCAAAAATTCGGGCAGTGCCTTGGGTGAACCAACTGCTGATATTGCAAATATCTACTCTGAGCTTGCTATGATTAAAAACACACACGCACACACACGCACACACATACACATACACCTCGGTAGTCACTCCTCAGATTGGGTTAGTGCTCAACGCCTTTCGGGTTGAGCAAGCGGGCAAGATTGAGACCCGCAATCGAATAAACAGCAGTATCGCGTTCCTCTCTCCCCTTGCTTGTCTTTTTTTTTTTTTGCTGGAAAACCTAGCAGTGTGGGTCTGCATTTGAGGACCCGGACATTATTGTAAGAGTGGAGTCGTTCCGGTTTTTGTACTTGCTTCTGAACACCACACTGCGACAATCTATTCAAGAGCTCTCATCTACAATACCAAAGCAAACGCTTTTTTTTTTCCAGGCTTTTCTCTCTCTCTCTCTCTCTTTTTACGACGCCAATGTGTTCTGTGTTCTATTAAGTGTTGGACGAAACATGCCTTGAGCGACCCATGTATTGGCTGATGTCCAGGCGCTCATTGAAAGCTATCTAACCACACTGATCAAGAACCTGTCCTCCTTCTGTCGTGGGAGGAAGAGGAGGAGGAGGAGGAGGAGGAGGGGGAGGGAGGGGGGGGAGATCATTCAGGGAACTGCCAAGTATTCTGGGGATACTGTTTGTCACCATCCAGTACTCCCCTTTTTCACATTGATCGACATCCATTCCCGAAGATGTATTTTCGATACCATACTGTTGTAAAAAAAAAAAAAAAAAAAAAACATCCGTCCAGGTGATCTTGAAACCTACTGGAGTAGTTATACATAGTTCCTCTTGTACCTTTGCACGGTGTACGTCTGCATTAAAGATCTGTGACATAGAGATCGAGGGACCCTTTCCTGCTTTCTTTTGTCGCTTTTTTTTTTTGCAACAATAACAATAACTTCCTTCTCGACTTTTTATTCTTCCTCTGTTCGGGCCATCATCCAAGCTTCCATGTTGGTTGAATGATCTCTCTCTTTTTTCTTTCTTTTTTCTTTTTTCTTTTTTCTTTGCTTGATTACAAAGCTTCTACTTGCCCTCTGGTAAGTGTTCTGCTGTTTTCTTCAGACGATCTTCCCCGTTTTCTATTAGAAGTTCTGGCTTTTTTTTGTGTGTGTGTGTCTGCGCCCGCAATACTTTGCAGACGAATGGCGGAAGGGCACACACACTCCCAAGTACAAACTCCTGACTCCAATCCAAACACAAAATGTTGCTTGTGCTTGAAATCACCTCCTCAGAGCTCCTGTACATCATCTTCTGACTTGACGACTCTTCAGATTTCTGTCAGTTTCTGTTCACTACCGTCGAGAGGTTGAGATCATGGAGGGTAGAAGGATTTTAAATGATAGAGTCGCTTGAACTTGACACTAGATGGCTCGTTGGGTTTGAAGATTGTTAGATGCTGACAATGTCCATCGGTCCTTTTCATTCCTCGCACTATATTACTTTCCTACTTTTAATCCTCTGACTTGGATCTGGAGGCCCGTAGTTTGAACAAATGATCCCCCCCTCCCTTCCACGGTAGCAAGGTTCATTTTATGTACAGATCTTCGGTAGTTCTTGTACTTTCGTCCATTTTTTTTCTAGCTCAGAACTCTCAAAGTCTGAAAGAATACGATTGAGGAAAGTTCCCAGATCAGAGGTGTTTTCCTCATGTCTTGGTGCCGCTCAAATTAGGGACAAGTCTTGGATCGCTCCTTGGTTTCTGGGGAGGAGTACTCTCTAGTGCGCTCCCGGATACACTGTCGGAGCATGGCGTTCTTCTAAATCTTGAGGAATCGCACACATTCTGGTGAATTTGTCTATCTAAGGTTAAGGAAGATATTCTTGGCATCGAAAACATGTGAGTTTGGTTGAAGTCTCTTTCTTTCTCTTTCTCTCTTTCTCTCTTTTCTCATTTGTTGTATTTTCTTAGTGGTATTGTACCTGTTCTGGAGGCTCGGCTACACTCACCCGTGTAATTCTGGCGGAGCTCCACTAGCGTTTGAATCACGACTGATGCAAAAACTGTCGAAACGGCAATTGACGGTTTGGTTGTATTTAATTCCATGTATCAACAGCAGAAAGTCACCAACCTTTGCGATAATAAAGTGAACTAAGGATGACTTGACTCGCGGTAGTCTCTGGTTGTCAATGACTGTCAAAAGCTGCCTCATAAACGACAATGATGAGCTTTCCATCTTGGCAACCTCGCCCATTACTACTTTTTTTTCCCTCGTCCTCGTTCTCACTTCCATCCAAACACAAGATGCGCGGACAAAACTTGTGAAACAAAACCCTGTCATACTCATCGATTTCTTTTCTTCTGCACGGCCTGTGTTCAATGTATTGTGCAATGTCTCGCTGACATACATGTTTGACTCTCGATGCATAACGGACGACCTCCCACAGGCACTTTCTTACCTCGTTGGTAAGGTCATTGCCAAATGGGTCAGCTGCATGTTGTGCGCTGGTGTTCAGAGCTGCAACGCCAAGTGCCTTGTAAGGGGGTGGTCCCATGCCATTTCCTTTTTTTTTTTTTTTTTTTTTTTTTTTTTTTTTTTTTCAAGGATTTTGGTGTAATCGGCGTTTTCTCCGCTTCCTTTGCAGCAGGGGTTTCATCCGGAGCTTCGTGCAATTCTGCCTCTGCCCGCTGTTTCCGCCCAAATCGACTCATAATTGGCCCACATATCGTCTTATTCCTGTTTGCAAAATCTATCCTTTTTTGTCAGTAAGAACTCATTCCCTGTGTGTCTTAGATACCATTGGCAAGATAAACGACTCTTCTTCACTGACATCGCAGAAGCTGCGACGTTGTGAAGTCGATCTCAGTAACAGCACAGAGCAAGGTGAGACTATCTCTTGTGATACCAAGATTTACTAAGACTCCTTCCTTCACGGATACCAAGACTCGATTCCGTGAGTGCGATTTCTAGATTGTCTGAACTCTGGAAACCCAACGGGTCGCTATCCGCTGCACAGACAATGCATTTATGTCCGCAATAGTGAGCAATGGACAATTCGGTCTCTCTAGTGCACTCTACAATGCCCCTACCTCATAAACTGAGCAAAAAAATTACTCGTCTCGGGCGACGACTAAAAAGCAGAGCAGATATACATGTCGATCTTGATAAAGTCTTATTGAGGGTTTGTTAAACGACTTGATAGTCTGCTCTACAAGGCTGAGTGCTTCTGCCTTTTGTGTGTTCTGATTATCACGGTCTTCCAGTCCATCGTTATACAGCATGGCCCGTTCTTTTAATCCTGCATCATCAATACGGCGCTCGAGAAGTCCATGAGCTATCTCTGGATGATATTGGGTGTAAAGTCTGCATGTCACAGAGAAAAGTTGGTCTAAATCGTTCACTATGAATGAGGCTATCTCCACTAATCTCAATAGGAAAAGATCTAAGGTATGCCAGAGATCAACCCCGTTGCCATTTTTTTGTCGGGTAGTTTTCAAAAAAAAAAAAAAAAAAAAAACCAGGATAGCCATGGCTGCCTAGAAGCCTAGAAATCTAATCCCTGAATACAACCAATATTGTTAGGATTTAAGTTCGTATGCGAAGCAGCTGTCGACGGCTGAGTTGAAAGGCAAGAAAGCATTGGTTTGATCCTCAATCCATCTTCTTGTTCCACCATCTCTTTGACATCCCTCCGAAAATGTCGTCATTGTCAGGGTAAGCGATCAAGACCCTGTTGGCCACACATTCCTTGCTGCTGCGATTCGGAGACAAGCCCTTGGCTAATCCCTATCAATGTTGTCCAAATCCTCCCTCTTTGTAGACTGCTGCCCGCCCCAGTTCATCAGCGCCCAGGGCGAGACGATTATGATCAACAATATAATGACTCGGCATCAACAGCACCGACAGCACGGATACCACCTTACGGCAAGCGTTCAGGATGGAAGCCCAAAAAGCCCGAGGATTTTGGTGATGGAGGTGCATTCCCAGAGATTCACATTGCTCAGTACCCACTAGACATGGGCCGAAAGAAAAAGGTTGATTATCGTATTTGTCTGGTTAGATGCCTCCCTGACTTTTTTTTTTCTTCTTCTTCTAATGTTGGTGACATTGCAGCTGACTGATTTGTTTTGTTTTTTTTTTTTTTTTTTTTTTTTTTTTTTTTTCTTGATTCCTACAGACTGCATCAAAGGCTGGATCGACGATCGCACTTCAGGTGGATGCCCAAGGCAATGTTGCTTACGACGCTATCGCAAAGCGTGGACATAATTCGAAGCAGATTGTGCAGTCTCAGTTCAAGGACTTGGTGCCTCTGAATGAGCGTGCAGATGTCGGGGAGATCTCTTTGAGCAGGCCCGGCGAAGAGGAAGTCCAAGAAACGGCCGACAGAACAAGGGCGGCACTGGAAAAGATTTCGAAATGTATGCGATCCCCACACTCTTTTCTTTCTTTCTTTCTTTCTTTCTTTCTTTCTTTCTCTCTCTCTCCTTTCAAAAAGAGGATGTTCACCTGGCGCCTCTATGTTCTTCTAAAGCCCCTGGAACTCACTTTTGAACTCTTTCTCTGTCTTGAAACTAAATAGCCAAAATCAGTGCAGCCCAGCCCAAGAATGTAGTATCCAACAACAAACCTGGAGCAGCAACATATATCCGCTACACCCCTGCTAATCAAACTACATCTGCTGAGGGTGTCCAACAAAGAGTCATCAAGATGGTCGAGATGCCTGTTGACCCAATGGAGCCACCACGACACCAACATAAAAAAGTTCCTCGAGGACCCCCATCACCACCTCCACCCGTCCTTCACTCTCCCCCACGCAAAGTGACAGCACAGGAACAGGCTAGTTGGGTCATCCCTCCCTGCATCTCAAACTGGAAGAACGCCAAGGGATTCACTATCCCCCTGGATAAGCGACTTGCAGCAGATGGCCGTGGACTGCAAGAGGTTCAAATCAATGATAACTTTGCAAAACTGTCCGAGGCTCTCGCCCTTGCTTCTCGACACTCTCAGGAAGAAGTTCGCCAGCGTGCATTGATGCAGCAGAGAGTCGCACAAAAAGAGAAGGAGGCCAAGGAGCAGAGTCTCCGCGCACTGGCCCAGCGTGCTCGCGACGAACGTGCAGGAATTGTCTCTTCTGGAAGTGGAGCTGGAGGAGAGGATCGCAAGGCTCGAGTCGAGTCAGGTTCAGAATCAGGATCAGATGATGATGACGAGGATGAAGCTGCTGAGCGTGCAGCTCGCGAGCGCGATGCTTTGCGGAAAGAAAGACAGCAGGAGCGTGACAGAGAGATGCGCATGTCCAAGATGGGAGCTGAGCAGAAAGCCAAGGTCATGGCCAGGTAACAGTCGATGATATGATATGACATGATATGATTTTCTTTTTTAGGATTCAGATAGCATCTCTAACGAGATAACTGACTATTGCACGTTATTAACACTTGGCTCATTCTGCCCTCTTTTCTTCCTTTTATTAGGGCGGAGGGTCGTGATATTTCTGAAAAGATTGCGTTGGGTCTTGCTAAACCAACGATGAGTAAGGATAGCATGTACGATTCACGTCTGTTCAACCAATCTCAGGGACTGAGCTCAGGTTTCAAGGACGATGATGCCTATTCAGTCTACGACAAGCCAATGCTCACACATACATCCACCGGTATCTACCGACCGAAGCGCTCTGGTGGTGATGATGATGGTGTTGGTAATGAGGACGACGTTAATCGAGCCCTGGCCTCTGACCGTTTTGGAGATGCAGGACTTGGATCCTCTTCTCGAGGTTTTAAGGGAGCGGAAGGAGGCAGGAGTATGCAAAGGGATGGTCCAGTTGCCTTTGAAAAGGAGGACGATATCTTTGGATTGGACAAATTCAACAAAGTGGATGTGTCCAAGAAGCGAACTATGGGACTGGATACATCAAACTCATCTGAGAACAAGCGCCGTAGGGACTAGACTTTTATTTTTATCTTCTTTTTTTTTTTTTTTTCTTGGTCGAGTCCTTCTGCATACTATTGTTATAAACTATCCATCTCGGAACCTGTATTACTCGAAAACCCTGCTTGCTTTGGTTTGCGCTACGCAAACAAATTTTCTTATTGCTAGACCCAAGTGAATCAGGAGTCTATCTCTTTCAAGTCAAGCATGTAACAGTTGTTAAGAGGAACTAGAGTGGAGGCGCTGGGTAGGGAGGATTGGACAGGTATCAAGGAAATTTAGTGTGCAGGCAGGCAGTCATATCGACAATCGTCTGTTGTTCGGCCCTGGCTCCCAAGTTGATCAAAAACGCACTCTTCAGCTGAGAACCAAGGAAGCAGCCACCAAAACGGCAACTATTTTTCACAAAAAAAAAAAAGGCCCAAAGATCAACAGGGGAGCCCACATCACACCCTGTGCAGACAATCTCAATCTCCATGGTGAGCACACGGCGATCATTGGGACAGGGTACTCTGAATGGACAAGGGAGCAATGATGCGCCGACCACAGCCAAGTCTTTGATCACTTCGTCCACCCCACCATCACTCGTCTCATCTTCAACTCGATCTACAAGAGGAAAGGCTGCAAAGGAGGCGCTAAAGGATATTCAAAACAGTAACCAGGCAATACAACCCCACGACCATGGCAGTGTTGTGTTATCACCAAACAATCCTCGGCGGCATTCAACACGCTCCAGGAAGGGGCCGACCGACAGCAAGGAAACCACTGATGTTGATGAAAAAACGGTAAAAAGTCTGGCTGTAGCAGAGCTACCAGAGGATCAAAATAAGGCGAAATCCTCCAGTGGTCCACCAAGAATGGTCACAAGAAGGTCTTCGTCAAAGGCACAGGCACAGGCAGTCAAGCAAAAGCAAATTGACTCGGTCGAATCCAAAGGCGAACAAAAGAAGAAAGCGGATCTCGTCAAGTCAGGGCAACCTCAAACCTCGAAAAAACATCACGAACCATCGACAACAAAAATTGTGAGCACGCAGAAACAACCATCAACGACAACACGTTCGATTAGAACTAGAGCAGGAACAAAACAAGACCCTATCTTGACTTCAACTTCTGATGGCGTTTCGACTCCTAAGGACGCCAAAGTTGTTGAGACACAAGCTCTGGCGGAACCAGACTCTCAAGATACACATTTAAATGTAGAGGTTATTGCTGCTATCCAGATCCCCTTGATATTGGAGGTGAAATCAGAGATAGTGACAGAAGCCAGAGCAGGGATTAAAACGGATCAGGAAGATAGCTCCACCCAAGAAAAAACCCATGGAAACGAGGTAGTGGAAGAACAGACACCTCCCTCAACTCTTTTACCTTTACAAGAAACACCCTCTTTGGCGACCAATCTCGATAAAACCACTACACCGGTCAGGAACTCCAAGAAACGGAAATGGTCACATCCGACACGAGCTGATCTTTCGGATCAACAGGATAGTGGTGAAGACGGGATCGAAAGTGCTGACGACGGTGCGGATGCTCGCTTTGATGATGCTACCGATGACGGAAACTATGGAGAACGACCAGAAAAGGTATCCTATGACCTGGGCAGCATCGGAAACGGCGCATCAAGAGGAAGTCGTCGACCACAACTATCAGACTATGGTTCGTTCTTTATTTATTCTTCTTTTCAAAGCTGACTTTGATCCAAGGAGGCTGAAATGGTGCTAATGGAAAAGCTTCTTTTTTATTCCGTTTCCTGGAATTTCCTCTAGAACTGCAACGTCTGGAGAATATCAAACGGAACCAAGAGATGCTTCTCTTTCTGGAGTTGCCTACCATGGCAGCATCAATGCAAATGATGGCAATGGAAGAGAAACTCTCTGAGGAACCGACAAAATCACCCAACGTCGATACAAAGGAGCCTGTTACTCCTACAAGGTATTGGAGGAATCCTTCAAAAGCTGCTCTATATTAAACAAAAAACAAACCTCCCGTGTGACAAAACTATGCTAACACAATGACTACATATTTTGAAACTGCTTGGGGGTGGGGGGTGGAAACGTATAGAGTAAAGATAAAGTCTGTCAAGCGAGGTAATATGTTGACTAGAAATATTCATTCCATAGAGCAAAAAAAAAAAAAAAAAAAAAAAAAGCTCCGATCTACCTTGACTCGCCGAACTGACATTATGTCGTTTTACTTTTGATTGCTTCATGTAGAACCCAAGGTCATCCCTCCGTCAAGAACATCAAACCGTTTAAGAGGTCTTGCAGTCAAGGCATACGTCGAGATTGATGAGAACGATACTTCAATACGCATAGCAGACGCCCCACAAGGCCTACGCAACAGTAACTCTGTCACTAAACACTCCAAAGCGGCAAAGAAGGAGAACAATGAGGAAGAAGAAGAGGAGGAGGAGGAGGACGAGGATCCATCCAAGTTGATGTCTGGAGATCTTTATTTCGATGAAGAGACCCGCAAAAATGCCATTCGCGTAGATGGACATTACAAAGGTTGGGTCAAGCACGAGGTCTTGGTCAAGTACGGTTTCGAAGCATCAGCTCAAGAAGCCTGGGATGCAAATGGAGGTGGTACCTTTTCTTTCAAGGACCCACTGGGATTGGGTCACCTCGATGGTGAAAGCAGTCTGAAAGGAAAAGGTCCAAAGTCAAAGCGTCCCAAGTATGATGCCAAGACGGTTTCCAAGGCGCTCTTCAAGAAGAATCCCAACGCGTTCTTTTATCGTCACAACGAACCTGGAGAGGTATTGTGTTTGATTTCTGATCCTGTCGATCCTAAATTCTGCTAACAGATACCAAAGTGAGAAGTAAGATTGAGAGTGAGAGAGCCCTAGAAAATTACTGACTCTTCATTTTTTTTTTTTTTTTTTATCGTTTAGGAACAATGGACAGGTGATTGGACAGCGAGCGAATGTGATCTGTTCCTGAAAGTGGCTCGAGAGTTTGGCTGCGGAGACAAGTGGGGTCTCTTTGCAAGTCATATTCCTCATCGTGTAGGTTACCAATGTAGTAACTATTACCGTCAAGTCATCCTACCCGAGGGCATGGTGTTCGACCCCAATTATGTATATACCTCAAGGGGAAAACCTATCTATTGCGGCAAATATAACCAGCGACGAAGTTGATTCAGTCAAACCTTTGACTCTTTACTTGAAACCTACATTGACCTCTTGTGCTATTTAGTTTTTTGAGGACTGATTAAAGACTAGCATATTATCGTACAGTCGTTCTGAGGGAGGAAAGAGTCTATTAGCCTCGATCTCAAAAAAAAAAAAAAAAAAAAAAAAAAAAAAAAAAAAAAGAAAAAGAAAGAAAGAAAGAAAAGAAAAGAAAACAACAGATATGTATTGGAAACGATGAACGTTTTGTAAATGTGAGCTTGATGGCTATGTAGGTTTCTAGTGTGTATATGAGAGAGGGGGAGGGCAGAAAGAGTTGGAGGGAGGTGGGGTTGTACATAATTGCCTCTCCTTCCTGCCGATTTTGATCTCTGCCAATGTCTCTTGGCCAGAAAAATAAAAAAAAAAAGAAAGTGGACTACCAAATGTGGACTCTATGAAACTCCTTCTACTCTCTACCTGCACGGAGGTTGGCACGACGCTTAGTCGAATCCAGCTCACGCTTCCGGATACGAAGGCTCGACTGTGTAATCTCCAAGACTTCATCTCCTGCCAAATACGAAATCATTGACTCCAGACTCATCTCAACAGGTGGTCGAAGCACAATGTTATCATCCTTGGCAACAGTACGAATGTTGGTCACTTGCTTGGCTCGTGTTGGGTTCACCTCCAAATCACCTGAACGTGCAGACTCGCCAATAACCATGCCAGCATAAACCTTGTCGCCAGGTCGGATAAAAAGCTTTCCACGGGGTTCAATCAAATTGAGAGCATATGACGTTGCAGATCCACTGGTGCCCGTAGCAACAAGAGCTCCCTTGCGGGTTCGGTCCAAACCACCCTTGAATGCCTCGTATCCAAGGAATGTATGGTTCAGGGTACCATCTCCACTGGTATCGTTCTTGAATTCAGCAGTGTATCCCAACAATCCACGAGTAGGGCACTCAAAGACAAGTCGAGTCTTGTCGCCATTCTCATCAAAGCTCTTGAGCTCAGCCTTGCGCTTGCTCAACTTTTCAATGATTGTGCCCGTGTACTGAGTTCCAACATCGATCGTCACCTCCTCAATTGGCTCCAGACGCTGACCCTGCTCCTCCTTGTACACAACTCGGGGTGGGGAAACACTGAGCTCAAAACCTTCACGACGCATGGTCTCGATCAAGACGCCCAACTGAAGCTCTCCACGACCACGAACCTCGAATGACTCCTTGGTCTCGGACTCGATCACCTGGAGTGCCACATTCGTCTCAGCCTCCTTCATCAACCGGTCGCGAATCATGTTGGAGGTCAAGTTCTTGCCCTCCTCTCCTGCATATGGCGAGTCGTTGACTGCAAACTTCATTGCGATGGTAGGTGGGTCAATTGGGTTGGATGGCAGAGGATCCGTCACGGACAAATCACAAAGGGTCGAGTTGACAGTGGCATTCGCCACACCCGTGACGGTCACAATATCACCAGCTCCTGCCTGTGTCACTGGGATCATTTCCAATCCACGACGGACGAAAATCTTGGTCACTCTTCCAGACTCTGTCTGCTTACCCTCACGATCCAAGGCCTGCATCTTGTCTCCGACCTTGAGCGTACCGCCAGCAATCTTGCCAAGGAAGCACTTGCCCAAGTAAGGGTTGCTGTCGATCTGTGTCACCAACATTTTGAACACCTCTCCACGGTCGACCTTGGGTGCTGGGACGTGATCCACAATCAAGTCAAGGAGTGGGCGCATGTTCTCGCGCGCATCATCCATGCCTCGGGTAGCCCAACCCTCCTTTGCACTAGCATAGATAAGAGGGTAGTCCATCTGTTCATCCGATGCTCCGAGAGAGCCAAAGAGATCCAACAGCATACCATCGACCTCGTCCACGCGAGAGGTTGGGCGATCAACCTTATTAATCACAACAAGAGGTCGAAGTCCCTGTGCCAGAGCCTTGTTCAACACAAACTTGGTCTGGGTCATTGGTCCCTCGCTTGCATCTAGAGGGGGGATGTGGAAGGAAATATTGAAAGATAAGTGAAAAGGAACACAACTTTCTGACTCTCTCCTGATGGTGATTGCACAACTCCATGAAAAATGGTCGATCCTCTTCTGGTATTGTCCTCTAGTACTTGCCTACAATAAGGGCGACTCCGTCGACCATAGACAAGATTCGCTCGACCTCTCCTCCGAAATCAGCGTGTCCCGGGGTATCTAGATTGCAAAAAAGAGAGAGATAGAGATACGGAGACCGTCAAGAGAGAACCTGTTAGAGAAGAGTCCTGTTTGCACAACCACGCATATGATAGTCACTTGCTCCTTCAACTAATTCCCCGTTTCAACTTGAGAGAGAGAAATAGAGAGAGGTCCTTACCGACAATGTTGATCTTGACAGTCTTTTCGCTTGTCGTCTGGTAAACAACCGAGGTGACTTTGCTGAGAATGGTAATACCTCTCTCCCTTTCCAGCATGTTAGAGTCCATCACTCGGGTAGCTCCAAGGGTCTCTCCCGACTGAGTCAACAGCTTGTCCACAAGCGAAGTCTTGCCGTGGTCGACGTGAGCTATTTTTTTTTTTTTATAAAGAAAAAATTGAGGCATATATCAGTTAGACCGTCCTCTTCTCTCCAGAGCCTGTTGCTGCCTCTTGGTTCTTCTTTCTCTCCTTACCGATAATGGCAATGTTGCGGATATTCTCAACAGGCATCATATCTTCAACGGTCAACAGTTGTCCGTCATCTTGTCCAGTCACTGATGCAGATGCAGCCTCCGTAGAGTAACCTGCACGGGCAACACCGACAGAGCCTGCACGCCAGGCCGAACTCCTGGAGAGAAGAGCACCCAGACGTTGAGCACGTCCGAGTCCCAGGGGTGCCATGGTTGTCGTCCGGGAAATGTTCTTTAGCTGAGCAGTGGTTGCCGTCTTTTGTGTGTTTGTCAAAAAGGTTCTCGAACCGAGCCTGGAGCTCATGGTTCGAATGGTGGGTCGTGCGGCAAACATTCTCGGAGTATGGGAGAGGAGGAATGAAGGGTGAATGGTTCAATCTCTATGCGGGGATGAGAAGGAGGAGTCAGATACAGAGAATGAAGAGAATGGAGCGAGCGTGAGGAGGAGGAGGAGGAGGAGGAGGAGGAGGAAGAAGAAGAAGAGGGGTAAAAAAAAAAAAAAAAAAAAAAAGGAAAAAGGAAAAAGGAACAAGTGGCCATAGCCGGGTCTTCGGAATTTGCCTCTTTCGGAGTCCTTGAGCCCTTTGCCTTCACTCTCAGGAAAAGGGTGCCAGGTACAGCCTGATTGCACCAAGCCACTCCTATTTCTTGTTTTCCTTTTTTTTTTTTTTTTTTTTTTTGTGTGTTGTGCCCAGTCCACCTCCACTTTGTGTAGACTTACTCGTCTATAAAGTCTCTTCATCATGAAAGCAACATGGCCTATTATTGACCTCTCTCTCTCTCGCTTACTGTATCCCTTCCCCTCTTGTCTTGTTTCGATCTGGTGTTTCTCCTCAGCACTACTGAAGAGTCTTTAGGCTGGAGGGGGGTGGGGAGTACAAAACTGCCCCTGGCAACAAATCTCTTTCAATGAGATCATAGTACAGACCCTCCTGCCCAAAACTTGGTCTCTCATTCACTTTGTTCTTTCTTTCTTTTGCTTATTTGGACATGTGTAACTGGCCTCCAGTCTCAGCCTCGGCCGAATTCCCGGCACTGTTCTGTATCAGAGTCTGGTGAATGATGAGCATCTACTCTGATTTTTTTATTTTTTCGCAAACGCAGGGGAAAGAGAAGTGCGCTTTGACTGTTACACAGCGAACATGTAGAGCGGCAGTTTGATCAATTGCTCCCCTTCCTCTCCCCCCCCCCTCATCACCACCAGCACCACAACTACTGGATCACAAACCAACTTTACGTCCTAGACAGGCTTACTACTCATACATAGTCTCGCGCCACCAACACCGCTATTCGCCTATCACGCGCATTTTTTTGTTTGGTAGATTAGTTAACTAGCTGGCCGATTGACAACTATTGCTAGGGTAACATAATGAACAATCCAGGACTAGAGGTAGGGGTTGAGATGCATATTGACCATTGATAAAGAGGATTGACAAAAGACCTTGCCTGTCGATTAGCTTGAGCTTGATCGACAGCATAATAAATGGTACTGTAGATCCAAGTGAATTTAAAACCAAGGTGAACCACGGTTCTAGAACGGATCCCAATGACCCTTTTTACATGATCTCTCTCACCAAAAGTGGTGCAGTTACACACTCAATGCTCTCCAGTCCATAATAACGATACGGACCATTGAGTTGAGGGGGGAAGTGGCTCAGGAGATATTCACAGAATCAGAGGAATCTTTGGTACCTTCTACCTATAGATCAAAGCGAATTGTTCCGCCACATTTCTGCTAGCTGATAGTTGGGTCTCGGGTCAGTTTCAGCAATATCTGCTTATGAAAGTCGCGACTATGAACACGTAAGGGACTCGTAGTTCCACGATCAGAGCTCGAGTAAGAAGAACAATCAGCAAGAGAATAGGGTAACCAGCTTTTGTGGCGGATATAGGCGTGTGCCGACCAGAATTCGCGCCCAAGTACCGATAGTTTGATACAGAATAAACCCTTCCCCCCCAAGACGCCTTTTTTCTACAATATCGCAGAGACTACTCCCCAAGTTCTAGTCATCACACCAAATTAACCAGCAGGATTCGTCATCTACCAGAGGCGCATTGCTGGCGCTTACTTTATTTTCCATGCTACAGGGGTTAGCATGATCGTCGTGTATCGACTATGTTAGCTCTCACACCATGTAAGGATAAAAGACCGCCTAGTATGGAAAAGCAAAATATATGACAGCGAGCGGTTAGTTGGGACAGATAAGCAAGCAACGTCGTCCAATTGAGAAAAAATACACTGATTCGTCCCATTCATGTCCATAAATTTCTTGTCTGTAAGATGTAGAGTAGTTCGATGATAAAGAAATTGGCGAAAATTACTTGAGAGTCATTACAGAACTCCTTTTTTTTTTTTTTTTTTTTTTGTATGATCCAGCCTCTGATTCGTAAACTACACTCCATGTTCCGATATCCCTAGAAAGGACATTGAATTGGAGCGGCTAAACTTTTTCCATTCTGTATCATGTACACCCCCCACGCTGCGACCCTTCCTAACAGACCGAGACGATCGTCCGTAAAATAAATATCCTTTGTCCTGTCCAAGTTTCCTTGTGTTTCCAAGAATACCTCCACCACTTCATATCAGAACACCCTTGTCGATCAATGCCCTCCTGGACCATCGTCCTCGCCAACAGGTTTCTCTTTCGCGTTCACAGACTTCCTTTCAAAGATAAAAAAAAAAAAAAAAAAAAAAGGCCACACCAACACTCCTACGCTCTCCCCCTTCTCTTTTGCGGAACATCATCCTGGGTCATTATCCAGCTCTGCCTCTGCTTTTTCTCAACTTTTTCTTTTCTTTTTTTCTTTTTTTCTTTTTTTTGGTTGCTGTTGATAATGTTGTTTAATAATTCTCCTTCTAAAAGGCTACTTCCAGTCGACTCGTGGTTTTTGGCGATACCCTCGATCAGTGCAGTGCGAACTCTCTTTTTATTTTGTTGAATGTTGAGGAACTCTCTGGTGATAACGGTATTCGGGTTGCTTTGTTGTTCGGTCACATGCGTTTTTTTTTTGTTTTTTAGTGATGACCCTCGCTCTTGTGGTCGCCATGGTGAGCAACAGCCTTGGGGGTGGTTGCATATTCATATCCAAGGTAGGCCGCAAAGGCAACCGTTGCAATGCCGAGTCCAGGGAACATGCTGCCGATACGTGCGGAGCGTGTGAACAGAGCGCTGTGTCTCCAGGCGTGGTACTTTGCCCAAGGATCTTGAAAGTTGGCCATTTGTGATAGTTGTTGAGAATGGATGATCCGATGCTCGCGCTGTTGAGTGATGGAAGAATGTCCGAAGATCCGAACTAAAATCGCCTCCCCCCCCGCCCGGGCTGTCCTCCTCCCTACGTCACCGAATATTCAAAAAACGCATTCCCTTCATCTTCCACTCCCCTGGCTCCTCTCTTCAGGAACCTTGCTAGACAACGAGTCCCCTCGCTCGCTCTATGAAGTCCAATCTCGACTCCAGCAAAAGAGAACACTCAAGCGCATGCTCCCCAAAAATAACTTCCGTCCCCCCAAGATTTCAAGAAGAAAAAGTCTGGTATATGAAAACTCCATTGCCGTCCTTGCCGGGTTGGAGTTAATTAGGCTAATATCCAAAGCGATTGAGACGGAACCTGCATTGGCCAAACGATGTAAAAAAAAAAAAAAATATCGACAGCTTGTTGGCAAGTATCCTGCAGCCACTCCCGCGCCAATTCCCTATTACCAACAACTGGTGTAGATCACAAGAAGAAGAAGAAGAAATAGGGAAAAGCCAAAGGGAGATGTAAATACATGACCTGTAGACAGCTATCCAGACCTGAATACCAACTTCTTTGACCTTTGGTCGCTCGTCAAACATAGCTTCGTATTATTCTCTAAACTATGACCTGACTACACTTGCTCTCAGTAGGACAAAAGGTTGCGTAGCAGACTGAAGGATCGGATGGCCTAAAGACTATCACATTGCCATCCCAAGATATATAGAGAGAGAGAGAGAGAATACAAGCAACGATTTGTCAAAGACCCGGCTGATCAAGAATTCCCAACACTACTTTCGCTTCTCTATTCCGCACCGTCTATTATTCATGATGACATTGTATATTGGCATGGTTGCTAGAGTATTCGATTTATGGAGGATGTTGTGTTCAAATAAAGGAACTACGCTCTTCAACATTCACTCTATCGCTCAAAAAAAAAAAAAAAAAAAAAAAAAAAAAAATAGCAGAGAGGGTTTTATCGTCGAATCCAATGCAACTACATCCAACTCTGAGGATCAAGCAATTTTCTCTCCAAATAAAGAGTCATAGTATGCCTATTTTTTAACCCTCTCAAGAGATTCTCTTCTCCTTTCACATCTCCATCACGCTCTTTGGATGACTTGGTCATAGTCACCTTGTTCTCCATCCGACTCGGATCTATCCGTGTGTCCACTTCTGGGATACCGATGCAAAGACTCTGCAACTCTGTTTTCCGATTCAACATCAACATCTTGGAGATCTGTCGCCTCCATTCAAGGCTATGCCTCACAAAGGGATGGACCATCAACAGTCTGATCAGTTTGACCCGTTCTCGGGCACTCAATGGAAGCATTGTCTGTTGAAACTTTTCATAAAGATAGGAATCCACTGGCAGCAGACTTTGCTTCTTTTCATATCCATCTCCTGAAATGTTCGATTCTGACCTTGGTTGGGTCTCGTTTGAGCGATCAACTCGCAGATTAGGAGGCTCAATCTTGAAAAAGACTTGCCAATCACTGGGAACCTGTCCTAAGCATCGTAAAGCCGGTGTAGCCAGGTTGGCGTTATCATAGGCCGACTGGATAGAGCCGCATTTGTAGGTCAAGAATATCTCAATCCCGTGTGGGTCGCAATCCACAAGAGCCAAGATTGGGATCGGTAGTGGTGCCTTCGTCTCTACTGACGCTTTAAGGTTGAAGGTCGACTTTGGTCGAGTCATCTCGATCGATGAAATAGGAGGAATATCGAGAATATAGATGCCTGCTTGAACCATATCTTGAAGTCGCTTTAGCAATGAACGAGTGGCCACGTCAGGATATCCTTTGCTGGTTAAAAGCACACATGGCCCCCCTATTGGTGACTCGTAGAATCCGATAGATATCAGATGGTTCATAGTCGCCTCCTTCTCGACTACTAGGATAGTCTTTGTCTGTGGATGAAGCTCTACCCTGAGGATATCGTCTGTGTTGGCGGGGAGCGTCACTAGAGTGTTGTATTCCGTTAAAATGCACCTATTTGTTGCATCGTTGAAGGTATTGCCAGTATCGTGATCATCCAACGGTCCTTCCGGACAATAGTTGACTGGTCCGTGCTGCTTGTGTACACTCTGTGAAACCAAACTCTCAGGAACCTCGCAGAGATCACCCGTTTTATGCTGCTGCTTCGATCTGTGTTGAACATCATACTGTAGCCATTCTGGGTCTTCATTGACCCTCTCGGAGTGCCTCTCCTCATCTGCTTCTTGGACGGTCTCAGCAATGTTTTGCTGTCTATGTGGTCTCCGGACTAGTAATCGAATGGATCCAAACATCAAACCCCTTGTCCCTGCAACGACATTTAGCGTTGATCTTGGTACTTGAAGTGTACATGCCACATCTTCTACAAGTCGATCAACTAGGTTTTGACTACGAAATGTCGCAGAATCCATGTAGAATAGATCGCGTTTCGTTGACAAAACAGTCTGAGAAAGGTTTCCGTGAATAAGATCTGCAATTCGGACGATAGACCGGATAGAATGCCAGCCCCCTGGATTAGATAGCCGAGAGGTTCGCATCAAAGGCCCTGGGGCATAAACCGATGCCCTGCCCTCACAATTGCACTCGTGGTCTCTCACTCTTCCTTGCATCGGATAACCTATCGACTCTGTAGATTGAGCACAGCTCTGCTTGCTTAACGGGCAAGTATAGTTACCCAAGTCATCGTAGGGTGTGGTCGACTGATGTATTCCCGAAACTGAAGACAGTTGTACCCATCTTTCAATTCCCTTGTAATCATAGAGCTCGGCTACCTCCAGTTTCCGTTTCCTATTATCCGAAGAGAGTGCCCCCGTGGACTCTTGACGATATTTCCTACTACAACTGTTGCATTGTGTAGGCTGGTTTGCTTTTCTACGGATAATTCCATCTCTATGGTCGTAAACAATTGACTGCGTTTGTGCCCTGGCGGAAAGCGCGATCGTTGGAGTTTTCTGATAGGATAGGTCGTTCAAAAGTTGACTTGCCAGCTCCTCAAGTTTCTCTAGGACCCATCCCCGTGGACGAGGAACAGTCAACATATAAGATGGCTCAAGAACTGGCGTATATCTCACATGAGATGTACAATCAGGATTTTGGTCTGCTAAATCGCATGGATTCTCCTGAGCATTCTCAATGTTTTGTGGTGTATCGGCGTCTGAGCACAGTAAGCTGCTTGCCAGAGGTGCGCTCGGTATCGTCACTCCATCGCTGCAACTGATGAATTCATCATGAACATAGTCTCCGCCGTCAGAGTGTACACTCCTTGAGCATATAATCAAGTCGCCTTCATACTGCCTCATCTCCCAGCCCTCGGCTCCAAAGGTCGTACTCTGTCCACTTTGTGTCAATTCTGTAGATGATAGTGAAAAGTCGGTATAGATAGACTGCGGATCGCTCCATAGTAATGGATCGCTAGACGAGAGGACGCTCTCAGTTTGTTGCCAAAGTTCATCGTCTCCTTCCAAAGAGCCTTCTAAATAGTGAACAGCTCTTTCGCAAATGCTTGTATGCATAGCGTCGCGCTCTTGGCAGCTGAGCATAGTTCTGTCTTCTTCGAACAACAAAAGATCAGCACCTTGGTTCCCGTCGCCCAAGTCGCCACCACTTGCATCCTTGTCCAGATCTTGAAGAGCAGTTGAGTTCAATCTAGATCCAGAGGGAGACAGCTCTGAGGACAAGGACTCTTCGCTCCAACTCATGCTACAGTTGGATCCCGATCCATCCTGCGAAGGAGGACAGGCTCTGGCGCGATTTGGGCCTTTGATTACGTTGGTTCCTAGAGCAAAAGTACTGCTACAGCTTGGGTCATCATCGAGAGCAGAGTGCAAAGGCGAACGCGGACTATCGATTTCGTCTGTCGCCAGGAAAGAGGATAGACTCTGAGGGCGCATATGAGTTAGTGCTCGCAGAACGACAAGAGCAAAAGAAGGGAAACAAGATAGGAAGGCACAGTCTCCACGAAATAAGAAAGAAAGATTACAACGACGCCACCAAAAAATAACACACGCTCTCCCTCATCAAGAACTAGGCACCCAAATGCTTTTTAAATGTTTATAATGTACAATGTGAGATAAAGAGAAATGAATACACTCTACACAAATCTTCCTGGATGAGGAAGCGCAAAAGAGTGTTGAAAAAAGATCCTCGCAACGGGTGTGGACACAAAAATGAGTGAAAAAAGTAATGAAGATTGAACGTCTTATGCAGTCTATAGAATGAGTGAGTCGATGTTATGGTCGTCATGAGAATATCATTATCTTTGCGTCGTGTTCGTCATGATCGGTATCTGCCAGCTCCAGGTCTTGAACAAACATCATGTCTGTTACTCCAATAACCTCGTCTTTTTTTTTTTTTTTTACTCGTAGTCGCTCATGGGAGGGCAAGAGCAGACAAGGTTGCGGTCACCGTAGCTGTCATCGATACGCGAAACTGAAGGGAAGAGCTTGAACTTGTGAAGGTGAGGCAGAGGGTAGGCGGCCTGGAGACGAGAGTACGACTTGGTCTTCCAGAACTCATCATCCTTCATCAAAACCTCCAAAGTGTGAGGCGAGTTGTTGAGAACATTGTCCTGCTGGGGCTGCTTTCCATCCTGAATCTCCTGGATTTCAGCACGAATGGCAATCATGGCATCGCAGAAGCGATCCAACTCCTCCTTGCTCTCCGACTCGGTAGGCTCAATCATCAAGGTGTTAGTCACAGGCCACGACATAGTGGGCGAGTGGAAACCATAGTCCTGAAGACGCTTGGCGATATCGATAGCCTCAATGCCGACAGAGCCGAAAGGACGGATATCGATAATGAACTCGTGAGCGCACATTCCATTCTCGTTCGTGAACAAGACCTTGTAGTGCTGGCTGAGACGGTGAGCCATGTAGTTGGCGTTCAAGAGAGCAATCTCAGTGGCCTGCTTGATACCCTCACCACCCATCATCTTGACATAGGCCCAAGAGATGGGAAGGATCGAAGCCGAGCCGTGAGGAGCAGCAGAAATGGGTCCGATGGCCTTGTCACCGCCGGTCTTCAAGACAGGGTGACCAGGAAGGTAAGGAGCCAAGTGAGACTTGACACCAATGGGTCCCATACCGGGTCCACCACCACCGTGGGGGATACAGAAGGTCTTGTGCAAGTTCAAGTGGCAGACATCAGCACCAATGTGACCAGGGGAGGTCAATCCGATCTGAGCATTCATGTTGGCGCCGTCCATGTAAACCTGGCCTCCGTTCGAGTGGATGATCTCGCAAGCCTCCGAGACAGTATCCTCGAACACACCAAAGGTCGAGGGGTAGGTGACCATGAAGGCCGAAAGACGGTCAGCGTGCTGGGCAGCCTTGGCCTTCAAGTCAGCGAGATCCAAGTTACCGTTGGCCAAGCACTTGACGGGGACGACTTCCATGCCAGCCATGGCAGCCGAGGCTGGGTTGGTTCCGTGAGCCGACACTGGGATCAAGCAGACGTTACGCTTGAGGTCACCGCGGCCTTCGTGGTAGGCACGAATGGTACGAAGACCAGCATACTCTCCCTGGGCACCCGAGTTAGGCTGGAGTGAGACATCATCGAATCCAGTGATCTCAGCCAAGTCGCGGCGAAGCTCCTTGAGCATAATCTGGTAGCCCTCGGTCTGGTTATCGGGAGCGAAGGGGTGGATGTTGCCAAACTCGGGCCAGGTGACTGGAATCATCTCCGTGGTGGCATTGAGCTTCATGGTGCACGAGCCCAGAGGGATCATGGAGTGAGTGAGCGAGAGATCCTTGCTCTGGAGGCGAGTGATGTAGCGGAGCATCTCGGTCTCAGAGTGGAAAGAGTTGAAGACCTGGTGGGTGAGGTAGTCCGAGGTACGGGCAAACTTCTCGCTGATCTTGGCAGGGCTGGTCTCACTGATCTTGAGCTTCTCAGCAATGCTAAGAAGATCAGGAGTGGCGGCACCGTCCTTGGTGAAGACCTTGATCAAGTTATCGAGATCAGCCTTGTTGCAGGACTCGTCAAAAGTAACACCGACAGTGTTGGCATCGAACTGACGGACGTTGATTCCAGCAGCAACAGCCTTCTTGACAAGGTTGTCAGCACCACCCTGGACCTTAATAGTCAAAGTATCAAAGAAGTGCTCGTTCTCAACCTGATGACCAGCCTCACGAACACCCTCGGCGAAGATAGCGGTCATGCTGTGGATACGCTGAGCAATAGCCTTAATGCCTTCAGGTCCATGGTAGACGGCATAGAGAGAGGCCATGTTGGCCAAGAGGGCCTGGGCGGTACAGATGTTGGAGGTAGCCTTCTCACGACGAATGTGCTGCTCACGGGTCTGAAGAGCAAGACGGTAGGCCTTCTTGCCCTGAGCATCCTTGGAGACACCAACCAAACGACCTGGCATCCTGCGCTTGTGTCCGTCCTTGCAGGCGAAGAAAGCGGCATGGGGACCACCATAACCAAGTGGGACACCGAAGCGCTGGGAGTTGCCAAGAGCAATATCAGCACCCCACTCACCGGGAGGAGTCAAAACAGTCAAAGCCATCAAGTCGGTAGCGACGACGACCTGACCACCGTAGCCGTGGACTTTATCAGCAAAGGTCTTGTACTCGGTGACATTACCACGGGTATCGGGGTACTATTCGGAGGAGAGGTGAGGGAAGAGGGACGAGATGAGATATAGGAGTGAGAACGGTGTTGACATGTTGGTATGCTTCTGGCCAGATTCACATGATCGATCCCTTCCCAGAGAAGCATCCAAGAAAACAAAAGGGAGCAATTCTGTCCCTTCTCCTCATCTCTGCCAGTCAAATTAAGCTGCTTCATTTTTTGCTCTCTGTACGCTCCGTGCGTTTGATACAGATTTAGAGCGGCGCCTTACCTGGACCAAGACTCCTGTGAGGTCTCCCTTGATCGACTCAAAGTCGAAGTTACGGTGGTCGCCAACAATAACGTTGATGTTGAAGGACTCGGCACGAGTCTGAACACAGGCAATGGTCTGGGGGTGGCAGTTTTCATCAACAAAGAAGGTGTTCTTCTTGCGGTTTCCAGCAGACCAGCACATGAGCATAGCCTCGGCGGCAGCAGTACCCTCATCCAAGAGCGAAGCGTTAGAAATGGACATGCCAGTCAAATCGGTCACCATGGTCTGGTAGTTGAGAAGAGACTCCAAGCGACCTTGGGAAATCTCGGGCTGGTAGGGGGTGTATTGAGTGTACCTAAAAACGAAAGGGAGCGCAGGAAGCACAAAGGGTTAGTAGAGCACTCTTCAATCTACTTGTTGATTTAAAACTCCAGATTGCCTAGTGCACATTTGCAACAGCATTCAGCTCCTGTCACAAACTGGGGTGTCCATAAGAAAAGCGAAAACCAACTGCAGAAACTGGTCACTGACATCCATGACTTGCTGTCCGGCATAAGCAAGAGTCCAGATTCTAGAGGGATAGTCCACCTACAGGACCTCTCTCTCTCTCTCTCTCTCTCTCCTGCAAAACATGTCCATGTTGTCCTGCTCTCATTCTTTTTTTCTTCACTGCTCAGAGTTCGTGAGATGTCGAGTAATCTCGAACCACAGTAAGCTCTCTGCTAGGAGACAGAATCGAGGTAAAGTGCCTTATCGTTTTGTTTTCCCAAAAGAACAGCTCCACTGCCGTCACTCTAACTATGCCATCCTCTCCGTTGTTCCATTTATATCTTGTGATGGTGATGGTGATGGTGATGGTGGGAAAATAAAGAAGATCAAGCCAACAATATACTGAGGCAACTTACCAGCCGGGATTCTCCAAAACGTTTCTAAGAATGACATTGGGGACCACAACGTCGGTGTAGCCCATACCGATGTAGTTCTTGAAGAGCTTGTTCTTGGAGGCAATGTGCTTCAAGCGCTCGAGAACCTCCTTCTCCGTGAAACCGTGATCGAGAGCTAGTGCCTTGGTCGAGCGGATGCGGTTAGGAATGGTCTTTCCGGTCAAGGCATCGATATCCTTGAGTCCGATTGAGCTAAGCATCTCCTTGACATCAGCATCGCGAGGCCCGTTGTGGCGACGGACAAAAGTATCCAAAGGTGAGAAAACGGTTCTTGCGGGAGGATGCTCTGTATGGATCGAGCGGAGGGCGGATCGGATCGAGATTGGAGTTGCCTGAGCGCGAGCCAAGGATGTGGGGTTAGCAACGGCAATGCGCTGGTGAATCGAAGCGGTCAAGCGACGAGCGCTTCTTTGGGCGATATTTGCAAGCATGACGGGAGGATATGACAATGGGATGGAAAGGGAGAGAGAGAGAAAATGCGACGGATCAAGTAAAGAATAGGAGAGTAGAGTGTTGGTTTATAAACAAAACAAAAAAACGAATAAAGAAGCAGAGAAGAAAAGTCCAAAGGATGAGTGGAGAGCGTTGATGGTATCGGGATCGAAGGAGGAAAGAACGAGAGCACTCGAAAAGAAGAAGAGTAAGTCGAAGAGGAGACAGAGGAGAGTGATTAGACCAAGGAGGAGGCGGTGGAGGAGGAATAAAGGTGAGTGGGGAGAGCAAAAAGAAAGAGGAAGAGGAAGAGAGAGAGGAAGAGAGGAGAGAAGAAAAGAAAGGAGCAAAGGAGGAGAAAGGCGAGGCGGTTAAGTACCAGCCAGGCGTGCGGATGACTCGACGAGCTTTGGCCGGCCAGTCCGAACGGGGTGAATGGCATCGCTGTCGTTGTTCGTCTTGTCCACAGATTCATATCCGCTTCCACCGTGTCAAGAAAAAAAAGTTTAATCTTGCTCTCACCTGCGATGAAAAGAAAAAAGAAAAAAAATTGGCCTTCTCTCCTCCTCCATTCATGGCACAGGCATCGCCTGCGCGTGTTTATGTCTCGCCCCCTCTCTCTCTCTCTCTCTCTTCTAGGACCCCTCGGCGCCGGACTCACGCCGACAAAGAGATCGCCTTCTCTCTTTCTCTCTCGTGTCCTATATCCTATTTCCTCCAGAATAGACTCCCTTCTGTGAGCCGCCCATTCCTGTCATTCCTTTGGCCATCTCTCTCTCTCTTTTTTTTTTGCAAAGAGTCGCTCACAGTCATCGAATCATTCTCACTGATCAGCTGCATCGCGCCTTTCATCATCCTTTCTCTCGAACCATGGCTGTCCTTCCCTTTCCCCGCTCTTCACGGGTTTAGTCGAGTGTAGTACTCCGACAGAGAGATGGAGACCACACACGCCACTTTACAGCCCCAAACAGCATGCTTCATCAAGCGGGGTATTGCAGGGCCTCGGTTTTGTGTCAAGAGAAAGGGAGAACAAAGAGACGGTTTTGCCCTGAACTCCACTCAATTGATTTGGTCCTATTCAGTCTCTCGTTACTACTAAAAATTTCCTGGCAGAGTGGAATGACAGTCAGTCGCCTCACATCTCACGTGTAGCTCGGGCGCTGCCGTGCTCGGACAACTCTGCACAGATTTTGCCCGAAAGCGAACAACCAAGCAGGGCGAGGCCTGATCTCTCTCAAGGGACATCCGATCTCATGGAGTTTAAACCTTGACCTGCCTACCCTCTCTTCCCCCGCGTGGATGGTTGGGGAGGAAGGAAGGAAGGAAGGAGAGGCTGTGGCCGAACGGTCCACACAAGGCCGTGCTCTCTTTCTCTCTCTCTCCCTGACTATCCCATTTACGAACAGCAGCCGTTCATGGAAGCAAACCTGGATTCACCCGTTGTCTCCGGTAGCACTCAGCCGCATCCACTATCCACCTCCTATACCTCTTTTTCTTCCAAAGGCTCTCCTTCCCCTCCCCACCAGACCCTTCAACTCGAAATTTTACGGAATGCTTCCGTCTCTAGTAATCCTAACTTCAAGGAATGCAAAACTCTTCCTCGCTCAGAAGATGTAGTACGTACTTTGCTGTCTTCCTTTCCCGCCTTCTCTACTCACACCCACCCCATTGTTTTGTTCACCTGGAGCCACTCCTCGAGTTTGCCTTTGCATCCATAACTTGGTTACATCTCCTTAATCAAATCAAAAGCGCACAATAGTCGTTGGCTATCCAGGTCTTTTTCTTTTTTTTTTCTTTTTCATTATGAATGTTGAACCAAACTAAATATTATCTCTTCTTTTTGCACGCACTATATTTCTATAGCAATACTCCATACTCGGATAGCGAGAAAAATGGCTTTAGACAGCAGGCTGTTGTAGAGTTCTGGCTATGTTTTTTTCATTCTGCCTAATTTCGAACACGCAACTCAGTCGAGGAGCCACTCATCTTAATCCTGGGAAGCCTTCCTGGTTCATAGTTGTTAGAAGTGATGTATCCTCTAGCGGTATGGTTGCTAAGCTCGTGGTAATAGATGCAACATCTTGATGAATAAATCTCAGGGAGTGACCAGCTGGTCAGCTTAAAGTGCCCGTAGAATGATTGAGACTAGTTGTAAGAATTACGGAAAGGTAAGCAATGAGTAACATAGAAGTCGCCTCATCCAGTTTCAACCTGATTCTAAGAAATATGATCGCACTCCATGGATGGAGGAGCTTACCAATGTTACTACATTCGTATCACTGCTTCCGTAGATTTTGGCGTCCAGTTCGTCATTCACTCCTGACAGCTCCACTTCGATACCCCCTGTTGCTTCAATCTCAACTAGTCGTTCCGCTCCAAGATTATCGGCCACCACCTTGCCATTGGATGTCTTCAAATTTGTCTCTCTTTTCACAAAAATATCTTGAACAGAGATATCACCGCGGCTGGTACTCAGGATCAGCTTGTCCCGAAGCACCAGGTCTTCCGTTCTCACAGAGATGCTTCCACCAGACGTGGTTTGAACCTCGATACTATTGAACTTTTCCAGTTCTCGCGGAAATACGATGTTGACCATCACTTGCGTACAGTTGCGGGAGAGTGTGCGCTTGAGGTCTGACGATGTCATGTTGATAAAGATGAATGACTCTGCACGACCACCACCGAGGGATCGGGACGCTGGCGTCAGCTGCTGAACATCAAGACGAAGATCTGCAACCAAGTACTTCAGCAACTCTGGCGACGATGCTTTCATGGACATGGAAACCTGAATATTCTTCTCTCTCCAGCTCCGAGTCTGTGATATCTGGACATTGCCAATCTATTATCAATCCAGAAAATAACAGAGTAAGCGTGACTTGTTCAGAAACACGCCAATAGATGATGCAAATGGTTTTTCCCACTTACAATGCCTGTGTCCAAATGAAAGTACAAGTCCTTGTAGTCCCATGCGTCGATTGTCTGGTTCACTGTCACTGTCTCGGCATCAAATGGGACTACGCATTCATAGAATACATCAAACCATGCCTATGTTTCGGGAAGGGAAGCGACCTAGTCGTTAGTATTTCGCACCAGTTGTAACGGAAACTTGAAAGCAACTCGACAAAAATTACCAGCAAGCCGAAGAAGATGCCAACAAAGAGTATAATTATCAGGAAGGGCCACCCTTTCTCACAAAATTTCAAAGTTGACAACTTGGCATCGTCAAATGCCCTTCCCAATCCTACTTGGAATACACGACCATTTTAGTGAGGGTATTTTCGAACACGTGCTTTTTTTTTTTTTTTTTTTTTTTTCAATCAAATTGAAAGCGGCAGGGTCAGGCACCAATGCATATCATGATGCTCTTACCTGAAGTGCTTTTGACTTCATCTCTCTCCGGCGACGAATCACTACGGGCTGACGTCGACGTCGTCGCACCATATCCCTGTGGGGTGCTACCACTATCTCTGTTGAACAGAGTGGTCTCTTCGTGAACTCCGTTTTCATTGGCGCCTGTGGCTACAAGAGATAAAAGAGAACAAGGTTAAAAAAGAAATAGCAAAAAAATAAAAAAAATTAACACATGTTTTACGATCCATTTTGGTCCGTGGTAACTTGAACTTTAAGCGATATAAGAACTGAGATTAATCGAAGCGAAGCACGACCCAAGACACATAACGACGCCCATTGCGTGGCACTGTTTGTTTTGACGAAGAGAGGTAAGTGTTGTTGGAATAGAAACGCCCTTGTCATAAAGCGTTCTTCTGTCAAACACTGAATAGCGCCTTCACGACTCTTTGCCTTGTTTTTGATAAGGTAAAGTTACTTTTGGCCTTGGGAAAGAAATATGACCTACCACCAGGATCGGAAGATGCCTCGTTGTGTCTGGCCATATTCTTTTTTGTATAGTACGGCAACCTCGGAGTTGTCAATAGTGTTCCTGTATAGGTAACTGCCTGTCAAATAGTCTGTGGGAATTGAGAATGCCTGTGAAAAGATTAAGGCAGTGGATAGAACCCTAGAGAGCGTCACCAGTTGAGAACGGCAGGGAACAGAAAAAGTGGGAGTGGGAAAAAGAAGAAGAGGAGGAGGAAGAAGAAGAAGAAGAGGTGAATTGAAAAGAGAAAGGGGGGGACAAGGAAAAGGTCTGTTCGGTTTTATGGTGGAATAGCATTTTGTTACTCTCTCTCTCTCTCTCTCCCCTTCCCGCGGCCTTTCAGGAGAGAACTCACTGGTTTTTCCCAGTGTTTGTGGCACAATGCCTTGTCTCCCCTCGCTTGCATACTTTCATTCACAGAAGCTCGGGCCTTGGCAGAGGGTCGACACACAAGCACTAGTTTTACTCTGCGTCATAAATCTAGAGCCGGAAGGTGAAGATGGGACAACATCCATCCACCCTTTCCTCAACGAGGGGCGCCAGTCTTGATCAGCGAGCAGTGCGGCGCTATTGTATCCAGGCAAATGACCTGACTATAGATGACAGTGCACTCCAGGATCTAACCTAGACAGGAGCCATTGCGTTTGAATTAAGCGGATAATGGACTCAATTGCTTCTGTTGCTACTGGCTGTTGAACCGAATATCTGGTCGTCCACTCGACTCAGGAACGTTTCCTTTCTAGGATACATCAATCTAATAGCTGTGGTAGCTACTGTAGAGTATAGAGAACACCTTCTCAGAACAAATATGCAGACAGACATCACTCACTGCGGAACTATGGACTTGGTCCACTATGGGTTGCGACCTTAACGAAAGAGACTCTTACCGGTGTTTTGGGCGATGCGTGATATAGAGTTGAGAAGTCGACAGGCAAGTAAACAGGGCTCGAAAAGAAGGACTAGGTCAAGCTGTATACATGACATAAGGTAGGGGCACACTGGGTTCTTTTATCCTTATAGGAGCTGGGATCAAAGTGTCTTCTCCAACTCTTCAAAGACTATCTGCGCCCATCCTCCTCTTCGGTGACGTATTTCGGGCCGACCTGTGTGGTCGCGCTCATTACGCTACTTTCTGGGGCGGGCATTTGCCCTCTCCTCTTCTCCTAAAAACTACTCGAATGGAACCCCTTACCAAGAAGCCATCTGGAATCGCAGGCGGCATTAGCTTTGCCTCCGCAGCTGCTGGAGGCAGGACCACATCTACCCCCACAGTTGGTCCTAATGGTGCTGGCACCGGAACTGGAGCGGGAACTGGAACTGGAACAGGAACAGGAACAGCGGCGGGCGCTGGAGCCGGCCAAGGCGCCAGGGCGGCAGGCGCATCAGCATCATCGTCCAGGGGAGGCATCAATTCATCTTCTGGCTCAGCATCACCCGCATTAGGATCTTCATTGCCATCATCGGCACCTTCAGTCGCTGAGGGGTCTGAAAAGTCATCAACCGCAACAGCTTCTACCTCAGCTTCACCAGACGGTCTTGACTGGATCCTGGGTCTGTTAGTCAAGGCTACGACCCTGAACGACGAAGTCTTTGAAGGCCGGGTCTACGCCTACGACGTGACCATGAACTGTGTCGTACTTCATATCAACCTCGTGTCCAGAACACCATGTGCTCCCTATTCTTCTCTATTGCCTTTACTTGTGCTTGTGGATTTTGGAGATGTGGATTTGCTATACTCTATGAACTACTTTCTTCAGACACCTCTTGAATGTCAAGGGTCTGTATCAATTGTCGCCTTAACTCTGCTACCCCGCTTGCGTCCATTGCCTTTTTTTTTTTTTTTTTTTTTTTTTTTTTCTGAACTTTTGTCAATCCAACACAGTGCCTATCAAAGACACAGTCGACATCGACAACTCCAACTATCCCTGCATATTATAGCCCTCTTCAAGGTGGCAGTAACGGATCCGCCAATGGAATACCCCGACCAAAGTACGATTTCCGGATTTTGAAAATCAATTACCTCAAGGATATCACTCCATTGAAGGATTCTTCCGCTTCGGCACAAGGAGCCGCCACTGCAGCAGTAGACTCTTCAGAATCATCCAAGGGCAACAACGGTAGTGCAACAGCATCCCCTAATTTGGGCTCGCCAGCTACGAATACGACAGCAGCTGCACCAGGAGCCAACCCATACGCCTCCGTAGTACCAGCTGTTGGTTATGTTCAGCTCGATAAATTTCAGCAGAGGGAGCAACAGGCGGTCAAAGAGGCGCAATTGGCTGCTGCTCGGATTGGTGTGGGCGTATCGACCCTGGGCCAGGATATCTTTGATGCACTTAGCAAGACGTAAGTTGTGGATTCACCCGTGCTTTTTACCGCCCCATTTGTTTAGTCTGGGAGACAGTTTGTAGAGTGATCGTTTTGGGGATGGGTTGAACGGTGATATACCAAGGATTTGATAGGAGCGCAAAGCTAATTGAATGTCGACTGATGCTAAAATGACACTAGACTGCCATGCCGCTGGGCCAAGGACTCTATTGTGGTCATGGATGAGGTCTTAATTGCGCCTCCTTATGAACCCGAGAACTGTAAAGCAAGCACTCCATCCTATGCACTTACTCGTGTCAAGAAAGTGGTAAGACTTGATGCCCTGCTTTGACGTTATTACTATCTGATAAAGCACAAGCAACCTTTAACCTCATGCTTTCCTATTGATAATGTCATCTCATTAGTTGGAATTGGAGCGTTTACGTATCACCAACGGTCGCAAGTAGAACCACAACACTGGACAATAAAACGAAAAATGAAATAAAAAATGAAAAAAGGATCAAGGCAACACACGCAAACCCTCTTCCCCAATTGTTCAAAAATGAACACCAACTCGATGTCACGATATTGGACGGAAATGAACATTTGAATTAATGTTAAGTGGTCGCTATACAAGTGTCCAAGGGGGTCTAGTCTAACATTGATCTACAACTCATCGTGTGCCCTAACAGATTTCAGGATACATGTCTCAGGATAGGAATCATGGAGATGCTTGATTGCCTCCTCAATGATTAACAAGTCTGCATGCTCATCCTCCTCATGACCTTTCTTGAGATCAATTTCCTGAAGAGCCTCGCACCATGGGCCCACGTTTACAGCTGGCTTCTCCCACCTTTCATTCGATTGTTGTGTCGACGCTGCCTCATCTTGGTCATCGTCAGGAACAATGTGCTGCATATCTGGATCCGCAAAATCGCTCATGAGATAGATACACTTTCGTCGGAATAAATAGTCGTCCGACTTCTTGAAGATCTCTGCCAATCGTGCAATGTCATCGTCCTGAACGATCGAATGATCTGGATTACTGTTTCCTCCTCGACCAAGACTAGCATAAGCAAAGATCAATCGGCGCAGGACTTGTTGATCTGTCTCATTTTCAAGTCTTTCTAAAATGACCTTGTGGAGTTTAGCCTTGAAGGCAACCTCTTGAGCCTTCTCGTGGTTCTAAAAAAGAAAAAGAATACAGAGTAGGTTGGTCAGACCGAGGTACAAAGAGATTGGTTTGTACTCTCTATGCCTTACCCAATGGCACCCGTAATCAGACAAAATAGTACCTGAACAGCAGTTCCCAGCACCGCTGCAGCGCCAATTCGAACAGCTCTCCTTGCTTCTTCCTGTGGGCCGCCCAAGTCAGGGGAAGAATAAAGAAGCTTCACCAGTGTCTTGAGCCTTTCACCATTGACCAACAAAAGGCCAAACTCCATGTCACTCGACAAGTACAACAATTCCTCGAGTGCACCGGCTACGATTTCTGGATCCTGACTTGACTGGATGGTCTTGATATGACTATCGAAAAGCTGATGCTCTCCTTGATGCATTGCCTCGTTCAACTCTGGGATCGAATCAAAGGCCATCTGGAGGTTCTGACGACTCGCCTCTTCCATTTGTGTGAAATCATCTGTGCCCTCTTGTTCTGTTTCTTGTTCTGTTTCTTGTTCTGTTTCTTTTGTTTCTTCCGATTGAGGCTCGATTTGGTGTTGGACGGTTCCAGGGGTATCAGTGTCGACGACTAGGATTGAATTTGTATCGCTCTCCTGGGATGATTCCTCTGGATCGATGAGCTTGGCAAATTTTCTATGAGTCTGGTAGTCCATCTTTACATGCAATCCTAAATGAATCAGAAAGGAGAATACCAAACGAGAGTTTAGAAAGCAACTCTTGAATAGGCTGAGATCAAGATCCAATGGTCGATCCTGTTCAATATTTTTAGCTGCGTACCTGGAGGGATCTCTTGGCCTTCCAGGATCTCTTGAAATTCGGTAGTAGGTCTAAAGAGTTTTGGGTAACAGTGACCCTTATTGCAGACGATCTCGGGGTGGATTTTTCTTTCGCCAGTAGCATCCTGGCTTCCGACGTTGGCCAATGCCACAGCAGCACAAAGGCCGAGGACAAGGGAAAGCTTTGAATTAAAAAGGACCATTCTGGGTACAGGTGCAAGCACAGCAGTAAGTTATGAAAAAAAAGATGAGAAGAAATAAGCAAGAGAAGGGAAAAGAATGGAGAGGAAGAGAGAGGGAGAGAACTAAGAATCGTAAAAAAGATGAGGAATGAGCAGAACGAGATGGAAAGAGAAAGAAAGAGATGGAGATGATGACCTGTTTGGTTTCCTGGGGACTTTTTTATATAAAAAAAAAAATAGGATGTAGCTGCAGGTCGGGTACGTGGCTTCAGCGGAATGATCGAGAGCCTACTGACACTCACTCAACAATGATTGGCTACGACATATCTTGGAGAAGGGAGGGGATCCTTTGTCTCCAGAGAACGTGGATCGTCCCCCACTCTCTCTTCTCATTAAATCAAGTAATGAATCGAGAGTTGAGCTTTGCAGAGCCAATTATCCGTTAACACGGTTCCTTCTCATCTCTCATCATCGTTCAGGCACCGAAAAGTTCACCAACTCGCCGTTTGTGGTTGCACGACATAGCAGTCTGTTTTAGAGGCTTCTATCCTGTGGGGTCATTTCGTGTTACTCTCAACTCTTTTTTTTTTTTTTTTTTTTTTTCACTCTCTCTCCTTAGATCGAATGAAGAACACTCCAACTTGGGACCGTAAGCCCTTGTTACTCCGTCAACTCGGATTAGGGAAGTAAAGCGCCTACTCAATACCAGAGATAGTAATCCAATGACCAGGGGCTCTTACCTCTGGCGTGAAAATGAACAGTCAGTATGCGTAGTTTGAATAGGGCACGGCTACATGCATTTCTGCGGTAGAATATCTAGCCACTAGAGGATCACTCTTTGGTCTTCTCCCTGCGAGGGTCGAAATAGTGAAGCATTCAGCTTTGGAGGAACCAAAGTCGAGCGGTGATAGCATCTAGGATTCAGGAACAAAGGACACAGAAAGGCACTCTAGCACAATGATGATTCGATTTCGGCAATAGCTCGCTGCATTTACCAGAATTTGAGGCTACCATAGCAACCTTAGGATTCTTTGTATCAAAATATGCAATTGGTATCCTAGGCAGTTGAAGTAGATACCCTTGGATGGCTACAAAAGTCAATGTGTGGAGGAGGGAGGGAGAGAGGGAGGGGAGAACGTGGAGCTTCGAGACTCGAGAGAGTCTCTAGTTATTTCCTATTTTAATGGAAATAAGCTTCCTGATCAGCTTGACGTGGCGCGTACAGCAGGGATGGGAGGCCATTACCATCCCTTCACTGCATCATCCCGACACCCAACCTTCTTTTGGCCATTCTCTCGCCTCCTCCTCTCAGGGCCACCACCTCACCTCTCTTTTTACTACTTTTGCTGCGCGTTGGACGGTTTCTCATAGCCTTCATCACCAGGCCTCCATCTGCAAGAAATCTGCAAAGAAACGCGACTCCTGTCTCTCTTTCTCGACGATAGATATTCTAATCAACCATGAGCACGACAGATGCATGCTACACCATCATCCATCAGCCTGATGCCGATGAGGAGGTCAAGGTTGAAACCCTTCGCCAGAGGATCGAGAAGGGCTCTGATGAGATCAAAATCGAGACCATGAGAAAGATCATCATCACAATGCTCAATGGCGACCCCCTCAACTCGCTGTTGATGCCCGTCATCATGAACGTGATGCGCTCCAGGAACAAGCAGCTCAAGAAGCTCGTCCACTTTTATCTCGAGATTTGCACAAAGACCAACCCTGATGGCAAATTGAAGCAGGAGATGATCCTTGTCTGGTAAGGGAATTTCACCATGTCTTTTGACAGCACTCTAAAACCCCAGCAGGGATCCCCCCCCCCTACCCTCTCCTCCTCTTCTCTCCTAATTCAGTACGTCTTGCGACTGTTCTTCAAAATGATTTAGTAACGCCCTGATGGGAGACTTGCAGCATCCAAACGAGTATATCCGAGGCTCTACCCTGCGTTTCCTCTGCAAGCTTCGTGAGGCAGAGCTTCTGGAGCCCTTGTTGCCTTCTGTTCGCGCTTGTCTGGTACGTATTGCCTCAGGTTGAACCATGATGCTTCCCCTATTGAAAACTAAGATAAAAGTGCCCCTGTTAACACCTTCTTTCTCTCTTTCTCTCTCTTTTCCAATTTGCCTCTCATCTTATAGGAGCACCGTCACTCCTATGTCCGGAAGAACGCGATCTTTGCTATCTACACCATTTACAAGCACTTCAAGTACCTTGTCCCTGATGCTCCAGAGTTGATGTACAACCTGCTCTTCTCGGTATGACTGCACCTGCAATGGATCTCGGCGTTAGGACATATTCACTTTGTGAAACGATCTCTTTTGAACCCTTTCTCAACAACTCTCATTACTCCCCTTTTCTCTCTGGTCAATAGGAGGCAGACATGTCTTGCAAACGCAACGCCTTTGTTATGCTTTGCAACTGCGAGCCTCAGTTGGCAGTTGAGTACTTGGATCAGGTGATTGATCAAGTCTCCGGCTTTGACGAGCTCCTTCAGATGGCTGTCGTCGACTTGATCCGCAAGGACTGCAGGAACAACTCGGCCAACAAGGTTTGGACATGCACTATGGAACTGAAAGCCTTTTTTTTTTAAAAAAAAAAAAAAAAAAGGGGGGGGAGTTGGTTGGAAATCAAACTAATCCTACTTATGTGGGATATCCATGATCAATAGGGAAAGTATATCCGCTGCATTTTCGAGCTCCTCAACGCTCAGTCGCACTCTGTCAAGTATGAAGCAGCCACGACTCTTATGGCCCTTACCTCCAACCCTGCTGCCGTTAAAGGTGTGTGGATAAAACGAAATCTTTCATTCGACTTTTCCATCAAAACAGGTGCCTTTTTACTCAATATTCATACTACGGATCTTTTACGATAGCCGCTGCATCGTGCTACATTGAGCTCATTGTCAAGGAGGCAGATAACAATGTCAAGTTCATCGTCTTGGGACGCTTTGATGAGTTGCGTCAGAAGCACGAGAAGGTTTTGGATGATCTTGTCATGGAGATCCTTCGTGTTCTCTCCAGGTAAGCAACCCTGCCAACATCTACCTCATGGATAATTGCCAAGCATCATTGTCATATGAGACTAACAAAAGCCGCCCAATCCTCGATTACAAAGCCCTGACATTGCCGTGCGCAAAAAGGCTGTAGGCATTGCTCTGGAAATGGTGTCGAGCCGCAACGTGGACGAGGTTGTCGGATTCTTGAAGAAGGAATTGGCAAAGACACTGGATCAAGACTACGACTTGAACATGGAATACCGTCAATTGTTGATCCAGTCCATCCACAGCTGCGCTATCAAGTTCTCGGAGGTCGCTGCCAGCGTTGTCCATGTCTTGATGGAGTTCTTGGGCGACTCGAACAACCCATCGGCCGTTGATGTCATTTCGTTTGTTCGGTAAGTTTGGAGTGATCTGACGTCTTTAGTTTTTTCCTAGATCCTTTGACCAGGTAAAGTCGTTCTAATCGATCCGTATCCGCCTTTTTTTTTTCCGACTTGAACGATATGACCAACCTTTTTAGTGAGGTGGTTGAGAAGTTCCCTAGCCTCCGATCATCGATTCTTGAACGCCTTATGGAGACCTTCCCAGAAATGAAGGCTGCCAAGGTGTTCCGTGGTGCCCTTTGGATCGTTGGAGAATACTGCTTGGATCTCCAGGATATCGAAGACGCATGGAAGCACATTCGCGCAGGTCTTGGCGAGATTCCCATTTTGGCATCGGAGCAAAGACTCTTGGATGAGGCGCAGAGCGAAGATACTGAGGCAAAGACTCAAGAGACGAAATCATCAGCACCAGTCAGGCGTGTGTTGGCAGATGGAACCTACGCAACTGAGTCTGCTCTTGCATCCTCTGTCAGTGCACAGTCCAAATTGGAGGCTGTCAAGGCTGCTACCAAGCCTCAGTTGCGTGCTTTGCTTCTTGGAGGCGACTTTTATCTTGGATCAGCCTTGGCCTCAACCCTGACCAAGCTTGTTCTCAGATACTCCGAAGTCAGCCGGGATCAACGCCGACTGAACTCGCTCCGCGCAGAGGCTATGTTGATCATGACCTCGATTATCCGTGTCGGTCAGTCCCAATTCGCCAGCTCGCCCATTGATGAGGATTCATACGATCGTATCATGTCGTGCCTCCACGTCCTTGAGAAGTTCAGCCAGGACCCAGAGATGAAGCGCGTGTTCCTTCAAGACACTAAGGCTGTCTTTAGCAGGATGGTCCAGGCAGAGGAGAAGAGACAGGAGGAGAAGAAGGCAAAGGATAACAAGAACACTCGTGTCCAGGCGGATGACCTTATTACCTTCCGTCAGTTCTCCAAGGCTAAGCATGGTGACGAAGCAGATGAATATGAACTCGACCTCACACGGGCAACAGGAGCTGGCGATTCAAAGGATGACTTGATCTCAAAGTTGAGCAGAGTTATCCAGCTCACAGGATTCTCGGATCCAGTTTATGCGGAAGCATATGTGAACGTTCACCAATTCGATATTTTGCTCGATGTCCTCATTGTCAACCAGACAGCGGACACCCTTCAGAACCTTGCCATCGAGTTTGCAACACTTGGCGATCTCAAGTTGGTCGAGAGACCAGGACAGCATACCATTGCACCCCATTCATTCCATTCGATCAAGGCCAACATCAAGGTCTCTTCGACGGAAACGGGTGTTATCTTTGGCAACATTGTGTATGATGGTCCTACGACGGGTGACAGCAATTGTGTTGTTCTCAACGATATTCACATTGACATTATGGACTATATCAACCCTGCATTCTGCACTGAGACCCAATTCAGGAGTATGTGGCTCGAGTTTGAGTGGGAGAACAAGGTTAACGTCAACACTACTATCACGTAAGTCATCTAGAGTCCTTTTTGTGAACTGAGCCTAGAATGTCATGATCTAGTGATTCCACAATGTCACCTAACACTTTTCACTTTCCTTGCCTTTTTTTTTTTTTTTTTTTTTTTTTTTTTTTTTTTTTTCTGAGCAGTGATCTACAACAATACCTTAAGCATATCATGAAGTCAACCAACATGTCCTGCCTCACACCCGAGTCTGCCTTGTCGGGCGATTGTGGATTCTTGTCTGCCAACATGTATGCGCGTTCCGTGTTTGGTGAGGATGCTCTAGCCAACTTGAGCATTGAACGTCAGGGCGATGGACCGATTACGGGTCATGTCCGTATTCGTAGTAAGACTCAGGGCATTGCACTCAGCTTGGGTGATAAGATTACCTTGGCGGCTCAAAAGGCCGTTGCCTCGACTGCCTAAACAGGGACAAGAGAGGGGGAAGGGTAGAAGAAGTTAGTTGATTGCCTTTGGATGTGGATAAGAGGAGGAATACTAGCAAAGCAAACTAAAAAAAAAAAGAAGCACATCGATTTTTGTCTGAGCACTATGGGCCTGAATCAAGACATGCTCGCCTTTCAAAGGAATAAATAATTAAGTGAAAGCAAACTTCGTTAGACCTGAGGCCAACATGCTTTTTTGGAGGAGGAGGCGAAGCCCAACATTGTATTTTGGCTACTCCTCAGCATAGCTTGTCTTGCTCTTTTCAGCAAGTCCTCAATCAAGAGGCATTCTGTTACTAGGCATTTCTACAAAGAATTTGCACCGCATGTTTTAAGCAAAGGTCTCTTTGATCAAAGCCCGAGTTGGCACACATGTAGCGCATTTTTTTACCGATAGAATTTGTACTCTTCTTTTTTTTTTTCTTTTTTTTCTTTTTTTTATTATGTATATCCCTCTCCACTCTACTTCTCCTTCTCCTTCTCCTTCGTATCGGTCTCGGTCGAATTCTTGTTGGCACCAACATGAGCAGCCTTAGGGTTATTGGCCAATTCCTCAATTCCTTCAAAGTCAATGATTCCCTTAACAGAAGGGTTCTCGATCGCATTCATGACAGAACGAGCGACTGTCTCCATGGAAACAGGAGGAGTAGAAACTGCCTGTGCAAGAGGAATTGTTCCTCGAATAGACTTGCCAAAGATGGTACTCGAAACTTGCAGTAATCCCGCCAAGGGCAATGTAAAAGGTCGCTCTGGGGTCGACATGAATCCTGGTCGCAAGATGATACTTCGAAGGTGTCCTGAAGGATGCGACAACAGATACGACTCGGCTTCTCGTTTGGTCGTCACGTACCGGTTGGGAACCGCAGGTGGTGCAAAGGCAGCGGAAAGGAAGACAAAGGACTCGACGCCTGCTTTACCTGCCTCGTCGGATACCAAAATGGCTAATCATTGGGACAAGAAAATATCAGAGTGTTTTCTTCTTCTTCTTCTTCTTCTTCTTCTTCTTCTTCTTCTTCTTCTTCTTCTTCAAGTATGAAAAGCTGGAGAAGGAGGAGGGGACATCGTACCAGCATCGCGGTTAAACCGCTCATAGGTGTTTTTGCCACGGCTCTTTGATTTATCTCCAGTAGTCTCCAGAGGGTTACGACCACGGATGGCAGTCTGGAGGTTATCGGTGAGCTCGTTAAAGGTCCTGCTGTGGACAATGTCTTTGTAGTCATCCTCGAGCAAGATCCCGACCGTGTGGACCACAGCATCCGTATCCTTGATCAAATCACGGTATGTATCTGGCTCCAGCGAGTCGCCCGATGCCCATTGAACCTAAAGAGAAAGAGAGAAAGAGAGAAAGAGAGAGAGAGGTTTGATTTGATCGGTGAGGCTACGATTGTTTTACACAACACAGGGCCTTGTCAACGAGTTCAGGGGATGAAGTATGAAGAACTCTTTTTTTTTTTTCTCTCTTACCTTGTGTGCCCATCCCTGTGGAGCCACAAAGTCCTTTTGGTTTGTCTCTGTCAGAGTTGGCTTGCCACGCCGACTAAATTGGCAACAGAACGCGATGCGATGCTTAGTTGCCTCTTTTTTTTTTTTTTTTTTTTTTTTTTCACTCTAAAAGCTTGTTTGCGTGTCTCTGCAATTGTGCTTCATTGAAAGAATGATGCTCATTTGTCGGATACCTCAAGCTGATAACATCCCAGCCTCGTGCAACAGCCTGTTTACATACTTGAAATCCTAGATTCATTCCGTAGAAAAACCCCTTCCTCCCATGCTAAGTCCCTCTTTCTTTTTCTTTTCTTTTTTTTTTTTTTTTTTTCATGATTCATTTTGTAAGGTTGGTTTCTCCAATGGTCAAGTAAGCACGTATAGATTACCGACACCGCCAGTGCCTCCAACGACGAGCAGCTTCTTTGCCAGCATCTGGAATGAGGGCGAGACCATTGCTATGATGTCTGAATCGGGTGAACAGCTAGTGGGAAAGAAATAAAGACGGATCAGGAAGCAGAGAGAGAGAGAAAAGAGAGAGAACGGAAATTTACGCGTTCGAAAAATTGAATTTGGACTTACTACACGGCAGGGCAGAGGAGGAAGGGGAGAAGAGAGACAAACCGGCTTCGCACCTTTGCTCGGTCGGTTTACCCATCCTAGTCCCTCTCCTCCTCATAGAGCACTGTCTTCCGACTACCATGTCCGTCGGATGCCCGTTTTCGTGATCCCTTCTCCCACCACTGCCACCACCGCCGCCGCCACCACTACTACTACTGTATCAATAACAACAACAACGATAACAGACAAGTCCTCTCCCGCCAAAGTACGGAATGTGCCTTCTCTCACGCTTTGTTCTTTTTTTACAGCATTTACGAGCTCCGCTTCCGCCACCTCTTTCAACCTGATCAGTAGGAGGAGAAAACGGTGGCACCTCTAATAAAAAAAAAACAATAATAAATCATTTAATGGGTCTTGTTCTTAGCGACCAAGCCAGAAACCAGGCCAGGGCTATGTGATGTCAAAAGACTGGGTCACTCTGTCGTGAGCATTTTATTCTTTTCTTTTTCTTTTTTTTCTCTTTCTTCTCAAGGAATGGTTGCATCCGACAAACCAAAAGGTGCAATCGATTCCTGGACATCCAAAAAGTGTAAAAGTCGTTGACACAAATTCTGAGCGAAAACCAGTCTTGAACTGATCTCGTTCAGTTTTGGACTCTCGACCTGAACCACCTTGTCTTCAAGTGTTGTTGCAATCTTGCCTCGATATTTGCTGGATTTCCAGAGGAAAAAATTTATAGTAATAGGAGAGAGAGAGAGAGAGAGAGAGAGAGAGAGAGAGAGAGAGAGAGAGAGAGAGAGAGAGAGAGAGAGAGAGAGAGAGAGAGAGAGAGAGAGAAGACCAAAGGTAGCAGAACATGCGCAAGAGAAAGATAAATTAGGATGGTAGAAACGAAAAGGAAAGAGAGAGGGGAGGGGCGAATGCTTGCTTAATTCACAACTTACTTGATGCCTCCTTTGCTTGTTTGGCCAACCCTGCTTGAGGACGGTAATACCAACGATTCTAAAAAAATGTTCCCACAAGCCAAAGCAAAGTTAGCGACCTGCACCAATGCCAAAATCGAAACCATCTACCCCCCCCCCTTCCCCAACGACTATTATTCGCTCAAAAAAAAGAGAGGGAGAACTCGTTATCTCTTTACCATTTAGAGGCGAATGGTTTGTCCCAACGCCCGGTCCAAAACTGGATGATGATCGACCTGGGGACCACGGAAACGACCTTCCTTGCGGTTGTTGCCCCTGTGCTTGTGCTTGTTGTGGAGGGTGTGGCTGTGAATAGAGAGGAAGTTGTCCAGATTGTGCAGAGGTAGTGCGACGGTGATGCGAGGCTGGTGACAATGGTCGTGGAGTAGCCTGTCCACTTTTGGAACCTCGTACATTACTGCTGGAACCTAAATCACCAGCAGCCGCAGGATGCAATTGTCCAGATCCAGAGTGGTGTGGAGGTTGAGAAGAGTGTGGTAAAGAGATTGTGGTCGGGGGCATGGATGGACCCGCGGCCGTGAGGGCACCATGAAGGTGCTGTTGTGCATGGGCTAAGGGAGGCTGCTGTGGAAGCTGTGGCAATGCCGTAGGATGAGAGTCAGAGATAAATTCCAAATGACTGCCAGATACTGATCCCGCATTGGCGGTTGTGCTAGCCCCAGCGCCTTTGCCGTCAGCATTCTCAATCGAATGGGTGGATAGTGGTACATGGCCTGTTGCAGAGACTGTCCTGCTAAGAATTGGTGCGCCCGTTGTAATCACAGGCGATGATGATCCTCCTGGCAACGCCTGCTGGATGTAATTCACCAGGCCACCGGGA
Organism: Mortierella sp. BCC40632; assembly: GCA_011634665.1. Taxonomy (NCBI): domain Eukaryota; kingdom Fungi; phylum Mortierellomycota; class Mortierellomycetes; order Mortierellales; family Mortierellaceae; genus Mortierella; species Mortierella sp. BCC40632. The sequence continues at coordinate 959,630 of WAEK01000007.1, forward strand.
CCGCCTGCTCCGCTTCCTCCGCCATGTGGATTTGCTCCGCTTGCCGATCCAGAGCCTCCCGTTAACTGAAGAGCGTACGCTGCACACACCAACTGCGACTCTCGTATGTAGAACTCGATCACAAAATCTTCACTCAAAGCTGGGCTAAAGATCTGGTGTGGTAAGCAGAATATGGTAAAGGTACTGTTAATATTGAATTCCCATCGCTCCTTCAGCCCATTCAATTAAACCACTCATACTCCGCAAATCGCCCATACCTTGGGGTCACACACACGATAAGGATACAACTTTTCTTTGCTTGGCTGTGCCATTGCTTCGATACTCGCTCGCATGTGTTGTACGATCAAATCCAATAGGTTTCTCAAAGATCTTGCTGCATCTTGGACTTTGATCCGACGCGCTATTTTTTGTTTCTCCTCTACTTTAGAGGCCGAGGATGCATGAGCGCAAGGGTCGGTAGGAGGCGATTCTGGGACATGCATCTCTTCTACAAACGGCCAGTAATCCTCTAGTTGGCAAAGAGCGTCAAAAGTATGATTCTGGACATCTCGAAGCTGTTCTAGAAAGTAAGGTTGTGTCAAATGTCCTGGAGGTCTGTATGAGTGCAATATTTGATGTGTGCCAATGGCGGTCTGTGGGAGTGGGACAGGCGGAAGTGCAGCGGCTCCTGGTGTTGCTACTGCCTGAGATGTAGGTGAGGGTTGCTGTTTATCATCCGTGTTTCCATCCTCTGGGCTGGCACTGGAGTTTTGAGATGTCGTCTGGGTCGTAACCGTAGATTGAGCAGGTTCCTGCTGACCGTCGTGATCTGCTTTTGAGCCTGTCTCGGCAGGGGAATTGTTTGATCTTGACCCCTCGCTCGTTGTCCCTGTCAAAGTAGGATCGACCCCATTTCCATTGCCATAAGGCGAATGAGTAGCTGTTAGTGGATTTGCCAATGAGTCGCTTGGAACTTGAGCATGGATCGTAGCCTTGATCACTGGAGTTTTGGGGAGCTTGATTGTCAGATCCTGAAGAAAGTTGAGATGAAGACAATAAAGAGTCAATGGTAGGTCGACTATACTGAGTACTCTAGAGAGTGGTAAAGGCTTGCAGGGGGTCTTACTCCTTTGGCAATAAAACTTCCTGATAGAGTGACAAAACCCTTCATCACATCGTTGCTAGTCAACAAGGAATATCAAAATAGGTCAGCACTACTTTTCAAAGGAGAAAAAAAAAAAAAAAAAAAAAAAAAAAAATTAGCATACTCTGAAAAATTGAACGATAGACTCACTTTGGTGAGGAGATTGCAAGGGTCAACGCGCCCTTTGTGTTATCTTGTAGCCTTGCCGCTTCCTGACAAGCCTAAGTTTCCTCCCGATCAAATACGACACGTCAGCCATCTGAACTGGTACTGTTTTCATAATAACGCGTATTGCGGGAGAGATAGAGATTATTATTATTATTTCTTGCGTTACCAATATAGCTTGTTGGATAGCCTGAAGATTGGGCTTGACCTGCGTTGACATGAACCATTCTTGCTCAGCTCTCTAAAACAGAGATGAAAAGGTGCTGTTTCTCATGAGAAATGAAAGCTCAGGGTGTGATGTGGGTCATTTCGGACCATGAGGTATTTCGCCCTTTGGTCCCCCTAAATCTCTTCTGTCATACCAAGACTCGCTCTTCCTCAGCGAGGTCCTGTTCCAGCGTTGTCAATGATGGGGCCATGAATCTTTTTTCCTTTCCTGTTCGCTCTGGATGCTTGAAAGTGAGAAGAAGAGAGAGAGAGAGAGAGATGAGCCTTTTTTTTTTTTTTTTTTTTTTTTTTGTGACCACCCTGTGGTTGTTCCATCAATTTGATCTCACATCCGCTTCCACGCGATGTTTCATTTTATTGGTGTCAACTGCCACCCGTGTTATTCCCTGGAACCATGCGAATGACTCGCCATTGGCTTCTTGGGCCTCCACTGCGATGAACGTGGCCATGGGAACTCTTGGATCCTGGCTGAGTGACTGAGCTACTAGACCTTTTTTTTTTTTTTTCTCCCTCAGTCACTCTTACCATTGGTTCAGAGGCCAAGACTGCTGGTCTTGTTACACCGCTCCTTGCCTTGACGGTATGTTATCTCCTCCGTGACCCTGCCCCCCCCCCTTCCTCTCCTTTTTTTACTTTGTATCAGGTCACTGAGAATTACGCGTCGGTAGAATCACTGCAATAGAACCAAATATTAAAGTTCTGCTCGCGTCCAGACCCGTCGTGTTTATTACCATATTTAATGCTGTTTAGGATGCTAGGATGCTTGGAATTTTTCCTTGACACAATGTGGCAAGAGGTGTCATGAAGCGGTATCTCTAGTCTCATCTCGTTTGGGAAGAGCCGGTACAGCAGGCGCAGAGGCATCGATGATGAGCTCTCCTGTCAGTGTTGTCTTGTGTTGACTAGCTTCTGAAACGACAGAGATGGGCCGGGTTGCTTTGGGGATTGGAGGCGGCGGAATGTCGGGTATAGGCCGTACCACCCCTGTTCCTGACCCACTCGAGTTGACTTGTGCGCCCCCATGAGTATTATGACTGGTCCCACCATCCACGTTGTTATCTTCAGTATCAAACAGGAAATCGTAAAATCCTGGGGAAGGTTCAGAAAGCTTTCCCCCAAGCTGCGGTTGAACCAGCGTAGGAGAGAGTGGAGCCATTGGACCTGTAGATGAAATGGCGGATGGTGGTGGCGGGCGGTAACTGTACAGAGCGTTGAGAGAAGGAGACACTGAGGAGACAGGAGAGATTGGAGTGTCTGAAGAAGACTTGAGCGAGAACGGCATCATTGAGTTTGAGTATAAAGTAACAGAGGAAGATGGACTAGTGGTCGAATTAGGTGATTGCACTGGAGATGAAGCTGAGGGTCGCCGAAGCCCATGAGTGCTAATCCTTGGTTGCTGATACTGATGCTGCAGATATGGCAGCTTCGACTCAGTCGGCACAAACAATGGAGGCGGTGGTGATGGCAATTTCTCGGACAGCACATGCTTTGTGGTCATACTCGTAGGACTCAGAGCAACAAGCTCTCCTGGTTGCTCAGTCGGTTCCCAGGAACGTTCCTTGGAAGTAAGAGCAAATGACTTTGCGGCTGCCATGGAAGATGATGCAGGGTGGATTTTTGTTTGCGATGCTGTCGAGCCCAAGCTCATGATGTTGTCATTCCTGCTGTTGTCCATTTGTTTTAGTGGACTCAGAACTGGAGACTGGCCATCACTCTTTACGTCTCCTTGGTTTTCTTGTAGAATAAACTGCTTTAGCGCCTCTCTTGGAGGGACCTGCTTGTAATACTCTAATGGAGACTTGCCTTCGACCCACCATCCGGGCTGCTTCGACGACGATAATTGTCGACCAGATTGGTACAAATGCGGCTGTTGATGAAGGGCCTCATCGCTGCCGTCGTCAAGTCCATATGGAGATGGTGACTGACCCTGAGAGTATTTTTTGCTAATTGACTGCTCGTGGAATCGGTCGGATTGTCTTGCCAGCCTCCGTTTCCTCCTGATCGTAAAGACAAATCCTAATAAGACTATTGCTAAGACGGCCGCGCCGACTGCGACACCAATAGTCACTCCTGACGAGCCTGCTTTTGAATTGTCGACACCTTGGGGACTCGAGGTTGGGGTCTCAGAGGGAGGTCCTTGCCCGAGGTCTGAACTGACAGACGGTAGAGCACTCGCGCCAGAATCTGTTGTTCCAAGGGAGGTTGGCTGCGATGGAGATATAGATGATCCCACTGTTGAAATCGAGCTTTTTGGCGGAGTGGTAGTTGGCTTTGGTTTCGGCTTTGGCGCAGGATTGGTAGTAGCTCGGGGCCCTGATGATGTTGAAGGCGCCATAGTTGCTTTTCACAGGGTAGGAATGACGACACCCTATTGTCGGACGAGTCTTGCTTTCAGCAGTAGGAATAGTCAGCTTGCTCTTCCAGCAAGGTGATGCTCTCTATTAGAGTGGACGGAATAGAAAGATAGATACAAGGCCAGAGGCGATGGATAGACAAAAAGGGGAACAAAAGAGAAAGGAGAAAAGAAAAAAGTGAAGAAGGCAGAGTCGCTGTCGACAAAGGAACTCCAGCAGGTGCGTAGTATACTGGAATGTCCGTTGGGCGGGAGGCAGGAACAAGCGGCGACAACAACAGAGAGATCAAGCAATAAACGGGGTTGGCAATCTAGCCATCGGTGAGAGGATGGATGCAAGATGCAAAATGCGAAATGTGGGATGCGGAAAGAAGAGGATGAGCAAAGGGCGGGCTTGGGAGGTCAATGGTTAGCGAAGACAAACGAAACGAAACGAAAGCAGGCTCAGTCCCGTTGTGCGACGTCGCAGACAAAAGATGGTTTATTGGATTGGGAATGATGGGCTACATACAACAACAGACAATAAACCACGCCGGCGCTAGGACCTAGCCACACACGCTGCAAAAGCATGGGCATGGGCCAGGCTCAGGAGCCATTTGCTCCTGCTCTCCACGCCTAACGTCCCGCACGTTCTTTCTCTCCTCTTGCCTCATACTCTGCAGTAAGAGAGCCGTCGTCTATCCCTTGTGGGCTCCAGAGCATCTCCGGGAACCAGGAGCGAGCATCAACTCCTCCCTTGATCGGCCGCCACGATAGAGACCATTATAAAGGATTTGATATTAGTGAGCCCCGAAGGGACTCTTTCTACACATGTCACGAACTAACACTTCCTATCATCTGTTCGTGCTAATCGTTTGTATCTTTCGTAGTGTAGTGGCTATGGTCTACATCAGTCTACATTGGAACAAGGCAACTTTTGCTTGCTCACGATGGTCTACTATCTTCTGCGCAGTAAGACCTTCAATCTCCAAGAGCATCCATATCATTTCGAGCTGACGGACAAGCTGCCCAAAATTTAGCACTGTCTGGTCGACAGAGCCTTTGAAAGAGAACCCGAAAAAAAAATGTCATCGACAATACCAGAGCATTGAGCACGGACCACTTGGAGCCCTATGGTTCCCTGAACGGAGTTGGAAAAAAATGGCCTCTCCCTTCGAGGAAGAGGCAAAAGATAGTGGTGGAAGTGGGATTTGAACCCACGCCTCTTTCGAGACCGCAACTTGAGTGCGGCGCCTTAGACCAACTCGGCCATCCCACCTTCTCTATGTTTGGATGGCGTTTTGTCACTATTTATTCAAAATTAGAAAGTGAGGCTCTACTTGCTTAGAATCAACCTCTCTAAATAGAACTTTAGTATTTGTAAATTAGTTCCAAAAATAGAGGTGATTTGCTGCGCTGCGCATGGGCCACTTTTCTGGACCCTCGACTGCGGAGGGAACCCTCTCTCTCCACATGACCCAACTATGCAAAATGTCTAGGAAGTGGATCGGGATTTCCCTCTAGATTTTTACAAGTCGCTTTGGCATGGGGGGAGGTCTCCCTCTTTTTTTTTTTTTTTTTTTTTTTTTTTTTTTTACTCTTCTTGCCCTTTAGACCGAGTCCGAGTGGAGTTTCAAAATCAAAGAAAAAACGCGCCACCAAATCCGGATCGTTGGGGTAATTAGACATTTGTTCTTAGTCAAGCATATTGAGCTGTGTGCGTCCCAAAACTTATCTCCTTTTTTTTTTTTTTGTTTTTGTGCATGGGTGCATAGACTCGGAACATCTGTGCACGCACGAGAAAAGAAGAAGAAAGGAGGGGCAAGGGATCGATTGCTGTATCTTTTTGGCCAAGTAGTGTAAGAAAGAAATAAAGAAAGAACGAAGAAAGAAAAGTGGAACCTCTCCCCCCATCTGCCTGCCACCCTCAACCCTGCCTCACTTTCCCAAAAAGGCCCCCTCCCCCACCTCCACAGAACGTGGGCTAAGCTGCGCTGGGGAAGCAGTGGCCGAGTAAACCGAATTTCCGAACGTCCTTCGTTGGATGCGTTTTGCACTGTGTATGTATGTGATCGGGTTTAGTGTGGTCACTGGTCATGGTTTTGGTCTTGCAATCTTGCAGGAACGTGTGTGAAGCAAGCGATGTTGCAAGGTCTGCGTGCAAATGCGTGTGGTGCAACAGGTGGATGAGAATAGCTGGTCTAGAGAGTGGATTCCGTGATAACCACGGTTATGCATGGTCCAAGGAGGAAAAAGAGAACACCAACTCCCAACAAGTGTTGAGGACGCATTGTGTGCATGGGTTTGGGCGGACGGAAGTACGGGGATGAAAGAGAAAGTGGCCGGAGCAATAGGTGGTGGCGACGGGGTGTAAAGCTTTCTGGTGATGACAAAGGTCCACCACATTCGCTTTTATACGCCCCAGCAAGGCTGGTTTTTTGCGGTCTCTGTCTCTGTCTCTGTCTCTTTCTTCTTCTTTCCTTCTTCTTTCCTTCTTCTTTCCTTCTTCCTCTCTCTTTTCTCTCCTTCTTCTTCACCTCATTCCTCCATACAATTCGGCATTCCGCCGTCAGTCATCTCGGCCATCGACCTTTACCCCATCCATCGCGTCTCTGATTCCATGCTTGACTCATTCTTCGGCGCTTTGTCCGCCGCGGCCTCCTTCCCTCAGGATCAGTTGCGGTGCCTTACCGCTCTGCTGCTCGGCTACCCATTCGCACTTGCCTTCCGGCTCTTGCCCAACAACAAACCTGGCCTCAAGCATATGGCCTCTGTTTTCACCTCCTTCTTCCTCTTTGTTGTCATCCTCAATGATCTTGTTGGTCTGATGCATCTCCTCGGCTCTAGTATCGCCGTCTGGCGGATCATGGGCGTGGTCGAAGGAAAGTGGGGACCCCGCATCGTCTTTATCGGTGTCATGCTCCACATGAGTGTCAGGTATGTTCTCTACCCCACGGCTGATCCACCCGTAGTCCCGACAATTTGAGACTCTACCTGCTACACAAAAAGACTAATCAGTCTCTTCCTTCTCATACCAATCTTTTTTAGCCATCTGCTTCGTCAGATCCACGATTATCGCGGATACACTCTTGATCACACTGGACCTCAGATGATTATGACCATGAAGCTCACCTCTTGGGCGTTCAACGTCTATGATGGTCGCCGCAACCGCAAGGTACAGATAAAATGGCGACCTTTTTGATTTGCTTTTCAGGCATCTTCCGGAAGGGATCTGAGCTCAACGGATCGTTGTCGTTTCCTCAAAGTAAACGCTTGCATTTGTTAAATCCAAACTATCCAACAAACACTAATCTTGTATATATTATAAAAACGGCTCGATTTGTGGCAACCTGTTTCTAGGACTTGAGTCGGTACCAGCAGGAGCATGCTGTCCCAGCGTTCCCACCGCTCCTTAGCTACCTGAGCTATGTCTTCTTCTTCCCTGCCCTCCTTGTGGGTCCTTCGTTCGAGTACATGGACTACATTCGCTTCATCGAGCTCTCACAGTTCCGTGACTCCAAGACAGGCAAGATCAACTGGCCCGCTGGACGTGTCAAGGCCGCGATGCAGTCTTTCCTGTTTGCGTTGGTTTCTTTGGGAGGACTGGCGTTTGTGGGTCCAAAGCTGAATGTCCTCTGGACTCTTGAGCCTGCTTGGGCTTCTCTCCCTTGGATCGCACGCTTTGCCTATGTCCAATTGGCTGCCTTTGCAGCCCGATTCAAGTACTATGCTGTGTGGAAGATGGCCGAGGGCGCCTGTGTGCTCGCAGGATTCGGTTATAATGGCCAGGACCCTCAGACAGGTGCTCCACGCTGGGATGCTTCCTCCAACATCAACATCTGGGCCTATGAAACGGGCGAGAGTGTCAAGACTCTTGCTGACAACTGGAATATTGGCACAAACAAGTGGCTCAAGTATTCGGTTTATTTCCGTGTTGTCTCTCCTGGACAGAAGCCCGGGCCATTGGAGACTTTTGCTACGTTTGGCGTGAGCGCGCTCTGGCATGGATTCTATCCAGGATACTATCTCATGTTTGCTTCGTCTGCCGTGGCGCTTACTGCAGGCAAGCTGCTCCGAACCCACTTGCGACCTCGATTTGCAAGCACGACAACAGGACAGACCCCTCTGTGGTACAACGTGATGGGTATGCTCCTCACCCAATCCACCATTAACTACATGTCAATGTCGTTCTTGCTACTCTCCTTCGCGGACAGCATTCATGTCTGGCGCCATCTCTACTTTGTACCCCATATTGGAATCCTCTTGATTACTGTCTTGGCCCCTGTCCTCTTCCCTGTCAAGAGAAAGTCGTCCAAGAAGGAGAAGGAAGGTCAGGCAACCACGCCTCTGCAAGAAGCCGAGAAAGTCAAGGAGCTCGCTCAGGGTGTCGCTGAAGAAGTGGTGATGACAACCATCAGCGCCTCGACAGAGTGCATTGACAACTCTTCTAAGCAAAAGATCAAGGTTCTCTAGATAGATGACCACTCAAAAGTACTAAGCTTTAGGGTCTACTCTTTCTTCCTTCTTCCTTTTTTCTGTACTCACTTTATCTCTATCACAACCCCCATCTCCTCTCCTCTCCTCTCTTCGCACATTTATCATTCCTTCAGCTCTTAGCATATTGTATTTGTATATCTATGAACGTCCATAAAGTCTGTTCACAACTAAATCTCATTTCACAGATAAAGGGCAGCTCTTTTTTTTTTTTTTTTTTTTTTTTTTTTTCAGAGATCATCGCCTATGGCTGCATCCCTAGCCTTGGTTCAATAGATACTTTATCTTATGCCGGGATCCGAAATTACGGAGAACCTCATATATGATCAATTGGCTATCACGGATGGGAAAATCACCGTCAAGTTTCCTCCGCATGATGGTATGGATATCAACGACCAAGTCCTTTGAAGAAGGAAAAGACCTGTCAAGGGATTGACAACGATGCTCCAACAGAACACGTATAAAATGCGGCTTCTTGCATCCCTCCTCATCCTGTATATTCCTTGGCTTACTTGTCGATCACTGCTTTGCACTACTGTTCATTCTCATACCCTACTCCAACCGACCAATACAGAGGAAGAAGAAGAAAAAGAAAGAAAGATAGAGGCCAAATGACAACCCGCCGTGCTGCTCTTCGATTGACTTTGGCAGTGGCCTTAGTCACCCTTGCGACTCAAGGTCTACCCCTCCTTCCCAACGACCCTTTTATGATGGGCGGCATTGGTCCCGGCTCGGGCCCAGCTGGCTTCGCGCCTGTGGATTGTACGACTAATCCAACACTGTGTGATCAAGCGGTTGATTCAGGAAATGTAAACATTGCTTCATCAATCAACGCCATCCCTATCACGGAAGTAACACCCATTACTCGATACCAACCTTTTGTCGAGGCCCTGGCACCCATTGTGTTCTCGGAATGTATTGATTGTGGATTCAATACCCCATGGGGTGGTGACGGTCTCCTTCAAGGAGCTGGACTTGGTGGACTCGGTGGGCCCGGAATGCTTGGAGGAATGGGGGGACTCGGCTCGATGGGAAGGTTCGGGGCAATGGACGGTGGAGCAATGGGTGGTCTTGGAGTCATTGGTGGACTTGGATCCATGGGCGGACCTGGAGCCTTGGGAGGATTTGAAACTGGCGTTGTTGGAGATATCAACACTATAGGCGGCCTTTCTCCAGGTATGGATAGCCTTTTCTCCAATATGAACCCTGGACTTCTTGGTAACTTCCTTGGAAATGGTGCTGCAGGAGGACTCAGTGGAGGATTTGGAGGAGCCATGGCCCCTTTCCGAAAGCGCTCGTCCTTTGTTAAGCGTCAATCCTTCTTACCGAATGCCTTGCAGAGCATGGCGGCTGGAAACTTTGGTGTAGACCCTACCATCGACTCAATGATGTCAGATGCTGGATGCGTTGGGACTGACTGCTTAATAGCCGTCCCGCCTCAGTCGGTCCAAATGGGCTCCAATATCGACATTCTTCCTTCAACAGCTGTCTTGCCCTCGACTACGTTCCAACCCCAGGTTCAAGCCCTTGATTCTCTTGTTGATGCAGCCCCAGCTGACGTTTCGATACTTCCACAATCCTTGGTTGAACTCGGCTCCAATGTCCAGATCCAACCCACCACCGCTGTTCTGCCTCAGACTCTCTTTCAACCTCAGATCCAGCAATTGGAGACAGATCTCTTTGCGGCCCCTACTCTGGATCAGTCGCTTCCACAGTCCCTTGTCAGTATGGGGTCTCAAGTTCAGATTGTCCCCTCGGTCGCTGTTACGCCTCTGACTGTCTTTCAGAGTACTATTCAGTCCCTTCCTCCTATCATTGATGTAGTTCCATGCGAATCCTGTTGGCCTTTTGACATGGGCCTCAATGGTGGACTGGGTGGACTGGGTGGACTAGGTGGACTTGGCACAGGTCTATTGTCCATGGCGGGAGATACGACTGGCCTTGGCGGTCCTCTTGGGATGGGAACTTCTTCCACCTTTGATTCAGGCCTTGGTGCAAACGTTGGTATGGGATTGGCAATGGATCCTAGCTTGAACCCCGGTTTGAACATGGGTCTTGATACACCCATGCTTGGATTGACTGGATCGGCCATGGCACCCTTCCCATCGAATCTTGGACCTCTCTCTGGTCCGACTATGCCTGGCGCTGGAGCGATGTTGGCTCCTACCCTGAATGGTCTCTCTGGCATGGATCTCAATGGTGGTATTGGTGGTGGTATGGCTCTAGGCTCCGGAATCAATGCGGGAAGTAACCCAGTCCTTGCTTTTTGAGAAATCCCAAATCAGAGAATCGTTGCTTTGATCCTCTGAGCCTATTCTGCTCTTTCTCTATCTCTCTTTCTTTTGTGCAAAACGATAAAGTTGCCGTATTGCTACTCAATAAAATCTCTCCATCGGAAGAGGTACACTCCAAAGATATCCTTTCATCGAGTCTTTTTTTTTATTAGAACAATGGAAGTAAAATGTTAAAAAAAAAAAAAAAGGAATAACAAGCTGGTATGCGGCTGGGTGGAGAACAAAAAAAAAACAAGAGGGAAAGCAAAGCAGCACAAAAAAATGGTTATGTACAATCGAACGGTGCACAACACAAAAAAAAGAAAAAAAATTAAGAGTCATAAAAGAAAAAGAAGGAAAGAAAAAAAAGATAAGAGACTTCGAATACTCTTCCTAACTATCCTTTCAAACTTGTCCTCTCATACTCTCTCTTTTCTCTTCATTCACTCTTTAGGCGGTGAAGCGCTTCGAGCTCTGGAGGCCAGTACGGTCGAAAGCGTTCTGGTTCTTGTGGGCAACGATCTGGTAGCAGGTGGCCGAGCCCTGGCGAGAGATGATGGTCGACCAGGCAAGGAAGACCTCCCAGGTGCGGAACCATCTCTTGCCATACTTGGCAATCATGTCATCCTTGTTGGCCATCCAGTTCTGGTACCAGCGGTAGATGGTGGCAGAGTAGTGGACACCAACGGTATCGACCTGCTGAACCTCGAAACCAGCGCACTCGAGCTGCTTAATGACCCAGTACAAGGGCATGGAGGCATCGGCACCAGGGAAGACATACTTGGCCATGAAGAGACCCCAGATAAAGTCCTCATACTGCCAGGTGGCACGGAGACCGGCAATCTGGAGGAAGAAGAGACCATCATCGTTCAACATCTCGCGGACCTGGAGCAAGAACTCGTTGAACTTGCGGATACCAACGTGCTCAGCCATCTCGAGACAGGTGATCTTGTCCCACTTCTCCTTGGGGATATCACGGTAATCCATGCACTTGATACGGGCCTGAGTAGCGGGGACGCCATACTCCTTGATACGGTTGTTGCCAAAGTCAGTCTGGTTCCTTCCGAGGGTGATTCCAGTCGAGTCAGTGCCACAGTTCTTGGCAGCATAAGCAGTCAAGGTACCCCAACCGCATCCAATGTCAAGGTGACGCTCGCCCTTCTTGAGCTGCATCTTCTCGCAGACGAGAGCCAACTTGTTGTCTTGCAACTTCTCGAGAGTCTCATCCTTGTTGACGTCCGACATGATGCCAGAGGTGTAGATCATGCGAGGTCCAAGGAAGGCAGCATAGAAGTCATCACCGCGGTCGTAGTGGTCACGCACCTGGTCCTCATCCTGCTTCTTCGAGTGCCAGATGGTCTCAGGGATCCACTGGGTAACAAAGAACTTGGCCTGGCCAGCAGTGAAGTGGAAGCAGGCCCAGTCGAAGCGCTGCTCAAAGAGCTCCAAGCAGTCCATGTTGATGTCAATCTGCATAAAGAGAACAACAGAGAGGAACAAAGCGCGAGGTTAGAAGTCACGATCAAAGAGGAAGAGAGAAGCCCTTGCATTCTTCATGGATGCCCCATGAGAGCATGGAGGAGAAGAGATGTGCACATGTGTAACAGTGCATATGTCAGTGGAGAGGGGGGATAGGTCCGAGAGGGGAAATGTTTCCCGCCGACTCGATCTTCTGCGAGAGGTAGCAGGTAACTGTCGGCATAAACTGAGTCAGGGGGATGGGAGAAGGGGTAAGGGGGGAGAGAGCCATAAACGACCAACAGGGTGTGGATACGGGAATCATGGACTGGCACAATATAGAAGGGGTTGCGCGCTGCAGGGGATGTCACCCTTGTACTCGACTGGCTTTTAGCCCGAAGTTTCTTTTGGATCACCCGAAGCGAAAAGAGAAAAAAGAAAAAAAAAAAAAAAAAAAAGTGGACGGCCAGAGCGTGTACGTCCACTTCGGGAAGCAATTGGGGGCTACAATGTTCGTGTCCTAGTTTGTCCAGGTCCCCTGTCCTTGTCCTTAGCATGTGTTCAGCATGCCTGGGAAAAAGGTTCACTCGGCCACTATCGACACCCAGCTTGTGAGAGAAGGAAATCAAACAGCGCGCCGATCAAAAGAGAACACAAAGATCCAAATGGAGCTAATAATAATAAAGAAATCTCCATAGGAGAGAGAGAAAGCTGGACTCCTTCTCTCCCCGCCCCGTCCGTTCCAGGGGGCAAACCGCGGGGGTAGGAAAGAGAAGAAAAAAGAGGAGAACCTTTCCCAGTCTCACAATGCATCTCCACTCCCATGTTATCTAAGACCAGACTTGACCCTGTCCACTCCACTGTACCCATTGGGCCATAATGCCCAATATAGCCACTGTCCACTGTCCACTGCCCACTGTCCACTGCCCACTGCCCACGCCCTGTGCAAGGTTTGACCAAAACAAACTCAGAGCCAGCCACAGATGCAACCAAGATGGAAAAGGACCACAATTGCTCGGGGGACACGAGACAAAGCAGAGGGAATCTCTAAAAGGCCCCTGGACCAAAATGTAGACAGGGGTGGTAAAAGAGATGTCGCGCAAGACGAAAGCCAATACAGCCAACGACAAAGACAGCGCAGCGATCCATTCACTAACCCATTGCCCACATCTGCGTTGCCAAGACATTCTTCAGCACCAAATGTCCAACCACCAAGCTCTTCATGGGAGCATGATAACGCGGAACAAAACAATGACGCGACTCTTTCACGCAAGAAAAAGAAAAAAAGAAAGAAAAAGATCCTGCGCGTGTAGCCAGGACTGAGGAAGAAAAGAAAAGTAAAGAAAAAAAGAAAAAGAAAAGAAAGGAAAAAAGGAAAAAAAAAAAAAAAAAAGGGCTCGCTTCTTACCTTGCCGTCAAAGTAGGACTCGAAGAAGGTCTCCATGGGGATCTTGTTGGTACCCTTGTACTTCTTGAGGGAAGGATCGATGATGGTGAGGTAATCCTCGACCTTCTTGCCAGGGGCTTGGACACGGTTGTTATAGGGGGTTGCGTAGGCGGAGCCATAGACAAAGTAGATGGCAAAGATGGGCAAGCCCAAAACCAAGGTCAGGATAGGGTAGGACCAGAGAGGCAACTTGAGGACCGTGACGATGGCGAATGGAATGCCGAAGATGGCCGAGGCGAGATGCAAGTTGTTGAAAGTCTCATTGCCGGCAGCCTCGCAGGGGTATTCGGAGTTCTTGATGTTTGGGTACGAGGTCTTCTTCCAGGTGGAGCCTGGCTTGACAGAGGACGCCATCTTGTCTTTCTTGATCACGGGGACGGGAAGGGGTGATGAAGGAATGAGAAGAAAGCGAGATGATGAAAGAGAAGAAGAGAGGAGAGAAAAGAAGAAGAAGAAGAAGAAAGTCAGCCTCTTTAAAGCCCAGACAGTCAAAGACGGAAGACGAGCGCGGATTCCACTAATTCCTCCTCGTCCTCGTCCTCCTCGGCCATCACGACACGATCCACCCTTCGGGATCTCCTCCTCCTCCTCCTCCTCCTCTTTTCGCCTTCCTCCTCTTTTCTCCTCCTTTCTTCCTCTCCTCCTCTCCTGTGCCTCTCTGGTCCTCCCTGGCCCTATTCTCGTCCTCTCTCCCTATCTCTCGGCGCTGTTTTCCTTTGGCTGCTCCCACGTCCTTGGCGTTTGGCTGTGATCTCGTTCAAAGAACGCGCGTCCATTGGTGTTGACTCTCTTCACGCGAATGTCGAATGCCCAATACACGGCTCTTGGAAGCAGGCGCGTCTTTTCCTGATCCCTGTCATTCTGATCCTCATCCTTATCCCTCAAGATGGGAAGTTGATCTGCTGCAAACGCGCCAGAATCCTCTCTTCTCATTATCGAAAAATCCGATCAGAATAACATTTGTACAAAACACAAAAAAAAAAAAATACGAGCTGCTGGTGCTCTCTGGGGTCGCTCCGCTTTTTTTTTTTTTTTTTTGTTTTTTCACCCGCCCCTTTTAGTGCCCCTTTCTTTCGTCGTCAGAGGCCACTGCTTCGTACTGCTTCTGGTGGTTGTCGGATTATCGCGCGAGTCCAATTTCTTCGAGTCCTGACATCTGACAGAGCTGATCCAGCGCTTCACCAAGGCTAAGAAGATTGGTGTGCACTTTACCTCGTTCGCCGGGGTGTGTGTGAAGAAGGAGGAAGGGGGAGAGGGAGAAAAGGAAGGTGAAAAGACGTGAGAAAAGGGCAACTGGGAAATGGAAGAATAAGGCAGGGCGAGAGAGCGGCTCGTGAAATAGGTAGACAGACGAGTGCCACAAAGGAACAAAGTCTGGAGCGGGCCAGGCACACCAAGCGAGGGGCGGGGGGAGTGGGGAGTAGGTGGGAACTGAGGGTCTAGTTCCCTTGTCTGTTACCCCTGGTACCCACGGTTCGCAGAGTGTAAGAGCTCTGACTGGTCACCAACAACTGCCATAAATTAGACCAACGACGGTACATAACCTCTGGTCGCAATTGGAATACAGCAACAGGGCTCCTCTTTGTCCCTCTCTTGGGTTCTGTTATCCAGCTCCCGTGGATGCCTCCCGCACCAGTCAAAACGGTTTAACTGCCTAGACACACCTTCTTGTATTACTTCACTTGAGTAGCTGCTGTGTTCCCTTCCTCTCTCTCCACCTCTTTCCCCACTTCTCCCTCTCTCCTTCTCTCGCTCTCACTCTTTCTTCCTCCCTCTTTTTTTTTCTCCTCTCCTTTGAACAAAGAGCAAGAGCAAAAAAGTACAGTTGCAAATCGATCAAAGCGACCGACTACACATTCCAGACGGATGCCCATGATACAGCAAAAGAAGGGGGAAAAAAAGAAAAAACTCTAACCCAGGAGTGCACTTGAACACAAATAGGCTCCTTGCCTTTGACCAAGAAGCATGCCATTCCTGGCCAGATCATTGCTGTGAAACTGCTGTCTAGTCCATCGTGTGTTTAGATGCGGGCCCTCCGGGAGGTTTCCCACAATAAGACAGGGCCGAGGATCGCCTCTCCAGGGAGCGTGCCTATCGCAACAAGAGACAAAGGAAACCGATCAAGGCAAAAGCGGGAGAACGAAGGTAAACACAAGAACACACGCGTGAACCGAGAAAGTCCAGTGTTACCATTGAGCACATATGTTCCCTTTCTCTCCTCCAGGAAGATCAAGACAAAGCATGCATGAGAGCTTAACAGGGTTAAGGTACGACCAATCTGTTGGAGCCCTGGGAGCCAATAATAACCCAATCCACTCCATGACCTCTTGCAAACCGACCCAATTAGACCTAGTCTACACTTGGGAGTCCTTTACTCTTCCCTCTCTTCTACTTGGACTTTCTCTCTCTCTCTCTCTCTCTCTCTCTCTCTCTCTCTCTTTCTCTCTCCTTCTTTCTCTCTCTCTCTCCCTTTCCTCCTCTCACTCTACTCGCCACCTCTTTCTTTGCTAAGCTCCGTCTTGCTCTCATTCACACCCTCACTATCTCTTTCCACGTTTTCTCTCCGATCGTCTCTACTCGACTCTAGTCTATAACAAAGGTCTTAGCTATTCGCCCTATCAGAAGCCTGGACTCCAAATAGACTGAGCAAACCATGATAGAAACAGCGTTTTTTTTTTTAAATGGCCGACCCCCAGACGCCTCTTCCCCCCTCCTCCTCCCACAGCTAGGGGCATCAAGAAGCGAGTTTAAAAAAAAGAGAGAGAGCACTGGGTAAAGGACGGGAGAAAGCAAACAATGTAAAAAAAAACTCGGAAACATCTCACTTTCCCGTTGTCAACGTAAAACTTCTGGCTATGGTAGACTAAACGCTATCCTACGTTTGTCGACCAAAACAAAAACAAGGGAAATAAAAAAAAAAATCTGCAAGCTTGCATCTAGTCTTCCTCTACCGTTAATTTTTCACAGAACAAGAAGATGCCCGATTCTTCTCTCGTTGGTCATTTGCTCTCAGTCGTGTGATAGAATGATCTCACCTACTTGCCCAAAAAAAAAAAAAAAAAAAAAAAAATGTCCACAAGAGGTCCATTCAACTTTGCTAGGATAAGCAGCAGAAAAGTGTTCACTGAGAGGAGGGCTATTGCGGAGCAAAAAATGAAGTCTTTCAAGACAATCTGATCAACACAGCAGGTTTCGTGTACTTTTTTTTTTTTTTTTTTCCAGGAAGATGGCATGAATTCTGATGCTGGCTCCCGTGTAGTTTTCCTTTCACGTTTAGACCCAGGGAAAGAGAGTATGACGTCTATTCCCTGAGAAGGAGCTGCCAAACAGAGTGTGCTCCAGAGTAACTAGAGGCAAAGATAGAGCTGCCGAGCAACTCAGAGGTCATTGTCTTGAAGGTGAGTGAGAGTCTATTTGAGCAAAGCGTGACTAAGATTTATCTCGAACAAATCCATTGGATTTTAGGATCTGGTGGCAGCCGAAGATGTCTACTGTCTGTAATTTTTTTTTGGAAAAAGATAATCTTACAGGGGGGTGAGCGGCTTAATCTCACGGAGGGGTGATAATAGCTCTCAAATCCACTTTTTTCTAATTCTTACAGGGGGGTAAAGGCCTTATTCTTACCCCTCCGTAAGGACCCTGCTCTCTCACCCTCCGTGAGTAGCTTATTCTTACGGAGGAGGGGGATCCCTCCACGTTGGGATTCTGTTTCTATGCTTTCAGCTACCTCTTCCCCCCTTCCTGGTGCCCAGGACTCTCACAAGGCAACACCAGATGCGTTTTGTTCGCGGATACACGGTAGAGGCCTTCTGGATCTGTAAAAGTCAATAAACCAATCTTCTCTCTCTCTCTTTTTTTTTTTTTTTTTTTTTTTTTACAGGCCCCGTTAGGGTTTTTTATTCGTCGGCGCGCGCCCGTCCCACGATCCGCAGATGTGGCCATCTAGTTCTCAAGGCTATCTCTTTCTCTCTCTCTTTCTCTCTCTTTCTCTCTCTTTCCCTCTCTTTCTCTCTCTCTTTCTCTCTCTCTTTCCCTCTCTCGCTCTCTCTCTCTGTGCGTGTGTGTAAGTGTGTGTGTCAAGGACAAATACAGGACTCTCCTTTAGAGACAGGAAGGTAAGGGCAAGGAAAGATATTTATTGCAGACTGACGGAAATAGGATGCGCCTATTGCGCCCTTTTATATATACTAGATTTTTGTTCTTGCTCGAAAATAATAAACTTCATCCTTTCCGAGTGCTCGCGCACTTTGGAAAGTATAACCCAATCTTTTTCCTCCATCTGCCGATGGAGGATACTTGCCCGCGATCCTATTGAAGAAGGAGAGTTAGTAGGACATGACAGGTGTGTACAGTGAGCTGGAACAGGTCATGGTCCAAATATTTATACTGGAAATATTTCAACATCCTGATGGCTACGTAGGCTAGCTCTGTAGTCCCTAGATTAAAAGGGTGGATTGTGAATAGATTGTAGATGGACTCCAGAAACGACATAATACTACAGTGTGAACTACGGCGAGTGTTTAGTCTGATCTAACCACATTGACCAAAGGGGTGAAAGATTTATTCTTACGGAGGGTAAGTGAGAGAGATCCTTACGGAGGGGTAAGAATAAGGCTTTTACCCCCTGTAAGAATAAGAAAAAAGTGGATTTGAGAGCTATTCTCACCCCTCCGTGAGATTAAGCCGCTCACCCCTCCGTAAGAATATCTTCATCCTTTTTTTTTTTTTTTCCTTCTTCAAAACTTTTGCTCTACGCCACTCTTCCGTAGATATCCCTGGAAGATGAATGTTCAAAGTAAATAATAGACCCTTGAACCCTTGAGAAAAACTCGGAGGGAGGGGAGGGGGCACATTTTGACTATCATTTGACCATTTTTGGAATTGGCCAAAAAAAAAAAAAAAAAAAAAAAAAAAATAGACATGAGGCTTCTCCTGACTTTGCCTTGCTACACACCACCAGGTATAGGACAGATCGAAAGTGTCGATCTGCTTGATTAGGAGACACCCTTTCTACTCCTGAACCCTTCAGATAGATGGACTACTTCAGATCCCTTATCCTAGCTGTAGAATTGCTCCCTTCTGAAAACTCACCCCCGCTTCCTATCTTGCATTCTCCTGATGCGCATTCCTTCAAAAGTAAAGAGGCAGCCGTGGTCATGCCTGTAGATCAATGGCAGTCAATGAGTTACCACTTCTGTGAAAACACAGACTCTGGTAACAAAACGACTCATTGCAGATTCGCCAAAAAAAAAAAACAAAAGACTATCCGCAGGTACCCAGATTCTCTATCCTGGCGCCCACAAGGAAAAAAAAAATGGCCTCCCTAAGAGGCAAAGATAGTGGTGGAAGTGGGATTTGAACCCACGCCTCTTTCGAGACCGCAACTTGAGTGCGGCGCCTTAGACCAACTCGGCCATCCCACCTTTTTGGTGGTGAGGTGGATTCTCAAAACTTTATGAATCTATTAATGTCATTCTAAGGATAACTTAAATTATAATAGAGTTTAATTAAGCTATTTAATGTTATTTTGAGGAATGATTGGCTGGAGGGATCCGAGAAGATATGCCTTGTTGGTGCAAGCCGCTGTAGCGAAAAGAAGATCGCAGGGAACTGAGGCGAAGGCGTGGAGTCGCTCCCTATGTTGAGGATCAGACCGAGGATATAGAGAAAGACCTGAGGGAAGAGTTTCAGGGATGGGTGAATGAGAGGCCCGCCATCGAGGGATGGCAGTCTATAGGCCCCCTCTTTTCGTCCAAGCATCTGTCAGAGACAAAATGCTACAGCTCAGGAACACTCAGCGCACACCAGAGGCACGTACCCTGCACACAGATGGATCCCTCATCGGGGCAGGAACAGAGGCGATATCCATGGCATGCGGAATCGTGGACACCTCTTCAGGGCAGATCGTATCATTTGGAGGACGCGTGGGTGGCCACGCTTCGTCAACCAAAGCGGAACTCATGGGTCTAATTGCTGCAGTAGTAGCAGCACCACCAGATCAGGACCTCAGAGTGGAGTTAGACAACGAGGGCGTCGTTGATCAATTCAGACAGATGGTGGTAAACAGATCAACCACCCTGCCCAGGAAACGACAACGCACCAATCTAGCCGCGCTATGGGCAGTGTTGGCAAAAGTGGTAAAGGAGCGGGAGGGAAGCGTTCAAGTGGTTTGGGTCCGTGGCCACAGTGATAACCAAGGGAACATCGCTGCTGATAAGGTTGCAAAGGCAAATGCTGGCGTGCGTACCGATCCTTGGAAGGTAGATCTGAGTGCACAGGATGAGCTAAACTTGGTAGCTAGGTGCGAGGGAACCAGTATCGAAATCGACATCCGTCAATTTCTGAAACGACAGACAACGATAAGGAGACACCAAGCCTGGCTAGCACAGAAGAGGACGAAGCGTGCCATCCAGAGTGTGGACGAGGTGGATTGGAGTTCAACTCTGGCCCATATTCACGACAGACGCCAAGTACACACCTTTTACAGCAGCATGAAGGACACAGCACAACGAACACATAGGATCAAAAAGATGTTTGGAATGTTGCCGACAGGGAAAGTGATGCATGCTCGACACCCTGATGTGTACCCTAACGGAGGCTGTAGGATGTGTGCAGCTGAGACCGAAGACAACGACCACGTATGGGAATGTCTGGCAACAAAGGAGCAACAGCGCGACATCTGGGACGAGGCCATACGTTTGATAGACGAGTGGGGTCCCAGTGAGGTCGACAAGGCAAACAGAGAAGCGAAGGATAGGTTCAAGGCACAAGTGGCGAACCAGATCCGAGGGATCAGGGCACCCAGAAGATTGTTTTGGCGAGGGGCGCCTACCAGAGCAATAATCAAGAGTCTCAACTTCATTCGCGGGACTCCTGATCATACACCGAATCAACTTGAGGACGGATCGACGCTTCCAACAACCTTCTGGACCTTTGGCTCCCTCTGCCGTGGCCTAACACCAGCAAATCTGCCTACGATTTGGGCCCCTATGTTCTCAGTCCCCAAAAAGTAGCGACAGTCATTGTACACCATTTCGTCCGTTTCATCGAAGGAAAGGCATCCGAGGTCCTATGGAAGGACAGATGTGAGGCTACCGTGGCATGGGAAGCACGACATGGGATCACTCCCTCGAAAAAAAAGGCGCCTTTCAAGGAGAAAGAGGACGATGGAGTGATGGTGACGGTTTCGCATGCCCTGTTGGTGTATGCCGTTGTGGTGCACCCTTGGCTGATCACCTCGAGCAACGCTGCCCTGGTGCTCAGAACGATATGGCATCTGCTGATGCCACCCTGCTAGATAGTCTAGCAGGCAAGCGACATTTGGAGGTGATGGAGAGGATGGGGAGGATTCCTTTCCGGTGACAGTCTGTTTTTTCAACCTTTTAATCGTCTTGAAAAAGGCGGCAATCGTTGCGCGGGGCTTCGGCAACGTGAGCTGTTATGGTATTATGGAGGACTGCCACCGCAGAGCGGTGACTGTGGCTAGTTTAGTTTAGTCTTAGCCTACATAGCTATTTCCAGCAGAAACAGATTGTAAAAAAAAAAAAAAAAAAAAAAAAAAAAAAAAAAAGTTGGTGCAAGCCGCTGTGGAACATCCTTGACTAATCACTTTGTTATAATAATAATAATAAAAAATAAAATAAAAAAAAACCCTTGACTAATCACTTCGAGCAACGCTGTCCTGGTGCTCAGAACGATGTGGCATCCACTGATGTCACCCTACTGGATAGTCTAGCAGGCAAGTGACATTCTTTCCGGGGACAGTCTGCTTTTTCAGTCCTTTAATCGTCTTGAAGAGACGGTAATCGTTGCGCGCAGCTTCTGCGAAGTGAGCTGTTATGGTATTATGGAGGATTGCCACCACGGAGCGGTGACCAGGGCTAGATTAGGTTTTCCTAGTTTAGTTTTGCCTACACGGCTATTCCTTGTTAAAAAAAAAACCTACATGACTATTCCAGCGAAACAGATTGTTAAATTAAAAAAAAGTATTACCGGTACAACCTATAATACGCTCTCGGGCACCACAGTCGATCCCCAGAACCTCCAATGGCCTAGGGAGTCCCAAATATGTGCTTTAAGTGTTCTTGGTTCCATGGTTTGGTGTTAATGAATAAGGCAACTCGAGCGCACATTGCTCCTGCCTAGATACCCGCGAGTATTTCAATGATAGCTCTTAGGATGACACCAAGCTTTCTTCAAGAGCTTTCGAGACCTTCCCGTGGGCCGAGGTGCCTTGTTCAGCTCACTTTTATACCTTTTATCGCCACTGGCATAGTGATTCTCAAAACTCGACTCAACTTGAGCCTAAGAATACGAAATGACCGTTTTTTTCATTGCGCACAGACCATATCAATCATGCCGATCCGAACTCTGAGGATCACTATTCTGGCAAGAAATCTACGACTACCTGTTCTCATTGAGGTCGGTCTCAAGTTCAAATAAAGTCTCAAGTTCAAATATTCAGCGATGATAAGTGGGTGTCTTTTGCTTTTAACAGGTTCACTGAGATCAACATCGCCGAATAGTCAAGGGACAGGATAAATTTGTTGGTGTACATTGAACCATCGAGTGTGTTGACCTGGGTTGTCCATCGTTTGAAAGTCGGACACTGTTGAAAAACCAAAGGATGCCCATGTAGCGGTTGTAATGGTAGTATTCACAGCAGGAATGAAGTAGTAAACATCATACAACGACGGGGTTTTCCCTTTTTTTTTTTTAAAAAAAAAAAAATATAGCTCCTCAGCACCCAACAGCAATGCCCCTAGTTTCTGGCAGAGGCGTAGTTGGCGCAAAGACTACATATGACATATTTAAAACTATTCACTTAAAAGCATTGGTATCGTTTGCCTACTACCCTATATTGTGCTGTCCATGGCTCCATTTTACAGCTTTGACGACGATGAAGGTGGAGGGAGAGCGCAGCTGTCTCCATCGCATGGAGCACTCTTCTTTGCATCTTCTTCCTGCTGCTTGGCACGCTGCAATGAAGTATCGTCCAGAGCGACGCCCGAGATGTCACTACAGACCTGTAGAACCTCGCTGATCGGGGCTCGGTTACCCAGGACGGTCTCCGAAAAATGATATGCGACCTTGGGTCCCTGTTGGTTGCTTTGGACGATGTAGAGGCCTCCAAAGATGCGTCCTTCTCCCACAAGGAGATTGCCACGAACTCCAGAGCGCCAATTCCGATAGACATTGTACCAAAGACTTGGTCGCACCACTTGGTCCAGCCACGCCCAGCGAAGATTGCCATCTTTTTTTTTTTTTTTTAGAATGTGAATGGGTGAGTAAGAATGGGGAATCTTTTCTCATGCTCATTGTCTGCATTGGAAGAGATGCATGGGGGGAGCATTTTACCCGAGTGCCTTGTAGAATCCTTTGGACCCATCAAAATAAGTCTCGCCACCATCCCAGTAATCTCTCCAAAACGTCTCTGCGCCCAATCTCTCATGCAGGACCGTGACCAGACGAAAGCCCTATGAAGAAAGAAAAGTATCAGCACATAGCCTTTTTTTTTTTCTTTTTTTTTCTTTTCGTCAAAGTAGCGCTTATCTCACCATTGCTTTCTCAATCAAGTCTCGGTGCTCGAGCAACTCTCGAGCTTCTTCACGGCAGAACGGGCAACCTGGGCGACGAATAACTTGAAATACCGAGAGACAAGACCGTTGAAAAAAAAAAAAAAAAAAAAAAAAAAAAAAAGAAAAGAATGGTCAGCTCACTTCGGGGAGATGTCTGGTCGTCGAAGAGAAATAGGTAAAGGAAACCAAGACTTCTAGGCTAACTCATACCAAGGATAATGACGGGCTTCTCTTTCCAGAGTTCAGAGGCCTTAAATGTGGTTTCTATCTTGTCTTTGCCCAAAAAATCGGTCAGCTCGACATCTTTGATGGCACTGTAGTGATCAAATTCAGCGCTGGTCATTTCTTTGTCAGGCTTGGAATATAAACGGCAATGAATGTGTGGACTGGGTGAGTATAGGATCTCGAGGGAGAGAGTGAGAGTGAGAGTGAGCGAGTGAGTGTGTGTGTGTGTGCGCGAGAGAGAGAAGGGGAGAGAAAGAAAGAGACAAAAGCGAGGAAAGAACGGGCAGAAGGAGTTTCTCTCTCTCTCCTCTTTCTCAAAAGTGCGAGACGGCGACAGCACCTTCATACTAAAGTGGCATACACAGGGAGGATATTCGATCAAAGCGTCGTGCGACCTGGACCTAATTCCGTCTTCACGAGCCAGTTTGCTCGTGTCGTCGCCATTTGTCTGCCTGGCTCTATGATTGCTCTCGATATAAAGCGACCATCAACCCTTGGCCCAAGGGGAGGCGGGGTTGCGTGCGAATGGATGGCTTGCGATATTGGGTTCCTGCAATTGATCAGGAAAGACTGAGACTCTTTTCGGAACAAGTGGGCGATGGCTAGGCTGGGGGGAAAGAAAGGTCTTTTGTTCGTGGTTGGTAGACACGAGGCGCGTACGGATGGGAGATGGCCAAGTGAGGAAAGAAGGATAGGCTACAACACACGTCTTCTATCGATTATTGTTATTCAGTCTTCGCTGTGTAGCAACCACGCTTGTCCCTCGTGGCAAGAACACACGACACACTCGCACTCACCCCCCCCCCACCCCTTTAGCTCAACCTGTTCCTCCGCGTGAAGTGCGACTGCGCACAGATCGTGCAGGGTCTTCGACTGATGAGTATGTATATCCCTTTTTTTTGTTATGTCTATCCTCTTCTCTGCAATGCAAACATGGTCTGTGGTCGATTGCGTTTCGGCAGAAGAGCAACAAAAGGTTTTTTATCCAGCCCCCAATGTGCTATTGTAGAAAGGAAAGCCCGGATATCCGGGCGCGTCCAGTCGGTCTCCCTGTTTGTTTGCAAGAAAAGAAAAAAGCCCGCTGCTGGGGACTAATATTATTAATGAGGGAGAGGGGAATACGATTACCCTGGTTGCGAGTCGGGTTTAGGGTGAGAGCCACGCACGTCTTTCTTGTCTCGTGGCAGGCAGGATCGTCTCGACTAGGAAGGAGTTGTTTCTTGAGCTCCGTAGCCTGTCCTCCTTCCCCGACTCCTAGCCAGTCGATGTGCAGCCACAATGGCTCCACGACGATCTGATTTGCGAGGAGTGGAACGTCAGGAAATCGAATGCAGTAAGGGTGAATTGAAGAGAGAGGATGTGGCGGTGGTGTGTGTGTGTTGTATTATGAATGAGGAAAAAGAAAGAATAAGAACAGAAAGCCTTCGGAAAGCTGTGGGTCATTTCTCCTGAGTGACAGCCCAGTGTTGAAATAAATGGGGTAGCGGCTCTTGGTCGCTACAGGCACGTTCCTGGAGGACATGGTCCTGTGGCCGAGTATCCTGCCTGTAGCCCAAGTCATCATGGGGTCATTCGTTTTACGGGAGGGGTAGAGAGAGAGAGAGAGAGAGAGAGAGAGAGAGAGAGAGAGAGAGAGAGAGAGAGAGAGAGAGAGAGAGAGAGAGAGAGAGAAACAAGGAGAGAGAGAGGGAGAGAGAGGTAGGGGATGGGGTGGTGAGTGGTTTAGAAATTTAGAAAAGGGAAAGCAGCAGCAGCAACAGCAGAGAGACGGATCGGATAAAAGCCAGTCCCTTCTCTCTCTGTCCATCTGATCTGTCTCTGTCTCTCTTTCTTCATTGTCTCTCTCACTCTCTTTCTTTTTTCTCTCACTCTCATTGTCATTAGTCATTCCTTCCTCTTCTTCTTTTCTATTACTTCAGCAACAGCAACTCCTCCTCCTCCTCCTCCTCTTTTTCTTATTCCTCTCCTTCTTTCTTCTTTCATTCTTTCTCATTCTCACTTCAACACTCACTTCCCTCCCCCTGGAAAGACTCTTCTACCTCTCGACTAATTCCCCACCACCGCCACCATGACTCCAGTCATTAGTTCTCCTCCAGACTCGACCGCTTCCTCCGTCACTGCTGCCAACACCAAGCGCCCGTTCAAGGCCCCCAAGCAGGTCGAGGCTATTGCTGGTCTCCGTACTCTTCTTGGCCCTGATAATGAAAAGTTTGACGATGGGGTAATCAGCTCGTTCTCTCGCCTTTTCTTTTCTTTTTGCACTGGCCTTGACCAGCTCGTCTTTAACACTTGTCTACAAGTTACATGACGTCTGGTGATTTTTGTGGGACCATGGTACCCTTCTTGTGCACATGGGCGTATGGATGAGGGTTGAATACTTCTATTTTTGGGATTGCATTGTACCATGGTTCATTTGAGCATGGGGCACATGGAGATGCCTAATGAGATGCTACAGCCCCTTCTTCCCCATGATACAATGTGGTTGGCAGTCTAATTCAATAGGTCTAACCCTTTTTGTTTTTTTGTTTTTTCCTCCTCCTCGCTTTTTATCCCTCCAACAGGAATTGATGCGGTTCATTGTTGCCAGGAGCTATGATCTGGTAAGTGCTCTTTTGTGAAAGAAAAAAAAAAATAATGACCGCGGGAAAATCGATATGAAAAGAGAGCAGGCGACCAAAGACCAACAATCCTGCACACGACACATTTCGATCCTGCTGCAGACGACACAGCGAGTACAGGCGGGCACTCAGGGACATGGGTGATAGTAGGCACAGAGAAGGAGAGAGAGAGAGGATGAAAGAAAAAGAGATATGCTCCTGTGACAAGGATAAACAGGATGGTTTGAACACAGACAAGTCAATGGCTGCGCTGTGCGTTTGCGCATTTGTGTGCAATTAAGAGACGGAGAAGATCCGAAATAATATATTTGAGCAAAAAATAGACCAGGCGGCGGTGATCTCAATGATAAAGAGGATCATGGCGGTGTAGAAGAGAGAGAGAGAAAGAGGGAGCATAAATGAGGCCGCCATGGCTCAAAGGATCATGCTCATTTGCCGCTCTTGTAGCATTTCTAAAGGGCTGCCGACAGCGGATCAGTGCTTCCCACTACATACCCAGAGAAGGGCGAAGTGTCGCGCGAGTCTCGGGCGTTTTGGCACCACTTGAATATAGATAACTGAACCCTCCTCTCTCTTGATGTCTACCTAAATTTAGCCTGCTGCAAAGACTCAGCTGCTTGCATCGCTTGAATGGAGAAAGGCCAATAAGGTCGATGACCTTCCGGTCCCAGGATCTAACAACGCAAACGGCGTCATGTACGCCGTGCGTGGATGGCACTCTGTTCCGGATGCAAACATCGAGGCTGGCCAGCCCAACGTGCCTGAACACGCTGTTCGCCTGCAAAAGTACATGGGCGGAAGCTGTCTCCACAAGTGGGACAAGTCTGGAAGACCGATCTATATCGAGCGCATGGTAATTGAAATTTATATTCTGAAGACAGCTGAGGACGAAAGTCAGGAGTAGCGAGAGATAGTAATGACCAGGAGACCAAAAGAGAGGGGTGGTAAGGGAGAGAGTATGATCATGATCATCATTTAACGTTCCTTCTCCTTTTCCCGCTCTACTCGTGGATTCGGAAAATAGGGTCAACACAATGTCAAGGGTCTCGCCAAAAACGTTACTACTCCAGAACTGGTTGACTACCATATCCGTTGCAGCGAGTTTGTTCACCAAACGATCATGCCCGAGTGTGAGGAGCGATTTGGAGTTGATGATGGTGTCATTGACAAAGAGACTGTCATTTTTGACTGTACAGGCATGGGTTTCCATCGTAAGTTGGTTACTATTATTATTTTCTTTTTTTGCTTACTCATCTAATCGAGTTCTTGATACAGAAATGAAACTTGCTGACTGCCACTTTGTGTATCCGTTAATGATCTTAGAGCTTCATATGGAGGGTCTGAATATGCTCCGTTCGCTGACAGACATGGATCAAAAGGCGTACCCTGAACGTCTAGGAAAACTTTTCATTGTGAACTCACCCTATGTCTTCGTCAAAGTTTATTCCATGATCAAGAAGTGGCTCGACCCTGGAGGTAAATTGGCAATGGACCAGAAAAACAAAACGACAACTTGTTTGCGAATGTGTACAATGAGCATTTTACTAATTCCTAGCTTTTGTTTAAATAGTCATCGAAAAGATCCATATCCTGGGTAAGGACTACAAGGATATTTTGTTGGAACACATCGACCCAGAGAACTTGCCTGACTTCTTGGGTGGAGCGTGTACATGCAGCCATATGCCCGGTGGATGCGTTCCTTCAGAGATTATGAAGAACATCAAGGCTGTCCCAGCAACACCACCTGCCGTCTCTCGTGCTAACAGCAGCAACAACGCCGGTAACCTGCTTGCAGTGCCAACCTACATGCGCCCCCGATCGTCCTCAGTCGCATCAGCCAACTCGATTCAAGATTTTGTGATTCCTGGGCGACCCAAGGAGGGTATCTATCAGATAGAAACAACCATGGCCCACGGCAAGGATTGCGAATACGAGGTAGTGGTTGCAGACGAGGATGTCGAACATGAGCCCGAGATTATTGTAAAGTTCCGCGTCAAGGGTGTGCGTGCAGCCTGTGGCGGATTGAACTTTACTGTTGTGCGTTATGAATTTGGTGAAAAGGCTGACAGTGGCACAATGTAAGTATATGGATGAAGTTGAGTTCGAGTCCATGGCGAGATGTGAAGTGCTGTCAATGTAAAGATTCCTGACAAATTCTTTTATTATTTCTGGTCCGAAATAGTGTTGTTCCAACGACATACTATGATTTGTCCCAGTGTCCTGAGAGCGGAGACGGTGTTGAGGTCAAGTTCAGGGCTAAGCATGCAGGATTGTATGTCATGTCATGGAAGCCCGAGAACCAGCGTGGTCTTGTACAGATGGAGTATGGCGTTTCTGTGGATGGTATCCTTGGTGAACAAACTTGTACGGATTCCCCATAAGCTACAGCCCAGCTATCCGATCCGCAAGCTTTACTTAAAAAAAAAAAAAAAAAAAAAAAATAGCAAAGGGTGTTCTTTTGATAAGAACCAATGATGCAAGACCAATCCAAGACAGCTACCAATTGACTCGACAGAGATTAGCCTTATTGTCCATATCATACTCTTTTTTCACTACTTTTGTTGATGTTTCCTTTAGAATTCCCCTTGTCAATGGTAATTTACATACTTTTCCAAACAGAAAAGAGAGCGAGTCTTCAAGGAGAGAGAGTTTGGTGAAAGAAAGATAGAGAGAGGATACCAGTATGGTTTCAACATAAGAAAATGTGCGTGGGCTAAGTCGGAGCAAGTGCGCAGCAGCGCGATTGCGAATGAGCGGCTGGATAGGCGACTATTGCGAGCGGACGTTTATTGAACGTCATTGTCATGGAGACGACTGTGATCAGCCTATGCACTAGGAGCTCGCTAGGTTTGGGAGATGAAAGTCAGGGAAGAGGTGAGGAAAAATAGTGGGCTAGGGGAGGAAAAGAGAGAACGGTTGAGAAGTGAGTCGAAAAAGAGCGCATTTGTCAGACCCAGTCCAGGACAGTACCTTGCGGCTGTCCCCAGCAAAAAAAAAAAAAAAGAGAAAAAATAGCTGGGCGGGGCAAACAGCGTTCTGTGTCAAGCGGGTGAGAGGAGAGGATGGACTGAGCTGCTCTGTTCTAAATCGACAGCTGGGGCCCGTTGAAGGCCATCTGTTATCACGTGGCGAGAAGGTGAGTGAACCGCCCTTTTTTTTTCTCTCTCTCTCTCGTCCCATGCGGGACGGGACCGAAAATCGCCCGCCCGGTCTGAACCGTGGCGATATCTGATGGACGCTGGTATATAAGAGCGCTGCGGTGTGCACTTGTGGCCATCTCTCTTCACTCCTTCACCATCACTTCGTCTCAGGACAACTAATGTAATGACCTCTCTCATTCAGGTTTGCTTGGCTTGTTTCATCTCTCTACTTGATTATCTTTTCATCATTCTTTCTCATCCCTTTTGTCTCGCTTTCACTCTTCTCTCTCGCTGTGCTCAACGGCAGAGTAATATTTTTTTGGACGGCGAGATAGAGTTTTCGAGATCACCCATTGGTCTCCCCCCTCTTCTCCTGATCTTGATCCCCCTCATTGCCCACTCTTTGCTCTTTCCTACTTTGCTGTTCTCGTTTGTTTTCTCTTACTCCTGTTGGCCGTGTCCCGCCGATCTTTGATCCCCAATGCTGTTCTCTCCGTCTCTGCGTCAATGCGCGATGGCCGCTCGCTTTCGTCTGGCGCCACCATCTTCTGCTCCGCAGCAGCTGCTCCAGCCTGGATCCAGGGGATCGATCGTGCCCTCCATGTCGCTAATGCTGCCCAGGGCCACTGCTGCCATGACCCTGGCTGCATTCTCGACGAAATCTTCCTCTGGTGCTTCATCGCTGCCTGATCATCATGTTGGCCCACAGAATCATCGTGGAGGGCAGGAGCCGCAGAGTCGGTCGCAGACCCATCCATACTCTACGTCGTCTCTCCTCCTTTCCGCCGCCTCTGCTTCTGTTGTTCTAACCACAGTCTCTCTTGGTTCTTCCTCTTCTTCTTCGTCATCACCATTACCGCCTTCGCCTTCTGCAGATCCACACCCATCTCAACATCGAACTTTCCAGACTACAGCCATGCCTCCAGTTGCCAAGAAGCCTATCCACTCCAAAGTGATCATCATCGGATCAGGTCCTGCTGGCCACACTGCTGCCGTCTACCTTGCTCGTGCCAACCTTAAGCCTGTCATGTTCGAGGGCATGATGGCTAACGGCTTTGCTCCCGGTGGCCAGCTCACCACGACCACTGATGTCGAGAACTACCCAGGTAAACCTTTTTTTTTTATTCTCTATCTTTCTTGGGTGTTCAGTCACCTCTGATGAAAGCCTGGGGCTATGACGACATTGATTCTCGAGGATCATCCCAGGAGTTGAACTATCCCCTGGGAGAAAAAAAAGAAAAAGAAAAAAAGAGAGACAACCACTGAGAATGAGAGTAGATAGAGGAGAGAAGGGGATAGGAGCAGATCGAACCCTCAAGTCCCCGATCATAGTCTCTGTCTGTGAATAGGGTTAGAATCCTGTCATGCGCGGGTCCTTCCTCTCTCTCTTTTCCTTCCTAACTTGGCCGTAACTCGTGCATTCTCTACCGAAATACTGACGGGAATATCGTATCGTGGTGCTAACTTTATTATGGCGTCTTTGCTCAAATAGGTTTCCCTGATGGTATCATGGGCGGTGCGATGATGGACAAGTTCCGTGAACAGTCTGTTCGCTTTGGCACTGAGATCCACACCGAGACCATCGGCAAGGTCGATCTCTCGTGCCAGCCCTTCAAGCTCTGGCGCGAGGGTGAGGAGGGCAATGAGGAGCCCACAGACACGTGCAATTCGGTCATCATCGCCACCGGTGCTTCTGCTAAGCGCATGGATTTGCCTGGTGAGGATACCTACTGGCAGGCTGGTATCTCTGCCTGTGCTGTCTGCGACGGTGCCGTCCCCATCTTCAGGAACAAGCCCCTTGCTGTCGTCGGTGGTGGCGATTCTGCTGCTGAAGAGGCTGTCTACCTCACCAAGTATGGTATGTATCATTCTTTTTTTTTTTCTTAAATGGGTTTTGCGCAAGCTTTTTTTTTTTTTTTTTTTTTTTGTTTTGCTGACTCGTGGTCCGTGTCTCTCCTTCCCGATGTGATGTCGTTGACGATGTTTAGCATCCCATGTGTACGTTCTTGTCCGCCGCGATAAGCTGCGCGCCTCCAAGGTCATGGCCGATCGTCTCTTGAACCATCCTAAGGTGACTGTTCTCTTCAACACCGCCCCAGTGGAGGCCAAGGGTGATGGCAAGTTGTTGAAGTCGCTCATTGTCAAGGACACCGTCACAAACGAGACTCGTTCCATGGATGCCAACGGATTGTTCTATGCTATTGGACATACCCCAGCCACCTCGCTCTTCAAGGACCAGATCGATCTGGACGAGGATGGATACATCAAGACTGTTCCTGGCTCGACAGTGACCAACATCCCCGGAGTCTTTGCTGCAGGTGATGTCCAGGACAAGCGCTACCGCCAGGCGGTGACCAGTGCGGGCACCGGATGCATGGCTGCTTTGGACTCTGAAAGATGGTTGGAGGAGCACTACCCTTCCGAGCACTAATCAAGTACTGGTCCCAATCGAGCACGAATGTAGATAACTGTAGAAACTGAAAGCATCATAAACAAGACAAAAAAAAAAAGATTCTTTTCAACAATCCAGATCCTCTGCGAAGAAGGGTTTTCGTTACTCCCTATTTTTTTTTTTTCGCTCCCAACAGTTTTTTTTTATACCCCCTGTATTTTGCCTAGTGTCTTCTGAAATGTACCTTCCCTTTCTCCTTCCCAGAGAGACATTTTGTTGTTGGTCTTTATCATCTACCTGCCTTTGGATGAGTGCTTTTTTAGGTTCCGACCGCTCGGTCGCCTTTGAGCGCTTAGCATAGTCGAGGAAGGATGAGGAGCGTGCATGCTTGGGTCGTTTTTTGAAAAAAAAAAAAAAAAAAAAAGAAGAAAAAAAGAAAAGAAAAATGTAATATCGAGAAGGTCTGGGACCTGGTTGGCATTTTTTTAGGATAGATCTCGAGAACGGGCGATTTTACTTACCAGCAGGGTACCTTTTTTTTTTATACAGACCATACAGACGCGCATGGGGTTTTGGGGCCTGAGAATCTAGGGAAAGGGAGATGGTTTCGGGAAAAAAGAGTCCTTGTGTGTGTGTGTGGTGGAGGAGTGGTGCATATGTCTCTCTCTCTAAGCCTCTTCCAGTTCAGGAGGAGGAAGAGAGAAGAGAGAAGAGGAAAGGGTCGTGCACAGGCGAAAAGGAGAGTCTCGTGCAAGAGAAAAAAAAAAGGGCGCGCTCATTCTCATTCTTCTTTCTCTCTTTCTCTTTTCTCCCTTCTCATCTTTCTTTTTCTCCTTCCTTCTTCTCCTCCGTTTCTTCCGTCCATCAAGTCAACATTTCCTCGACGGGACATCCTTTGTATCATTATATACCCTCGCTACTCACTGTCCAACCAGCGCCTTTGCTTTGAGTCTCATTCGATATACCCCTCTTCCTCTCTCTCACTCATTTCTTGGAGCACAATCATCATCGACTTTTCTTTTTTTTTTTCTTTTTTTGGGAATCCGGTTGACGAAACGCCCACGCACGCCTACACACGCCCACGCACACGCCCATAAGCACACACGCCCACACGCACACCCACACACACAAAGAAAAAAAAAAAAAGAGACCACCATCATCATGGAATGCAGTTCAGGATCCCCATGATGCCATGACTGCTTCCTTTGCAGCGGTGACATCCGCACCGGCCCCCTTCGAGGTCAATGACCCCTGGGGCACCACCACGGACCGAGACTTGTTAGGCTCTCAGGACTTGAGCAATATCCTTTGTAAGTGATGAAGGAAAGGAAGAATGAGAAGAAAGAGTAGAAATGTGGGTTGGAACACAGACAAAAAAAAAGTCCAAATTAAAACGCGCACAACCGCAAACGCAACAACAACAACAACAACAATAACAACAACAACAACAACAACCACTTCGCATCACCTCCGTTCACTTGTGGCGATAGTTATCTCTGACAAGAAAAAAAAAAAAAAAAAAGGGGGTGAGTGAGTGGGGGGTGAGATGAAGAAGGGTCCAACAGCCAAAAAAAAAAAAAAAATGGTGCGTGTGTGTGTGTTGGTCAGGTCGATTCCATGAGAGATGTTCTGAGAATAGGGCAAAGGGTTGAAAAAAAAAAAAAATGTATGCAAACAATGCGCTCTCCACAGTAAAAAAAAATTACTACCCACTTGTCCTGTGGGTTCTCTCTTCTCCAAGAGAGAAAAGTGAGGCGAAAGAGAGGAGGAGAGGGGAAGGAGAGGAAGAACCTCTGTGCTTTTGTGTTGTGGGAGCAGGGAAACATTCGCCGTGGCGAGGATCGTTGTGCAACCCGAGTCTTCTGCACGCCCACGTCGGATGACGAACAGTGTCTCTCACTCCAGAGTTGGCAAAGGTACTCACTACTTTTCTTTTTTTCTTTTTTTCTTTTTTTCTTTTTCGTTTGTTCAAAATAGCGGGTATTCTTCTCCCATCGATCTACTCGACGGCATTCGACATTGCGCAACCTGCGGGAGGCAAAATCACAGTCTCGGCTATGAACAGGATCTTGAGCGTCAGCGGTCTGCCACCAGCTGAAGTCGACAAGGTAGAGAAAAGAGAGAGAGAGAAGAGAGAGAAAGGAGTGAAAGCGGGAGAGAGAGAGAGAGAGAGAGAGAGAGAGAGAGAGAGAGAGACAGTCGAAACCGAGAGAGGGAGAAGGAGTGAATGAGCTGTCGGGTTTGCTCTCGAGAGCCACATCCGTTTGTTCATTTATGGAGCTCCGAAGACGGGAAAGAAAAAAGAAAAAAAAGTTCTAGGGCATGCGCCCAAAGGAAAAGAGTCGGGGGGAAGTGGAAAGGGAGAAAGAGTAACAAGGATCAAGAAAGGAAAGGAAGAGTCTGTCCAAATACTTATACTGAACCTCGAAAAAACCATCTCTCTTTCTTTTTTTTGCTTTGCTTTGTTCTGGTGTGTTGCCTTGAAATCATGCTAGATCCTGAGCATTGTGGTAGCGCCAACAAGGTCAAGGATAACGAAAGGAGAATGCAATGTGACCCTAGCATTGGTGGCTATGGCTCAAAAGAATATGGATCTGACGATCGAGAACCTGATTGCCCACCGGGATGGTAAGGCGATGAGAAAAAAAAAAAATGGCGAGGACAGGGGTGGGAGGGGGGGAAGCGGAAGGTAAGGGAGAGGAGGCGGAGGCATTGGCATTTAGATTGTCAGTGCAGGAATGGACACTTACCCATGCGCAAAAAGGAGAGAAGGAGAGATATGTGTTCTGGACCAGACCGCATATTCATGTATTGCCCCTACCATAAAGCCATTCAGACTAACAAAGAGAGGGGTTTATCTATTTTTTTTTGTTTGTCTGCAAACAGACTTACCCGTCCCTCACCTCCCAGGACTGGACTTGCTCGACTTTGGAAGCATGAATGTGTCAAATTCACCAAGGATCTCGCATCCTGTCCATACAATGACCGACCCCTGGCGGAACTCTGTCATCTCCACATCTGTGCCGATCCATAGCAAGATCAACGGGAATGGATACTCGCCTATTCCGCCATCGTCGTCATCGACCATAGGCACTGTAGAGACGTTACACAGCGGTAGAGGGGGCTCACTGGCTGGACGAGTCCGAGGCGCAGGAGCGGGAGCAGGTGCAGAAGATTCAGAGGCAGCAGCAGCAGTCGTCATTGTCGATCCAGAGTCAATGCGTCGGGAAATGTACCAGTGGTTCCTGAACGTGGACACGATCCGGATCACATTTGCGCCCGAGAAAGAAGGTATTTTCTTGTTCAGACACGTCAATTACATTATCGAGTCCAAGGTAAGGAATAGACACTGCATTGACGCTGCTTGGGGATGGCCAGGAGAGGAAAGATACAAAAAGTGGAAAGGGGAGGAGGAAGGAGGGATAGCCAATCTAGGATGGAGTCTAATTCTTTGGGGACATTTTTTTTATATATATCAACAACAATAGAATCGACAAAAGACAGTTGTCAGGAGATATAGTGACTTTTACTGGATGCTCGAGGTGTTGGCCAAGAAGTATCCATACCGAACCTTGCCTAATCTTCCTCCAAAGCGCCTTGGAGGTAAACCATCAGCCACGAGTTTCCGTGTATCTGTGAGTTGGTACCTGTTTCGAAAAAAAAAAAAAAAAAAGAAAGAGTCGCTCACGAAGAGGCATGTTTTGGCTTTCTTTTGTTCTAGTGGCAGATGATGCGTTCTTAGAACGGCGACTTCGGGGATTGACTCGGTTTATGAATGCACTGATGCGACATCCTATCTTGAGAGATGACCCCTTGGTTGAGGCGTTCCTAACAGAACCAGTGGTAAGCACAGCTTTAGTAGACTGGTTTGTACCATTACCCTTTCTTTCTTAAGACCTACTCTAATACCTCTCCCTCCTCCCCTTCTCGTGATCAAATATGAACTTTTTTTTTTTTTTTTTTTTGCCTTACAGGAGTTTGCTGTATGGAAAAAGGGTGCATCAATCTCGACCGAGGATGAGTTTAATGCCAAGTTGCCAATCCCTCGATCGCTGACATTTCACATCCCAGAGAATCTCGACACAGAATTGGAGGCAGTCAAGAAACGTTTGCCAGCATCAATCGAGTATTACCGGAGCATGGTTCATTTGTTGGATCGAGTCCAAAAGCGTGCCGAGGCCAATGCGGCTGATTTCACGCGATACAGCATTGCTCTAAAGTATGATCCTATCGTTTTCTCTCTCTTTCTTGCTGGACAGTTTTCCCTGTACTGTCTCTTAGAGACCGTTAAGTAATCCTCTGTTATACTAATCCCTATCTTCTTTCTTACCTTCCTGCCTTCTCTTATCCCATGATGCTAATGGGAAAAAAGTGCTCTGGCAGACTGTGAACGCAAGTGTCATGTAGAGGATTGTTACAACTGCGGTCAGCTCAGTCAAGGGTACAACAAAATCAGTGGCCACCTCACTACCGTATCCACTATTCTGGACGAACAGGCACGGGCAACACAACGGGGGATGGTCGAGTCTCTTAAGCGTCATCGAGATCTGTTGGTCTCTGTAAGTGAGTTGTTGCAGCGTCGGGATCAGTCACGGTCCAAGGAAGGCAGTGTGGCCGAGATGTTGAAAAAACGGATTGTCGCCAATGAGACAAAGTTAAAGTCCCTGAGGGCTGCTGCTGCCTCCTCGACGGCAGAAACGAACAACACTCATGGTTCTGGAGCTGCGGCGGCTGTTGGTGGAGGAGGCAATGGTAATAGTCATGATGGACAGATTGAACGACTTGCCAATAGTATTGACGCGGTAAGTTTTTTTCTTTTCTTTTCTTTTCTTTTTCTGGTGGTTTACCTTTGTGCTTGTCATCTGGGGAAAACATAAGGTCCACAAAGGCGTTTTTTTTTTGTCTCGGTAGGTACTGTAACCTCATATTGATCCACCTCTACTATCTCTCTTTTTCCGTTCCCCCATTACTTTCTATAGGATCGAGCAGAGTTGGAGTTACATGGTCAGAGGGCTACTCTTATTCAGAGTACGCTTTGGATGGAGATTTCATACTTTCACAAGAGTCATGCCATGATTGCGGCTATGTACCAGACGTTTGTTCATGAGCAGATGAAGACAAGCCAGAGCATGTATGACAACTGGAGAGCACTCTCACCCGTGGTCCATGACCTCCCAATGGATGTCAATGGATTCAACTAAGAAGCCAGGAAAAAAAAAAAAAAAAAAAAAAAAAAGCAAAATGAGACAGCAGGCAAAATATCCACGGATCTAGGATCGAGACAATGGAGACTTTCTGTATGATGAAGGGTAACCTAAAGCGTGGACAAAGTTGAAAGAAAGGAGTTCAAAAGAAAAAAAAAAGAAAAAAGAAAAAGAAAAGAAAAAAGAAAAGATAGGCTAAAGACCGACCTTGTATATTTTCCTTCCCCCCCTTCACCAAGTCTTTGGTTTTTCCGGAGACAGCGGGAGGGGAACAAACTACAGAAATGCATTCATTAAAAAAAAAAAAAAAAAGACCAAAGCATGGGGCCAACGTTTGATCGGCAATTCTATAGTGACTTTGGATTGTATTGGTCTCGATAACTGAGTAAAGATGAATGGAGTATTCCGGGGGGGGTTTGTCCACATCTCAGGACAAGGATCTTCAGAAGTAAGGAAATGAAAGAGATGGCAGAGGACACGAATGTGGATGTGTAAGAGGTGAAGGATTGGCACATGAATGTGGATAGCCAGAAGAAGGGGAGGGAGGGGTATGGACGACGTGCAAGTGGGTAACCAGGAAAGTTAGTCAAGGAGTGAAGTTAATGGAGAATGTAGAGTAGGTGGGAGGTAGGCTTGGGGCGATGAGGAGGAAGAAGAGATGGATATTATTAGTTTAGAAGGAGAAAGCAAAGCAAGAAGGAGGTTCTAAGCAGGCCAGTTTTATTACCATTCCTCTAACTCTGGCAACTACCCAAGTAACAGGCGCCGGGAAAAAAAGAAAAGAAAAGAAAAGAAAAAAAAAGGTCAATAGCTTTCCTTCTCGTCCCCGTGGGCCACGAGTAGCTCTCAACTAATGAATGCCGCCAGCTTGGTACGATCAGTTGCGACATGACTTGCAACTAAGCTCGAGAATATCCAAGAATGAAACCAACGAGTTACATTCGGAGGTATGCAAAAGAAATGGACAGCTTGGGTCCAATGCCAAGCTATTGATCCGAGAAGATATTTCTGCTTCGCGATACTGGACAAGTTGGACCAGAGCTCTTGACGGATAGTTGCCTATTAGCAGATCGGGGCGGGTTTTTATAGGTTTTTCCGAGCCAGAACTTATTGGAGGGGGTTTACTTCAAGCAGGTCGGAAGTTTGAAGGTGAAAGTCTGTCGAGCTTGTGTCAGAAAAGGGAATCTGCACCTCCTTCATCAATGCTACCAAATGGTTTAGCGGAAAAGCAGCCAGGATATTCTACTCGAACAACCCATTACAGATTTCGGTTATTTCCTGTCTGGTGATTTGCCAAAGAGGGAAGTTTTGCCACCAAGGCGCTAGTCAAGCTGTTATCCTTCGGTAATCTTGACAGCTACTTGGGAACGGTTGGTAGAGTCGAGTTTGAGACAGCACGGTGCACTCAGAAAGGTTTCGTTTCTGGAGGGTCATTAAAAAAAAGTACTACTACACAAGCTCATGGCTCTTCATGCGAGGATCTAGCTATGGCCTTGTTTATCATAAGCGACTCATATCTATATTCCGCACCGCAGAGCGTCTATAGAAATCTACTAGGTCATTGGCATCCTTCGCACTAAAGTCTCACTCCGCACTTCTTATTGGTCACAGACTTGACCGAGGAACCACGTCTAATCAAGCTGATACCTCATGGGCGTGATACTTAAATCTGACTTACAGAGGGACAGTGGAAAAAGGGTTGACTATCAATAAAAAGATCAGAGGTCATAATCCGGTGCGGATCAAACTGAGATAGGTCTGTAAAGTTCACGCATCATATCCGGGAGGACAATAGTCCAAGCAATGGAATAGAGACCGCCGTTTGGGAGCCCTTTTTGAATGATATCGCCCCTCTAACCGATTCTCATACGTATTACTGCTGTTGTTACTATGATTGCGTTTACAATCTCCTGTCGTCACGATGGCGAGGAATCGAGGAGACGTATGATTTAAATTTGTTCGGGACAAGTGCAAATAACAGTCTTAGTATGGGGAGGAAGAGGACGAAGCATGGTCCCTGTCAAAGTCCTGGACTTGTCGGTATCTGAAAAAGAGCACGCTTTAAGCGAAGTGCAGAATTTTTACGGAAGCAAGAAGCTGACGCTTTACTGCAGGAGTAGGATGGGGCCTTTTACAAGGCATCCAACGTTCAAACGCGTTTACTATTTGCTTGATGAGAGGACATCGGTTGGACTTGAAGGTTCATCTGCAAAAGTCAATGATTGAGAGCGGAGCATGTAAATAGGGCAAGAGGACAACAGTACACTAACTTCAAGACGACAGGACGATCTCACTTTCATACGATTGCGGTTCCTGATCTTCTTGGTACAATGCTGGAACTGGGCGTCCAGTTACTCGACGGCTTTTGCCTGTAAGACCAAGTTATGTCAAGGAAAAAGGACAAGACTCGTATAGAGAAACAGAGGTAGAAAGACTAGGGACGAAATGCGAATTTTATTGCAGACTGACTGACAAGAGGACTCTAGCCGTGTCATTATATACTATACAAGCTAAACTCATGCTTCCCGAGCACTACGCGTTCGGAAAATACAATGGAGGGATACTTTCCTGTGCCCACTGAGGGTATGTACTTGCCCGCACTCTATAGAAATATTGGGACGATGCCATGGCACAATGTTTCTGTAGGATGTATTTGTCGCATGATAGTGGTGAGCAGAGCTTGAAATAATCCGGATGGTTGATTTCAGCTGGGGACATCAGTGTGGCATTTTCCGCAGCATCATCGGGTTCTTGGTGCCAAGGGTTTCCGCTGGATCGATCCATGATGATCAACATGTCTAATACAAGTTTGGAAGTTGAAAAAAAACCAAAACCAGTAGGCAAGGCACACCAACCTACCCCGTCATCACTACTCGGATGCGTGATAGGCGACCACCTTTGCGGGTATGCCCGACCACCACCAGCCCCCCTCCCCCTCTTCTACAGTGAGAAGCGGCTCGAAGGAGAGGCTGACTGGAAGAAGAGTGATGATACCATCAGTAATCTTCCTGACGTTCGGGCCAGGCCCAACCATTCGCGTACTGAGTAGAATGGGTAGACGCACTCACCCACCCCATCACCACTGCTCAGATGCGTGGTAGGTTGCCGCTTATGTGACCATGGCCAACCGCCACCAGCCTCTCCCCTATAGCGAAAGTGGATCGAAGAGGTACCGGGTGGAAGACATAATGTGATACCACCGAATCTCGTCCTGACGTCCGGGCAAGGCCCAACCATTCTAGCGCAAAAGGGTATTGGAGAAGGTTCTTACTTAATATGCTCCTACTAGAGATGAATGGACCAAAGTTACAGATAAATGAATGAAGAAAAGAGGATATGTGATCCTTCGTGACGGAGGCAACTTGGTAAAACAAAAGCAAGGATAGTCAGTCGAGGGCGATTTCGTCGGAGTAGTAGTTTCTGGTAGAGGCTAGCGGACGGAAGCACAGGATAGATGGTCCTTGTGAGAAAAAGTTTGTGTTAATAATGTTCGCTGGACAAACGCCCTGAATCGTCTGCAACAGGAGATGAATCGCTGTCAAATGCTGGTTCTCTGCTGAAGGATTGCATCGACTCGTGTGGTTCAGACAAGGTGGAGGTCACCAGCACTGAACCTAGCAATATCGATTCTGTGCTGGCTGACAAGACAAGGAACAGATCCCTTCCTGTCCAATTCCACAATGATAAGCTTTTTAATCTAAAGCGATCAATCTGAGCGATTAACGGCGATGGTGAGTCCCCAACCATGAATTCCTTGCTGGCGAAAGACTCCTGGGCAACATGTCTGCACTCTTTACCTTTGCCTGTCGGTACTTGAACAGACGCTGAGCTGCTGAGAAAATTGGACTTGTGACCAGAGGAGTGCATTCCTGGCAGCCACTTCTTTTTTTCGAGTGTCTTTAGTTCACTCCTTCCATCACTTCGCTCGCACCCCAAAAGGATGGTCAAGTCTCGCGTCCAAAGCAAGCTGTCAGCCGAGGCTACGTCCCATGCCATTAAAGACACTGCTCAAATAAACAATGGAGAGGAGGCTGCTGAGATTGAGATGCTTGTTGTCAGTAGTCTGCGGAAGCTGGTAAACCTCCCTTTGCCTGAAATTGAATGAAGAGGATGTCGCACCTTCATCGGTTCTCTAGTAATTCACATTTCTCTCCCTTTAGGCCATCCTTTTCGAGAGTGAATCAAGTCTAGACTTTGGTGATGATGCTAATGGCGCCGAGAGCCTTGACCCCGCCGATGAATGTAGCATTACTCAGGACGAGGAAAAAGACATGAGTAGTACTGAGGAACGTAACACTGATCCTGCCGAAGAAGATACTGGTGTAGGTGAAGTGTGCGAAGTCGAGGCTGACACGGACTCGATTGATTCCATTTTCGATATTGCGCCCAAGATAACTATGGCAGAAGGAACACCGATTGAGGTGAGTACATGCGATGATCGGCTATCTTGGCTCTCGTATCAATACGACTGTACACTGAAAAGGTCTAATAAAAAAACTACTGCTTCCGCTAATTCTTCAGCGAATGCAAAAGCAAATGTCTGAAGACTTGCACGAGTTTGCACTAAAGAAGATTCAGGAGAAATTGTTAAAGGGTGATTTTATTCAGCACGAAGGATTTCATGTTGCAGACAAGGTGGCTCACTTTACTATAGCCGCCGACAAGTATGACGAATGGCTACAACAACACCAGACCCAGATATCTACCAACTTTGTCAAGGTGAAGAGTGCTTACAAATATGTCAGTGAGGAGAGGAAAGGAGACACGCGGTCATACCTGCAATGCCAGTGTGCCGGCCAAAAGCGCGTCATCAAAGGCAGAAAGCTCGGAGGAAAGTCAGGGAAACCAAGAGTCCGCAAGCAGAGCATAAGGAAAGGATGTCAATCGAAAATTCGAGTCATTACTCAAAAGGTACTTGGAGCAGACGGAACAAGCCAAACCGTATGCCAGATTGCCTATCGTTTCGGTCACAATCACGATGTAGGAAGCTTTACTGGCCTGGGAACTGGCCAAAAGTTTGCTGCTATCAAGGAAACTATTAGGAAACTTATTTTGGGAGGCTCAGCAATCTCAATGGTAATGAATCAACTCACAATGGAGCATGACAAGTTTCTGCGAGCAAAAGACCGCTTCTCTCGTGACGACATCCTTACCTACGACGATGTCTACAATATCTGGCATTCCATAATGGTCAGCAGGATGAGGAGAGACAGCGACCCCGTGGTATCATCAATGAAGTGGATAAAGGAGCTTGAGCATGACGGTGGGTTCACCTACTACGACAAGGAGGACTAAGCCAGTGGCCTCTACTTTGGATTCGCCACAATGTGGCAAATGACTCAGTTGAAGGCGTATGGAAAAAAAATCTGTTTTGATGGGACTCATGACATTTTCGGGTACTGTGTAGACGTGCGATTATTTGACTATCGGCTAGCTCTCCTTCTTGAGCCAGTGCACTTACAAGCGGTACTTCTGCGTGCATAGGCAAAAAATCAATCTTTTCACGCTCGTCGTCAAGAATACTAGTACAGGATTCGGGGTTCCGGTGGCATTCCTCTTAACAAAGACAATAGAGAACTCCATCCTCGTTGGATGGCTAAGAGCTCTTCAAAACAAGATGACTGAAGTCTTTTCCTCACCTGGCAGCTTGTACACATACAAGCCGAATACTGTGATTACGGACCAAGGCAATGTTGAGATCCTGGCAATCAAGATGGCTTTTGCAGAAAATCACATTCCCATTTTCTTTTGCACTTGGCATGTGTATCGTATTTGGGAACGCGAGACTCGAGCTCGTTTGAAAGACATTTCACACCTTCCTGTTGAGCAGAGAAAAGCTCTGAGGGATGAGGTAGGTTTCACTAAGATGTCTTTTGTTACTTTCCTAGCGCTACTGAGCACCAACACACTTTGAAAGAAATTCCTCTATGCTCTATGACAGGTGGTTGCGGAGCTTTTCATGATCCAGAGAGAACCTACTCATTCTAAAGCCATGTCGCGTATTAAAGAGTACCGAGAAAAATGGAAAGAGCAGACCGATCTATTACACTATCTGGACAAGCGATATTTTGGGTCTGAACAAGAGGAGGATATTGCCAGAATTCAAAGCCCTTGGATGCTATGCTATCGACAGGAGGTGTCGTACACATCCATCGACACAAATAACTTTATTGAATCCTGGCACAATATCCTCAAGCGACAATTCTTCCGGGATCAGCACCAGGGACGCCTAGACACTGTCATTTACATTCTGGCTTTCATGGCTGTCCCCCATTTTCAGCAAAAGTGTATCCGTGGTACCACAAAATCAGATCGCATGAACCCTGATCAGAAGATCGAGGCCGAAAAACATATTCAAACAAGAGAATCTTATGGATTCGTTGGTGAGCCAATGATACAGGTCAATGATAAATTACTTCGAGTCGAGTCTTTTACGGCAGAGGGAACGACTTATGATATTCAGATCGACTATAGTAGACTGGCGTTTGGTGAGATCATCAGTTGTACATGTCCATACTTCTGTATGAATACCAGTTCCTGCAAGCACATCGCCCTCGCCATGATTCAAATACCGGAGCTACAGTTACGGTGCGATGATATTGACTCTCAACATGAAAGGCTGGGCAACAAACGCTCATTGCTTGATGCAGCTCATGGTGATCATTTAGAGTATATGGACCATGTCGACGATCCGGAGCCTGGGCCAAATACTCGATCTATCAATTTCCAGCGTCTTGGTACTCTTTTGCCCCTCCTAGACAAAGGGGTTCCTCAGGCAGGTGAAGAAGCGATAGATGAGACTCTAGCAAGACTGGTCCGCCTAGTTGAAGAGCATATTCAGCTAAAATCCAAGAGGCAGCGGCAGGAATACTAGATGGCAGTAATCAATAAACATCTACGTAGGAGCGACTGCATTCCAAACCCTCTGTTCCCTCATCTCTTCATCTCTTAACACTGTCTCAGATTAAATGCCTAGCAGTGCTAGCACTGTGAAGTTCAGGATGCACGCACAGAGTCCCAATGCCTTCCATAGGCGACTTAAAAGAATGGAGATTGACATCCTTTTTTTTTTTTCTTCTTCTTCTTCTATACTCGGCTCCCAGATCTTGGCTAGTTCCCATCTAAAGGTACGATGTTTCGACTGAAAGAATAGGCAATACATCTAGTTATTGTCCGGGGTGAGCTAGTAGGCAACTTAGAGCGAGACAGCAGCGATTCTATGATAACATCTTGATTCATTGGGATTTCTGACGTCCATCACCAGCCTCAAGTTTTATTTTCTCCACAACCAGCTAAGTTATGAGTTTTCTAGACTCTAACCTAATACTTTTGTCAATGAAATATGAAGAATAAGAAAAATAAAAAAAAAAAAAAAAGGAGTTCTGGATCTCAATGACCGACTGAACAAAAATAGTACACTGTTGATTTCTAGGCAATAGACTAAATTCCGAATCAGGTGATCAAACTAGCTCCAGTTTTGGGTCACTGTCGTTACTGAATGGAGAAATTGCAACCCCCCCTTCCCTGGACAGAGGACAATTTTTTGATCCTTAACCATGGCGACAAGTACATGTTCTTTCTACACGAATACCATTAAAGTT
The DNA here is from genome assembly GCA_011634665.1 of Mortierella sp. BCC40632. Classification (NCBI taxonomy): domain Eukaryota; kingdom Fungi; phylum Mortierellomycota; class Mortierellomycetes; order Mortierellales; family Mortierellaceae; genus Mortierella; species Mortierella sp. BCC40632. The sequence goes on from WAEK01000007.1 coordinate 1,003,908, forward strand.
AAATCTGGGTCTGGCCGGTTCAGAGTTTCGCCAGAAGGGTAGACTCGATCTTCTTCACCTCACTCCTACCTCCTTCGCCTTCCCTTCCCTTTAGTTTAAATGGGATCATTGTCTGTTGATTAGACACAGATGTGGAGAAAGTCACGATAAAGTAGAGAGGAAGAATGCCCGTATGAGGCTGAGCCAGACATGGTCGACTGGCTCTTTTATAGAGAAACGAGTTAGACCCGCCATAAAAGTCCATTCAACAAAAGAAATAAAGAAAAAAGGGCTGCTATCTCTATTTTTTTTTTGTTTTCACTCTTTGTCAAAGAACCTCATTCAAATCTATGAATATTAGACCTATCTCTGTCCAATATGGTGCTCGCAAAATATCCGTCCATCTTCCTCAGGCTGAGATTGACAACAGATGGTAAGGCATCGGTCCGAAGTCGACTTGGCAAACCCATGACAGCGTAGATGTTGGAGGTCTGGGTTATGTTGATCACAGTAGTACCGAACGCCTCTCTCGACAACCCTGATATGACTACAGATGACCTTACAGCGCTTGCCGTTTTTGGTGGAGCTTCGTCCGTGACACCGTCGACGAGGGTCATGATGCCGGCAGTAGTAGGGACCCTCCGTAGGGAGCATGCTTTCGTCTTCACACCTCCAGTTACAACGTTGGTTTGTTTTGTGAGCTGTTCCATGACATTGCAAGTCGTCATGATTGTACTTGAGATCCTCACGGATGCCAATGGACAATATCAAGAGCAACTCGCGGAGTATTTTTGGCGGTAGGTTACTAAGTCGGAGGTTCATGAGAAGGTAAGAAGGGTAGAGAATCGTGGATATGAATGCTTGCAAGAAGAAAAAGGCAGGATTTAAGGAAGTTTGGAGGACGGTATTGTCAATGATCAGTCGAGAAGAAAAATGAAGGTGAGAGGAGCGCGCTACACGCTGATTTTATCTTATTTCTCTGGGTCAGCCGAGAGGGCGAGGGGGGCAGGTCAGTTTAGCGGCTGTTTTCCTAGCTGCAATGTTCTGGAAAGAGGAGCGCATTGGTAAAATCCATTGGATGGAGGATGGGCTTTGGGAACACTCGAGAGCCTTGTACTACTTGTTTTGGTGAAGGTCTATTGGGCGAGGGTAAACTGGGCGAAGGTATGCTGGGCGAAGATCTACCAGGCGGAGACTCTGGATGGAAAATGATTTTGAGCCTATCAGGGCCATGCCTGACGCTGAGGTAAACATCTTTTACTAGGAATGCAGAGGAGGCGTAAGAAACTATACACGACTCACCTGTCTTCATTCCAGAGAATGCAGATATCCGCAGCCCAAAAAAAAAAAAAAAAAAAAAAAAAAAAGGGAAGCGGGCAATGCTAATACAATTATCGCTCGAAAACACAGCCCTGACAGGCTGTGCTTGCACATCACGCGTACATCAAGGATTAGACAATAAATAAAAGCTCCGATTAAAATTCCTTAGTCGATAACTGCGCCCACTTGAAAAAGAACACAGTCAGATGACAATGACTAAGGTCCCAACCAACTCAATTCATTCCCATGAAGCATGAGAGCATTGTCCCATATATTTCGTCTACTCTCATTGCAAAAAGAAAAAAAAAAGAAAAAAAAAGAAAAAGAAAAGAAAAGAAAAGAAAAGAAAAGTAGGGTCCCTCGATATTCTTCAGCTCGACCTCTCTACAGATACTTGCTGTTCTTTTCTCTGTCCAGATCAGGATAAAAGGGAGTGCAAGTTTTAGTCAAATGAATCTAGCTCTTCATTCTGAAGCACATGGTTGCTGCAGATGGCAACAGTACCAAAGCAGAGAGAAATTTCAAGGCATGTCAAAGCATCATTCATTCGTTTCGTTCTAATGACTCCCATCACCCTTATCACCAACTATGTCCAAAGGATTGCAGGCTATGTCAACTGCTGCAGGGACCTAGTATTCGAGATCCCAGCCGCAGGCTAGCTAGCCCTTCATCTAAATACTTCATCGCTGTAAGGAGCCTTTCGAAACTCTTTCTGTGGTCACATTGAAATGTATGATGGTATAGATGAGTACTCTATAAATCAGCCTAGTCAGTAGAAAGAGCTGCAATAAGAGTGGCAAAGGCCTGGAATATCGTACCATCACAGGTATGTACTAGTTCAGTATCCTCTGAGCGGCACGCCTCATATTTGCCATCGCTATCAGGGGTTCTCTGTTCATTTCGAGTTCATTGGACTTTTTGCCGACCTTTATTATTATTATTACTTAGGCTAACATTTGCAGACTAAAATATTGTGCATTATACGGGCGGAACTTTCCCCCGTGGTGCCAACAGGAGCGGCTACCCGGCAACACGAAAGAGTTTACCAATGCGAAGGGCAGGCTTGTGGACCCTTGATATTGTAGTGGGTGGTACCAGTGGCTGAGACGGCCTTGCCCTGGAAGTCATAGGTTACAATGTTGCCATCGTTCTGGAGAGACAATCTATACCCATATTCTGAATTTGGTGCAGACTTGGTACCACATCCGTAGCTCTGACCGCCTTTACCGTAGAAGCAAATGTTTCCATCCCTCTCAACATGCATTTCGTATGGACCTGGGATGGGAGCCTTGACGCCACTCCAGCACCAGTACTTCTTGCCATCATTACCAGTTGCGCACAAGTTGCCATCCGTTTGCAGAATAAGCTTATGTCCGACAGGAGTCACCAAATATTCGCCTTGACGCAAAACATCACCAGTAATCAAGGTGTGGGGAGCTCTGCAGCGCCACAGGAAGCTGTAATTGTCCGATCGCTTGCAGAAAAGTCCATTCTGTGGGCGTTCCTTGGGAAGCTTGACAGAAGTGGGGGGTTTGTAATTCTTGACAGGATGGAGTCCATAGGTAACATTGCTCTTCTTTCCGCGAGGAATGGAGTTTCCTGCTCCAATCAACTTTCCGTGGTAGGTCTCATAAAGGAAGGCACCGACTTCACAACCACGAACGTCCAAGATGGCACATCTGAGAACATCGTTCAGCTGGTGCGATTGACTGGCCAAGTTGTAGAATTGGTTGGAAATGACTGTACGTTCGGTATAGATATTGGGAGGTACATAAACCTCACCCTCCATGGTAAGAGACATAACATTGGTGAGCATGCCATCATTAGTCCACTCGCCCTCAAATGCACGGGCGTTTGTTGTGGGAGGCGTCAACTTCTTGAATAGGGTTACGGCTGCTGGAGAAATGCTGTTGCGATAAAAGCTGTAAATTGCAGAATTCAGCACAACCTCATTCCCCACACGATTACAACGGTAAGAATAACAGTTGGCAACTGCCAAGAGCGAGAACACTAGGACGAATGGCTTGATCATGATAAATCTAGATTTGCAAGATTAATTGTGCGGGTCAGATATAGATTGTAATTTGACCTCATAAACATAGCGTGAAAGCCTGACGACAAACTCTTACCAGAATTGGTGACTTCTCTGAACGCTCTTGTGATAGTTCTTGATGGGGGAGGGGTCTAGGAGGAAGACTGACCGTGTGATGACTCTTGTATCGGCACTTGAGATGGTTCTTTTGGAAGGTGGTTGGAGCGTGGTAGGTGCTGCTATCGAGTGTAGAACCAACGAAATGCCTGAGTTACTTCGTAAAGATCAAGATGTATGGGAGGGACATGCAATATTTATACGTGTGTTTGTGCAAGCATGCGTTGGAAAATTAACATTCCTTTTGTCCCACTCTGATGGTCCGCTCAGTTCATCTTTCTTGATGACTGAGCCAGGGGTTGACTGATAGATTCCCTCAGTCATTTTTCTGGCACCACTTCCATTCCACAGTCAATATCATCTTTCTCTCGAAAGCCACTGCTGTGCTGCTGTGTAAGTCGGAGAGAGAAATAGGCCCCCTACAGACTTGCTGATACATGCTGGCTACGTGTACTGTGTATCACTCTTCGCTCTCCAGGCTCCTCTGTATCACATAAAAAGCGGGGCTCGCCGACATTGCCACATATCACACATGCGCAAGGGATGCCTCAAATGGGCTAACCATTGAGAAGCCTGGATCTTGTGCAACAGTGGACCCGTACCCATCTGCTCTCTTATTCTCATATTCTTTCTCCAGGGTCAGGCTCTGTTCCTCAGCAATCACCGAGGCAGAACGAACGCCGTTGGCATTCATTGGTTTTGTCGGCGATCCTCTTGACCCGCATTCTTATCGATGGAGGTGCCTAGGACAATGTAACAAGTCCAACTTTGGAAGACGAAACACGCAATGGCAAAGAAAAACTATCGCTCCAATCCCAACCCTCCTCCCTGAAAGATCATTAGTGGTAATATCCTTTTCTTGCGCGCATCCGATTAGAATGGACTCATGTTTGGTCAGCGTAGTAGTAATTGTGTAGTACAGACTGTTGTGCAACTTTTCGATAGATGATAGGGCCCTGAAAAAATCATGGCTCACACACATGAGGCCTTTCTTTAACCGGCGCGCCAATATTCTACTTTTTTTTTTTTTTTTTTTTTTTTTTTTTTTTTTAATGGCAACCCTGTCGGCCGGGTTATGAAAGTAGGCTCTCTCCCTTGCTTCCCAAAAAATTCTCTCAACTACGCCCACCCCACCCAAACTGCCTTGATTGCACAAAAGACCCTATCTCTCACTGTCTTACTCGGACCGAAGTGAATACACTGCATCCAGCAGACCTTTTGTCCATTATAAAATCAATCTCAGAATGAGCAGCAGAAAGAGAGAGAGAGAGAGAGAGAGAGAGAGAGAGAAGGACTGGAGTTTAGTATGCGATCGACCCGCATTGTGTTCGATGTTGGGAAAGCTCACGCGGCGCCGTCCCCACCTCCGGTATCTCTTTGGAGTAAACGGCTGAAATGGCTGCTCTCAAGTACACGTGCGTATGGGAACACTTTGCTTGAATCCAAATTCATATCCTGACCGTCAATAAGGGTTGATGCAGATCTCTGGAAGCCCATGCAACAGTAAGTTTTTGATATCTTTTCTTTGAACTTCAACCCCGCTCCTCCATCCTCTCTCATCGGAGGAGCGTTTGTTCGTGTACTTGATCCACAGATATGCTACAAAGGATGAACTATTTGTACTGTCGTAAGTATCGTGGGAAATCAGTGAACCCTTGGACTGGTCAAGTGTTCTAGGGTCTCTCCATGCAATGCTACTATAGCTTGCATCGCCTTTTTTTTTCATGAATTTTGTTGAAGAACAATGGCCAAGAATGCACACTTTCCTGTGCCAGCAACCACCTCTTCATTTATCGATGCGGTGGTAATTAAATGATTGGCGATTTTTTTTTTTTTTTTTAAAAAAAAAACACTAATTACGAGTCTTTTTCAATTGTACCCATCCTGCATGATACAATTTTTCAGTCAATATGGGGGAGGGGGAGGGCACTGGGTCGACATATCATACTGAAAATACTCAAGCTATCCAAACTATGGGGTTCAGAGTGAAGATCCTTGCTCCAAAAACCTCGGGAGAAAATTCTTACACAAAGAGTCTTGTGCTGATTAATCCTGGATAGGAATGTTGCCCCCCCCCCCTCCCCAAATAGGACTTTAGCCCGTCCAATGATCAGGATTCGATGCTCAATGGCTGATTGGGAGTCGTTGTTTTGGTGTGATTCTGAGCACTTTGGATGAAAGCTCTAAGGTATGGGTGGGTCGATTTCTTCGGTATCCTCACCTGTTGGCTACATGGAAATTAGATAGCTGGTAGGCAGAAGAACTGCAAAAATGTACACAGGAAGCCGCGGGTATAACTAAGGGAAACCCACCAACCTCATACACACAACCTAGAGCGGATTATCTAGCAGGCGCTCTAGTTCCTCTCACGTAGAGGGGGTGACGGGACTCACATAGGCTCAAAGGCAAAGTGGCAGTGCAGTGCAAAATGACTTTGATATCGACAGGACTACAACTTGGCTTCAAGTACCTCATGCCTTGTTTCTTGAGTACTGTTGTCGGTGCCAAATTCGTTCATTGGACTTTTGAGGCCGTTTGCCTTAATCGGATCTCCGATTAAGCTCTAGCCGTCAGTAGTTCCAAACATGGGTGCCTTCATAAAAGCAACAGACTGACAATCCAAAAGAGGCATAGGACTCTGGTGGCCTTTCAAAAACAGAAAGAATGCTCGCTTCGCCAGGCGTATTCAGGAGGGTCTTTGTTCACTCATTGTGGACGAACTGGTTGTTTACATGGCCGATGAACAAGGTATGAAAGAGAAACTCGGATGCGTACTCTGAATTGTAAGCGTCATGTATCGAGAGTGAGATTGGAAACAGTCAAGAAACGATTGTCAGCATCGATCAAGTATTACAAAAGCCATGGTCACACATACCGGACCGAGCCCAAGTCCGAGCTAAGGTGGGTTTCTCTTTTTCTTTTTCCCCCTGGCTGCCTCACTACCATATCCGCTCATCAGGCTGAACAAGCACATGCAATGGAATAGAGGAGGAGAGGTGGTCAAGTCTCTTTAAAAACACCGCCGAGATCAGTCAATCTCCGTTTGTAAATTGTTGGAATGTCGAGGATCAAAGAAAAAAAAAAAAAGAAGGCAAGACCTGTGACAACGACTTTGTTTGATTTGAAGAATGAGGGTATTATTTGAAAATTAAAAATACAGACTAGTGTTGTGAAGCGATTAAAGGATAGAAATGACTATAAACAGAGCGTAGAGGAATGCAAGAGATGAGATTGAACTATTATGTACAGAGTGTAGTGCCCTTTTGTTCGAAAAAAAAGGGGTCAAAATGGTCAAAGAAGAACGAGGAGAGTCATTTGTCCTATTCCTTCTTCTCCCCTTTCTTTCCACCTCGGAAACAAATAGTCTCTCTCTTTCATGTCAAGGACAAATTCATTACTGGTGCTGTTGCCTCTGTTGACGCTCTGATCGAGCCCTGTCTTGTTGATCCAATCGCTTCTCCACAATTCGACGCCACTGTCGAGCATCCAAGGAAGCCTGCTGTTGCAGATACTTCTTGTCTGTTGGACCTGTGAGTGAGTGACGATGATCCATGGTCTTGAAGTTGAGATTGTGTTTGAATCGAATCTTTTCTTCATGAACCATGTCCAACCCGAGCGCTCTGGTAGCTGTGACAAGCTCTTCTTGCTCGTTGTCCTCCTCATCCTCCTCATCCTCATCATTGTCATCATTGTTGCTTTCACTGTCGTTTCCTTTCTTGTCGCCACCCATGCGCCGTCTTTGGCGTTCTTCAATCTTTTGACGAATCTTTTTCTCGCGTTGCAGATCCTGGGGCAAAAGTTGTCGTTGTCTTGGCTGAGGAGAAGATGACTCGAGTTCTTCCCCTGATTTGTTCTCTTGACCTCTGTTCTGACGACTGGATCGAATTCTTTCACTCTTGCCATGTCCCTGAGCATGGGCAGGGGTCAACAATCCCTGATTGAACTTTTTGGCAAGGTAATTCTTGGTGGAACGATCCCGGCTCTTCTGAGCGAGGTATTGACGTCGACGGTGACCGTCCTTGAAGATCGAGTCGGGATCACTGTCGCTACTGCCGGTCGAACCTTCTTCGTGGTTCAAAGGATCGGAATCAACCCAAGAGGCGTCCGAGTGTGAACGGTAGGAATGTTCGTTGTCGTAGGTGGCCGAAGAAAAAGAAGAGGCGGAAGGGTAAAGTTGAAGGGCGGTCATGTGTTGCTGGCGAGACGATTGCTTAGAGTGAGAAAGTGAGTGGGAAGGAATGGTGGTAGAAGTAGTAGTAGTAGTGGTGGTGGTAGTTGTGGCTAGAATGGTGGTTAAAAGACCTTTTTTTTTAGAACTTGAAAGGGGTATCGAGAGTCTACTTTGGAAAGAAAGACAAAGAATGAAACGAGAGACGGTTGTTGGTTGCTTTTCAAAAACAGCGTCTGCAGATTGCTCTTTATAAGGAAAATGCTTTCTACGGAAAACCTTAATTTCCCGCAGCAGACCATTTTTCGCAGCATCTGCGGGGCCGCAAAAATAAAAGAGACAGAGAAAGCAGTCCCTTCCTTGAGAATTTACTGCGGGGTGGGGTTCAGGCAATTAGAAAAGGGTGCGCTGTTCAAAGATGTCATCGTGCAACAAGTAGTGCGCGGCGTGTGTGGGCTCTCTTCCGTCCAGCGGCTCTGTGCGTCAAAGGCAAAAAAAGCGGAAAACGCTTCTGCCAGGGTGCTTTTCCCTTTCTTTTTCACATTCCTGTTCACAGGTATATGCATAGTCCATCTTGGGAAGGAAGAAGGGAGTTACTACAATACAATTTGTTCTTTCTTTTTATTTGGGTTCTCGTACCAGTTGTCCAGTGTAATTGAGTGGGGTAGTGGGAGGGTGGGAGAAGCGAGGAGAGAAGGAAGAAAGAGAAAGTCGTCTCTTTCTCTCCTCGCCAACAGCCGCTCATCTAATCATGCGTCTTGGAAGGATCAGTCCTATTGTCCTTTTTTTCTTTCTTTTTTTTTTTTTTTTTTTTTTTTTTTTTTTTTTTTTTTTTTTTTTTTTTTCTTTTCTTTTCTTTCTTGCGACCAATTGTTCTTTCTCTACATGGCCTCATTGATAATGTTAAAGGCCGTCTTGTAAACGTCCAACAAGGCCTTGCATTTGGCTCGTTCTGCACTCAGACTGTCATCTTCCTGCAATAACTCGCTGAACAGCTCCTCCTTGTAGAGTGTCGCCACAAGTCGGTTCTGGACTGCCTCTCGCGAGTGATTCACAAGCAAATGCATAACTGCCTTGGGAACCAAGTCCTGGATAGTCTTGCGAGTAATGTTGAAGTATGACACAATCAATGAACCTAAAGAGGTGGGACAAAAAAAAAAAAAAAAAAAGGGGGGAAACGATATTAGCGTTTGAAGCTAGATACACAGGGTCACATCCTCTTGTTCATACGAAAAAAAAAAAAAAAAAAAAAAAAAAAAAAAAAAAAAAAAAAAAGAAAAGAAAAAAAAGAAACTTACGAATAAGCTGAGTCTCAATGTCTTCGCGACCTGCTGTGCTCGAATGATCGTCTGAGAGATCCAGGGCAATATGTTGTTTCCTCTCCAATTCGGTCGGCTCTGTGTCAACAAGCGTCTTGGGCATGACCATTTCCTTAGAGATGTTCTGTGACAAAGAGCCAGCTGGGCGATGTGCAGCCTCGAGAACTGAGGGGCGCTCTGAACCACGCTGCTGAGTCTGGTTGCCGAAAAAGTAGTTCAAAAAGGTGTCCTTGCCTCCAGCTCCTGGGGCTGAGGCTCCCGCCGAAGAGGGACCATGGGGTCCGCTTGCCGTGGCCACAGAGCCGTTCACTAATGGCGACGTGGACGATGGGCTCGAGCTGCCAAGTGATCCGTGACGAACATGATCGCCGCTGATGGAGTGGCGCTCTCCAGGTTGTTGGACAGAGAGGTTCGCGACCGCGTTTGTCAAAGAGGAGCGTTCTCCTCCATGGGTCTCATCGCGGGCAACAAGGGGTGACTCTGTGCCAGCATGAACAACTCCTGGTGCACTGACCTTGCGGCTTCTGTCAGCTGCCTCTCTTCGCTTCTTTTGCGCCTGCTTCTCGAGTGCATTCATAGCGCCACTGCCACCAATAAAGTCGGGATGGTTGGTGTTAATGTACGAGCGCTGGATGCTGATCAAGCTCTCGACATAGTCGGATGTAGGTCCAAGACGCTCACGCAAAAGATCTGAAACGACCTCGATAAGCTTGGCATGGAATTTTGGGAAACGAGCCATGTCCTAGAAAGGAAAAAAAAATATGGGGAACAAAAGCAATGTTGGATGAGACGGTGTACGGTAATGACAAACAGAACTAAAAACAATCAAGAGAGGAATGTTAAGTGTTGGCAGAGGGGGGGGGTTACCTTGCCACCACAGCTGTGGCAAATCTTAATGAGTTCTTCGTAGGCCAATTCAACACAGCGAATGCTTGGTGGTTCCAACAACTTGATCTGAGGCTTCACCAACAACTCAAAGGCAATCTCAGGTACAAAAAGAGAAGGTCTTGGTCCTGTCGAGTTCCGGATCGCTGTACGAATATCTTGATCATTCAGATTCTCACAGGGGCTGACAGAGTCCAAAGCAGCTCCAAAGACATTGTTGAAAATGTAGTAGATCCTGGCTCCTCCTGAAAGCTCCTTTGTCGAAATCTCTGAAGACGTGCCATCAATCGCTGCAACAAAATCACTTGCAAACTTGGTCAACAGCTGCAAGATCATTGATCCCTAATAGAATGTGTGGTCATAAAATAATAAATGGTTAAAGCAGTGACAACATCAAGAGTCGATCTACATCTTGTAAACTAAGCTGAGTTTTGTCCGACTTGATTGATCAACTACAACCTACCCGATGCGCCTTGCCAGTAAATGTTACATCGCCATAAGACGACAATTCTTGCTGAGTCTGTCCAATCAAAGAATTCAACTTGGCCTTGATATCAGGCAGTCTGTCGCGAATGTGGTTCATCAAGATCTAGAAGATGTGTAGGACATGAAAGGTGAGCGAAATTACATTCGCTTTTTTTTTTTTTTTTTTTTCGCAACATAAAAAATAACAACAGGAATTCGATTGGCGCGGCATTGATCTCTTAAAACCACAAGAGGACTCCTTACAGTGTTGAGGCTCTTGGCCAAAAAGTGGGTTCCGCATCGGTGAGCAATTGCACGGTAGGCAGGGTGGGATTCAAAAAACTCCTTCTCACTCTTGAGGGCCTCCGTCATTGGCTTGTTGGACTGAATATCGGCCTGGCTTCTGTTCACAACTCCGATGAACCCAAGCTTCAGTGGGTATGCTCTGCCTGTGAGGATATCGAGAGAGTTCGTTCCTGCATCCATCAAGTCCAGCTTGGTCAACACTCCGATCGTTCGCTTGGCATCTGGATCCACTTGACGTGCCAGTTTCAAACTGTCCGAGTTGGCCAAGTCCACATTTGCTGGTGAAACAGCAAGAATCACACTATCGAAAGAGCGGTCAAAGGAGTATCAATGTTATAGATCGATAATAGTGGAGAGATAGGGGTTGTTGTTGTTCTCTGGGAAAACTAAAGGAGGCAATACCTGTTGGACTTTGTGATGTACTCCAAGATCAGGTTTCGAGTCTGCCTCTCGATATCCGTGGGTTGGTCACCTATTTGTGGCAATCCGACAGGGACATCCTAGTGTTAAGTAAAAAGGCGCAATCGTCTCGTACCACCATGGTCATGGTCGTCCTCAGCATGTCCAAGACAAAGTGCGTGTCTGTAGCTCCCAACAGGCCGCCGTGTCTTAGTTCTTACCAACAGGAATCTAGGCTCACCAGGCAACGAAAAAGGAAATAAAAAGGAGATGATACTGGGTGTCAGATAGGCCTGTGTTGATGGATGTCTTCAGTTCAAAACACAAGATCCAATGGGGCGGAGTAGAGGAAGAGGGACGTCAAGGCACAGAAACCTTGCTCTCTATTTCTTCAAATCCCCTGTTTGTTACCTTGGTCACTCCTGGCAAATCGACCAGAGTCAAGTTGAGCACATTCTTCGAGTAGATCTTCAGGTTGATCGGCGTCCTGGAGATGGCCTTGTTCTGGCCAGCAACTCTAGCTGTCTCGGCCTCAATTTCTCTCCGTACTTCCTCAAAGTCGTAGAATAACTTGTTAGGGAGGTGGAGAAACTCTGCACGATCCAACGAGTCATCCTGAGTCGAGTTGGAAGAAGAGGACAAGGGGATTCCTCCAGTGTGTGTGTTGACAAGCTGAAGAACGAGTGGACGGCGAGTGACAATCCCGTTTCCGCGAGGCAAGAAATCTTTCTGGACAATAGTCTCCAGGACAGAAGACTTGCCAGACGACTGCGAACCAACGACGACGATCTGAGGAAGATCAATCGAGTCGCTTCCGATCGTATTGAAGACGTCCTGGAGCTTGTTGACAAGTGGGATCAAGTCGTTCATGGTGAAGAAGGAAGACAAGGGCGAGTGGGTAGGTGGAGAGAGAGAGAGGCTTCTTTTTCAGGAAGAGGTCGAGTATGGAGTAGCCAAAGTACTGTCCTGTTTTACTCTTTCCTGTTTATACCAAGAGATCCTGCTTCAGGACTAGACGAATGGAGCAAGTGATAAGTTGGGGTGAGAAAGCGGTTAGCATGTCCTTTGGGTCTGCTTGATCGAAGGGCAGCTCGATCTAATCCGGAAAAGGAATCCGTCACAGGTATACATTTCACATGCTCCCTGACGATTTGGAACTTCCGAGTTGCGTGGAGTGTGGGTTCAATGGTGTCTGCCGGGAAAAAGAAGCTGCATGAAAGAAGGAAAAGAGGCTACCGGATCCCGTTCATTCATTACCTTGTGGGAAACGTCTGCTGGTGACCAGGGGATCGATATCACTACGAAGGAAGCCGAACGTCAACGAACAGCTGCAGTAGTAATCCGACAGGAGGGAAAGCGTTGAACGCAAAAAAAACAACTCAAGGAACATGGTTACTTCTACCCGTGGGGGGGGGGTGCCGTGCACAAAGGGTTCGCAAGCCACCGTCAGGTGATATACTTCAGAAGAAGTCCAAAGCCCTATAAATTGATTTGCTCAGATGTCCATACTTCTGTAGGAGCCTTGCGACGCGTCAAAAATTATCAAGGGTGTGACTAAGGTTTCTGGAAACAGGAAAGAAGTCGCTTAAATTTCTCGGGATTCAAGCAAGGACTGGGAAGAACAAGTCCATGCACCCTCCACTCCTTGCTTTCTTACCCACCCTTGTACTCTTTTTTTTTTCCCCTTCATCTTTGGTACCTTGTCGGCATAGAATGTGATAATCAAGTGACGGCGTGCACATTACTCAAGCGGTGCTGTATTCGCGCCTCCATGACCCACCGTCATGACGGTCTAATCGACTTCTTGACAAAGAACTGAGTGACCAGAAACCAAAATAAAAATAAAAATGGAACATAACAAGAAGAGACTCCATCAGTTCAAAAACTAAATAGGGGAAAGGAACAATCACTTCGAAAAAAAGGCACACCATTGCTTCCGAGCAACTCTACAATGACTATACGTTAACACGGCAGTCGGGATGAAAAGAGGAGCGCATATGCATCCAAACCGTTCACTCCTTGATTTATCGCTCGCCCTTGCACTCCTGCGATGCACATCCACGCATGACGACCAAACAGGTATAGGGAGAGACAAGGGTGCCATGCGTTGCTGAGCCTTTCAGATACATACGGAGTAACGGAGACTCTGGGAAATCGGGAGACCCAGTGCTCCTATGTTTGCTTACCCCTTGTTTTTTTTTCTGCGTTGCTTGGCTTTCCTGCACACGGCCTCTCCACTGTCCTAGATATTCAGTGCGACAAACCCGACTTGAGAATGCGTCGTGGTCCCTCCTTCCGAGTCCAACTGGACAGCCTTTTCTTCTTCCTTGGCTAGCGCTCCCTCTCACTCTCTCGCATGGCCCTTAAAGCTGGAATCCAATCGCTGCTACGCAAGACAAGGCTGTTGGACAAAACTGTGATACTTCCTTCTTTTCGCTAATGCCTTTCAACCTTAATACGTTCCAACGCCCAAGGATCACACGAGAGATGCGCAGGTCCACCTTAAAAAAAATACATTTTTTTTTTCTTTCGCATCATCCAAAGAAGGGTAAGAGGGGGGGGGGGAGGAGAGAGAAAGAGAAAGAGAGAGAAGAAGATAGTCCCAGTTCCAACATCAACAACCCTTGGAGTATTGCCGACCCCCGTAAAAATAATGGGTGTCCGTCGTCGGCTCCGTGCGAGACCACTATTGCGCCGAGTCTGTCCAGCAGTTACAACTCCAAGGAATCCGCCTGGCACCTTTCAATGGCAGACGCTTGCCCCGCCTCTAAGGTCACTAACCCATTGGCCACGTCCAGCCATCATTGGGCGCCGCATCTGGATGCAAATTGCTCTTTGTCTCTCTCTCTCTCTCTCTCCTGTTTGCCATCATTTTTTATATATTTTTTTCTTTTTTCTCTTTTTCCTGCATCCGTGCCTTGTGCGTGGCCTCCTTTTCTTTTAGCTTCATACCTTTGCCTAGCAACAACGACAGACACCCGCATTATCCTGGGATTTCCCTGATCTTTGTTTCTTGTTCTCGCTTTCTCCCGGGTCTTTTTTTTTTTTTTTTTTTTTTTGTTCGTTTGGAGTATTACATTAGTCGCTCGCTCCCCGTTCTCTCGCTCTCTCGCACGCTCTCTGTTCTGCAACGAGGTTGACCAAGCTGCCTCCAGGACATCGGCAGTGTTCATGGATCGGAATATACTTGCTTCCGTCTATCGAGCTCTGACAGTTTTCTCTCTCACTCACTTACTATCTCATTTTCTTTCTCTCGCATCCGCTTCCTTCTATCTCTTTCTTTTGCTTCTTCTTCTTCTTCCTTTTTTACAAACCACTACAACTCTTGAAAGGCCTGCGCGGTCATATCGCATTCCTCTGAAGAGTTTCTTCAGGACCGTTGAAAGCTCGTGGTGTCGGACCAGCTCGTCACACCTTTTACATTATCTGCTTTCTTGATCCTCCCTCCCTCCTCTCCACTCCAGGAACCAACCTCACGCCCATTCACACAGATGCTGACACCTTGGCTCCTCTAAATCGGCTCGTATCCCCTCCCCCCACCTCCCTTCATTCACTTACTTGTTCGCGGTGCCTTGACAAAGGTACGACGGTCCCCCAGCCTCTAACGACAAAAACGCCTTGATAGACAGTGGTAATACTTTTCGAGCGAATCAGGGTCTTGCAGGATTCCCACTCCCTTTCCCATTCCTCTCAACTAAAGGCTCGGTCTTGCCATCGCCTGCTGTTCCTCTCTACCACCATCGTCTGGTTCAACTTTTTTCATTTTTCTCGTCATCAGTCAGTCCAGTTCCAATCCTCACGTTCTGCAGTCCTTCTCCCTCTCTCCCTCTCTCTTCTACACACGCACACACGCACATCCCGGCTCTGACTAGGCAAAGGATCCCTTCCAAGAAAATGAAGATCTTTAATCTCAACGCACGGTTCCAGTGCATCTTTGTCGCCCTTGCCGTTCTCTCATCATGGAACAACGTTTATGTGCCCAGGGCTTCTGCAACTTCAGGACCAACCGTCGCCATTGCTTCCGACTCTTCCTCTTCACCTTCTCTACCTAATCATATCCCTCTCAACCGCCCACGATCTCAACACTCAGTTCATCCACCAAACGAGGAAGAAGCATTGACCCATCGAGAACCCCAGTCGTATTCAGGTACACACAGCGGCACGGCTCTCTCCAGGAGGCAGAGCCCAGTCGGTGCTCCTGGGACGACCTCGACAGCTCCCAATTCTGGGACAAATCCCACTTCTCCTGGGGCGGTAGGCGCTGGGTCGTCTACCACCGGTCTGGTCCTAGGCCAACCTACCAATGTGGAGCGAGTTTACCCCTATACACCCCCCACAGGAGCCAACAACTCGTTGTCTGTGACACCTAATGTGACTTCCAAGGATGGGCTCGTCGAGATCAAAGTCGGTGTCTTGTTGCCATATTCGCTTCCCAACAACCTTACTCAGCAATTAGCATTCAGGTAAGGAGTATTTTTTTTTTTTTTTTTTTTTTTTTTTATTTATTTATTTGAGTGCATCTCTTACACACTCTTTTGTTCAGGAGTTCTCTCCTTGCCTCCACTCTCATCATCTCGGGGGAGGAGGGGAGGAGGGGAGAAGGGGAGAAGAGGAGGGGGGAAGCAATAGACCTAAAGACCCTTATTGATCTTGTTCCCGCCTTATCTTTTCCTCGCTCTTTCTCACTCAACCTTTTTCTTACAGTGGTACATCCGCTATTCGAATGGCTGTGAGTGAGATCAATGCAAACCGGTTGATTCCTGGTGCATATATTACCTTGGTCTTGAAGGATTCCTTCAACGGGTTGGATCCGGACAACTCAGGTGCTGCTCAGGCGATTTTCTCGACCGTGGCTCTACTTCAGAGCGACGGGGTCACAGGAGTCATTGGCGATGTGAGCAGTGCCCTCACAGTTCAGTCAGCCCTCTTGACTAGTCGTCTGTCCATCCCTCAATGCTCCTACTCGGCTGGCTCAAGTAAGATCTATTTCTACATCAGCAGCGCTTTTGGGGGAAGGGGTTCCGGGGCCTTGGATAGAGAAAATGAAAAAAAAAAGAAAGGGCCAAGTTGCTAATTCCACAGGTTGTTATTTTGTCATTTGCCACCAGTTCAGTTATCTAGTAGGGACGACTATAGTTATTTCTTTCGAACGATCCCGACCGAGCCCATGTTCGGACGAATCATGCTTGATTTTGTGATGAATCGTGGATGGAAAAGGGTCGCCGTGTTTTATACTGGCGATGATCTCGGGGCGCAAAGTAAGTTTAGCTTTTCTTTTGTATTTTTGACTCTGGTCGAGTGCTTTCTGGTGTATTCTTTCCTGACATCGTCTCTTTTCTACTTTACCTGCGTTCAAACTCTACAGTGATGGACTATATTGCTATTCAAGCGACGAAGCGCAATGTCACCATTGGATACCGTAGAGCCTTTTGGGAGACAGGAACATCCTCAGATGTCGGTTCTGCATTGAGTGCGCTCAAAGAGTCAGGGATTCAGATCGTTCTAGTCGCTGCCGTGGGTATTCCTCAAATCCGACTCATGACTGAAGCTGTGTAAGTGAAGCCCTTTTTTTATTATTCTATATCTGGAACCAAAATGGTGCCTTCACTGTGCTCACCCCTTGTGTTTCAATCGGTCTCGGTTTTCTAGTCGCCAGGGACTACTTTCCAAAAACTATGTGTGGCTAGTTATCAATCAGGTTGCAGAGCCGTTGCTCATGATGGATCCTTCGATCAAGCCCTCGGATCTGAATGGTCTCTTTATGTTTGATAATATGCTAAGGCTACGAGGATACCCACCCTACGAGGCTTTCCTGGACAAATGGGCCGCACTCGACCCTGTCGAGTATCCTTTTGCGGGACAACGGGATATCTCAAGCAACGAAGCGTAAGTCTCTCTTTCCCTCTCTCTTTTTTTCTTTTGTCATTGTCGCTTGGGAATAAAAAAAATGGACCTGTTTTTTGAGATGAAGATCTTAACTTTGCAATGCCTTCTCATACTTGTTCTTTTTTGTAGTCAGGCCTATTCCTGCATGATGGTCATGGCACATGGGTTTGCGAATGCCGTTAAAGGAAATTGGACAGCACTTCATCTCTTGGCTGCAGGAAAGCTCGGGGCAAAATTAAGACCGATCGACATGAACACCAATTACACGGGCCCAGGAGGCGCCATGGTGTTTGATGATTACGGTGATGTTGTCTATGGGTAAGGGACTCCCCCTTCGATTTTTCTCCCCCTCTCTGTTCATTCACCACGTTGCAAAAAAAAAAGTGCTGCTCTTTAATTTGGAAGTCAAATCCCTTTTTTTTTTCTTTTTTCAATGACGGGGACCACAACTAGAAACTTTATCCTTTACAACTATCAACGAGGACGCGTCGTGACTATTGGCACATCTTACTCGGGAACATTTAATCTGACTTCACCTCCCATGTACTTTGACGGTACCTTTACGACTCCTTCAGACTCGGCACCTCTCAAGATCTTGAACTTGACTTTTAGATCCCCGATCGGGATTGTGATTGCATCCGTGGCTGGACTGGGGATTCTCTTTTCTTTGGTGACAATGCTGGTCGTGGTCATTTACAGGAATGCACCCGTAATCAAGGCATCCAGGTAATGGAGAGAAGCGTCGGAAAAGTGGTTGCTAGTGCATTGGTATTGCCTGTGCATTGTTTTATTTCACACAAGACTGACTCTTTTCATCCAGTCCATTATTCTGCTGTCTTGAATTGGCAGGATTCATTCTCGTATACTGCTCGGGTATCATGGGTTTGGACGTTCCCTCCAGATTTGTCTGTATCAGTCGTCCCATCCTGATCAATCTTGGGTTCGTGTTAGTCGTTGGCAATATTGTTGCCAAGAACTTTCGTGTCTACCGGATCTTTCACAATATCTATGTGACCAAGCGAGTGATCCGGGATTCGCATCTCCTCAAGATTGTGGGCTCCATGATGACTGTGAATATCGTAAGTCGATTTTTTTTTTTTTTTTTTTTTTTTTTTTAAGACTCCTCGAATGAAAGAAAATTACGAGACCCCACTTAAGTTAACCATTTGCACGATATGCAAAATCGATTCCTCAGGTAATCCTTATAGCTTGGCTGATCAAGACACCACCTACACTCCAGCTGGTGCCTCTAGAAGACTTTTCAGCCTTCTACACCTGCCACAGACGCGCGCCGGATAGTACTGTCTTTTTCAGTATCTTGTTTGTCTATAATATGAGCCTACTCTTGGTTGCGACCTATCTCGCCTACATGAACCGAAATGTCGCCGCCAATTACAACGAGTGTCGACAAATTGCCTTCGTCGTTTAGTAGGTCTCAATAGTAAACCGATCTGGTTTATGCTTTGTGTGTTTTGTGCGTGCATGCGTGTGTATGTTGATTTCCTTCGATCTGCTTTTTCCTTAACCCTTCTAACATTTCTTTTGGTTTTTCTTCCCTCTCTCTTCCCTCTCCGAAACAAAATAGCAACATCCTCCTGTCCGTATGCATCGCAACACCAACCATCTTCCTCCCGCAGGAACAGTACTACACAAAGTTTTTCCTGGCCCATGTCGTCCTTCTCTTTGGAACGACAGTTTCCCTCTTGTTTTTGTTTATGCCAAAACTCTGGAAACTCAAATCTCAGCTTGTCAAGAAATTTCAACAACAACGTGTGGATGAGGCCGACGATAGTACGATCGATAGTATCCTCCAACAGAGACATGGGTTCATGAGCGCTGTCGGTGCGAACGAAAGTACTGGTTCGGCGAGTAGTATCTATGTCCCGGGGACACGGAAGGGGAGCATTGGGACTTTGGAGGATTCCAAGAGTGATACCCTGCGGGAAAGTCATATGGGGTATATGGGGGTTCGATTCCAGCACCGATATTTTTCGGTCCTGTCAAGTTGGCGGATGCGACGCATTGTGCTCTTTCCTGCAGACAAATACTTTACATGCTTTGAGCTGGTAAGAAAGAAAGAAAGAAAGAAAGAAAGAAAGAGAGAGCGATAGTGAAAAAAGGAGAGAGATCTCATCTTGATCAAATCGAGAGAGACTAAACATTCCGGTTGGTTTTTGCTTCATGTATAATAGGGCAAGCCCGAATCTGGCAGTACATACTCGTACCTGGCTGTATCCATCCTTTCTCGTGAGCCAGGTTGTTATGTCCTGAGAGCTATAGGCCGGGGTCGAACGGATT
The DNA here is from genome assembly GCA_011634665.1 of Mortierella sp. BCC40632. Taxonomy (NCBI): domain Eukaryota; kingdom Fungi; phylum Mortierellomycota; class Mortierellomycetes; order Mortierellales; family Mortierellaceae; genus Mortierella; species Mortierella sp. BCC40632. Next base: position 1,023,082 of record WAEK01000007.1, read on the forward strand.
ATCTACTTCAAGTCAAGGATGAAGATGTTCTCCTTCATTGGTACAGTCTCTTTGAGAACAAGGTGGGAAGCTCATTCAAGACTTCAACTCGGCCTTCCAGTTTTATTTCCATGCGTCCAGCACAAACGCGGAGCGAAAGTGAACAGACGCTTTTTGTCACCAACAGTGGGATCCCATCCACCGCCGGGAAGAAGACTGGTGGTGTAGGTGGTGTAAAGAATTCCCAGTATCGCGACTCGTTTTATTCAGTCGACATACCAATCAGCTCGGCCTCGGCCTCGGCTTCCGCAAGCACTGGGGGACAAGGATTGCAGGTCCACGGAGGGGCATCAAGCTTTCACCCTCATCATCGACACACTGTGAGCGCGTACACGATGGTGTCACTATCACCACCTAGCTCAAGTTCAGCAGTAGCTCAACAGAGTCTGGACAGCCACTTTCTACGCGTGGGACCATTAGATCGCGATCCGGACGATGAGAATAGTCTTCAACCTTAGAAGGCAAATAGGCACAGCATAGTCGTGCGAAAAAATAATAATATATAATTGAAATGAGGCAATGAGGGGCGATGACGTTTCTCGTCTTTTAAGTTATGGGGCCCATCCCAGAACGCGTATCCCATCCCGCACGACACGGTTCGGAGAAGAAGGTTTTGAGAGTAGAGAGTGTAAAAATAGAGACTGAAGAGGTGAGGTCCAATCCTCTGGACAAAGAAAAAAGCTGCTCACATCCTCCTGCCTTTGTCGTTCTTGCATCTTTACAATTCATCCTCATCTCTCCCCATCCTCTCTTTTCTTCCTTTTCTCTTTTACTCCTTCTCTCTGTCTTTCTTTCTCCTCCCCAACAGCTAATGCTCCATTCCAAACAACCCAACTCTCTCAACATGGCCACCTTCAACATCGACAACCTCAACGCTCTCTCGGACCTTCACCCCAAGCCTAACTCGACCTTTGCCTACGGAACCGCCGGTTTCCGCATGAGGTAAGCTCCTTTCTTTCCCATGGCTCATCCATGAGTCTGATCTGTCCATTGTACAAAAAACAACAACCAAAAGACTCACTCTTTGTTTTTTACCTGACTACCTTCGTTTTTTTTAGGGCCGACTTGCTGGACTCGGTCATCTTCCGCTCCGGTATTGTGGCCACGCTCCGTTCAAAGAAGCTCGACGGCAAGGTCATTGGATGCATGATCACTGCCTCTCACAACCCTGCTGCTGTAAGCATTCCCACACTTTTTCTTTTTCTTTTCTGGACATTGGTTAGAGTCCATTTTGTTGGACTAGAATGAGATGAACACCCATACTAATCGCTCTGCTTCGTGCGCGGATTCATTCGTAGGACAATGGCGTCAAGTTGGTGGACCCAATGGGTGAAATGTTGGAGGGTTCCTGGGAGGCCTATGCGACCGCCATGTCCAACTGCGAGACGAACGAGCAGTTGGCTGCCTATATCCACCAGATGGTCGCTACCCTCAAGATTGACCTCACCAAGCCCGCACGCGTCATTTACGGACGCGACACCCGGCCCAGCGGTGATTCCTTGGTCGCAGCTTTGAGAGACGGACTCAAGGTCCTGGATGCGGATTCGACCGACTATGGCATCTTGACCACTCCTCAGCTCCACTACCTCGTCCGTTGCCTCAACACGCAGGGCACCCCTGAAGCCTATGGCGAACCCACTGTTGAGGGTTATTACAAGAAGTTGGCAGATGCTTTCCAGGTCTTGGTTGATGGCAAGCCCCGGTCCTCCTCGTCCCTGATCCTGGATTGCGCTAACGGAGTCGGTGCGCCCAAATTCCAGGAGATGCTGCCTTTCTTTGGAGACTCCTTGGCTGTCAAGATTGTGAACGACGATGTTGCTGATGCCGCTAAGCTCAACCTGAACGTGAGTCCCCCTTTCTCTCTCCCTGTACCCCCTACTCCTCCACCCCCTTTACGCAGGCCTTTCCCATTCCTTGTATTGGCCATGCGCATGCGTGTCCCCTATGAAGACAGCGTTGAAACTAAACAAATTATCCGTTCACTTTCCTTTTCATTAGGCCGGAGCAGATTACGTCAAGACTCAGCAGCGCGCCCCCGTCGGTCTCAAGATGAACTCTCAGGATCGTTATGCCTCCTTTGATGGTGATGCGGATCGTCTTGTCTACTACTATTCCGATGATGGTTAGTATCCTGCCTGGTTTCAGTTACAATCTGGTTCAGGAGCAATTGAGGGTGTTTGAGAACCACTATTTACTTATCACTTATTTGCGTGTGTGTACGTGTCTTTTTTTATAGATGGCACTTTCAAGTTGTTGGATGGAGACAAGATCGCGGGTCTTGCGGCCATGTTCATTATTGAGCTTGTCAAGGCTGCCGGAATTGATTCGGTCTCTGTCGGAGTTGTCCAGACGGCTTATGCCAACGGAGCCTCGACACAATACCTTCGCAACAACCTCGTAAGTTTTTTTTTTTTTTTTTTTTTTTTTTTTTTTTTAATCTTCCCACAAAACTCCCATGGATCTTTTGGTATTCTTGGCTTCCGATCATTTTTCTTGTTGTTGTTCAAAGGGGAAGAATGACGCGGAGCACAGATTTATTATAGGGTCGGCGTCTAATATCATTTCCCTATTCATGACCCCGAATAGAACGTCCCTGTTTCATGCGTCCCAACAGGAGTCAAGCATTTGCATCATGAAGCCATGAAGTACGATGTCGGAGTTTACTTTGAGGCCAATGGCCATGGCACCGTTGTCTTCAGTCCTTCAGCTCTCAAGACCATTCATTCCGCCGAAGGGTAAGTCCCCCAAACGTCCACGTCTCTGTGCTGATTAGGAAAAAAAAAAAATGCCGAGGAGATAAAAAGCGGTGTTCGAGATTGGTTTATTGTGAAATGAGCAGAGACATTGACAGAGAAAGCGTATGCAATCTTTTATATTTGTTTTTTTTTGCCCGATTTAGATCCTCTCCTGCTCAAGTTGCTGCCATCCGTTCGCTCCGTGCCTTGTCCGAGGTGATCAACCAGACAGTCGGTGATGCTTTCTCAGATCTTCTCTTGGTCGAGGCGATCTTGATCCAGAAGCAGTGGACCCCCAAGATCTGGGACCAGGCTTACACAGATTTGCCCAACCGTCTGGTCAAGGTCGTTGTCCAGGACCGCTCCATCTTCAAGACAGTGGATGCAGAGCGCAAGTTGGTCGAGCCCGTGGGACTCCAGGATGCTATTGATGCCATCGTTCTCAAGTTCAGGGATGGACGCTCCTTTGTCCGTCCCTCCGGTACTGAGGATGTTGTGCGTGTCTATGCCGAGGCTGCGACTCGCCCAGAGACGGATGAGCTCGCATACAGAATTGCAGGTCTCGTCTTTGACTTTAACTCGAACGGATCGGGTCCCCGTCCTCGCGAGTTTTTGTAAAAAGGAAATAACAATAACAACAACAACAATAACAACAGCAACAGCAACAACAAAAAAATGAGCCAGAGCCAGAGCCAGATTCAGTGGAGCTCAGTATTTTTTTTTTTTGAAGAGCCGTTCATCTTTGACAATGACGATGGGCGCTACTAAAAAAAATGCAGCTTGGGCTTTTATATTTTTGGTCCTTTTAGCTCTTACTCATTTTATCTGTAGCTTCCCCAAATACCGATGGCTAATTACGCCCATCTCAACTATCTCTCCTCTTCTTTTCCATCCTCATCCCATGCCACCCATTCACACGTCTTTGTAGAGTAACCAAAAAAACAAATAAGTAAAATAACATAAAAAAAAAAAAGAATTCAGCAAATAAATAAACAAATAAATAAAAATGATCCATCTCTAATCTTTTTCACACCCAAGGCACATGGTATGGTTGATTGGATAGGTCAATGATACCTTTAAAATCGAGGGGTGGGGGGGGGGGTGATGTTGGGGAAGAGAAAGACCAACAGCATGTGTCGACTTGAAATATGTTTATTTGTTCTTCTCAAGTCCAGCTGCCCGATAATCATCCCTCAACCAAAAAAGAGTCTGTGCTTGTGAAAAAAAAAAGAGAGAGAAGAAAATGGATAACAAAGCCTTTTTTCTTTCTTTCTTTCTTAGTTTAGGCGCCATAGCCACGGATCTTCTCGGCAAAAGCCCATTCTGTTTCGACAGAAAGAGGCTCCGAGATTGTGACGCCTTGCTTTGTGATCGTGGCCAATTGGAACTAGAAAAGGAAGGATAGGGTAGAAAAAAGATAATAAATTATTAAACACCATGGACTCGAAAGATCTTTGTTATAAAAAAAAAAAAAAAAAAAAAAAAAGGATAAAGAAAAAGTAAATAAACCCATACCTTGTTCATGCTCCTAGCATCTCTGTAGAAGAGGACCCTCATACAATCCTTCATGATTTTGACAGCCTCTTCCTCCGAAATGTTTTCTTCACCACCACGTGTCTCAATCTCCTTGCGAAGAATAGGCTGAGCAAGGTGTGAACCGAATCCTGTTGCGATCGATGGTGCCTGGTAAGGTGTTCCCTTGAGATCAATTGCTCCCAAGAAGCTTTAGAGTAGAAAGAATCATTGTACGAGTTTCCAATTAAGGAGAGAGAAAGAGAAGGGTAGAAGGGTGCCAGATTGTTTGTTAGAGTCAATAAAATTCCATCCTCTTGGGTAGTGGTCCACAATCCATTGATCCAGTATCGACTTGATTTTCTTCTCATCCTTCAGCAGGAGCTAAATAAATAAATAAAAAGGCCTACCTCTCGCCCTGAGAGATGCCTCCGAGGACAAATGTGTTCCAGAGGGGGTTCATTTTAGATCGGCGGTTGTACATGACACGCCACAGATATTCGTAAATGTTGGAGGTCTCCAAAGTATGGCCATCGTCCGCATTGTATTCCCGGATCCTATTCGATTCAAGAGTAGTATCGTATCCCAATCATTAGGAAAGGAAGAGGAGGAGGAGGAAGAAAGAAATAGTGAGTTGCCTAGGTTCCATTTTTCATGATCAAGTTCAATGAGACTGAAAATAAACAAGTAGAAAAGACTGAGAAGAGATAAATGAAAGCCCCAAAAGACATCCTCTTACATCTGGGTATCCAAAAGATGCTTGACGTATTGAAAGTCGGAAATATCGCCGCTGGCACCCAAAACGGTAAAGTCAGAGACTTTGTGAAGACGCTCAATGTCACGGAACCGTGCCAACGATCCATATGAGGCCAAATTATCTGCCGCCATGATCACACCGCCTTTGAACTTGAGTCCGAGCACTGACGTTCCTGTGACGATCGGCTGCCTTTTTTTTTTTTTTTTTTTTGAGATAGGAAGAGAAGGAAAAGAAGCAAAATTGTAGTCATCCCGGTCAGTTTTCTTCTTTCTCTTCTCCCTGTATCTACATTCGAATAGTCAGATGACATAAACGAACGCGTAAAAAGAAAAGAAAAGAAAAGAAAAGAAAAAAGGACTTACTGGGTATGCGAGGTAGGGTGTCCGCCAGCATGACCAAAGCCTGCAATCTGCGTAACGCTGTGGGGGACCTTGCCGACATGAGAGGCGACAGGGTAGGTGTTGTAGTTGTCAACGTCCTCCGAGCGAGGATTTCCCCAGTTGGTAGGAAAGTGGTCCATGCTTTCTTAAAAATAAAAAAAAAAAGAGTAATTGGTTCGTGTCCAAAGAGTCCTTGGTAGTGGCGTTGACCCCAGCAGAGAAAGAGAGAGAGAGAAGGGTGTTGCTATGTCGTTTCTGGCTTGGAAAGGATAAAAAAAGCGTCCGAGTCCCGAGCTGATGGTCCTTGGTTCCGACGAGAGAGTAAGAGAGAGTTAGAGCGAGAGAAGGAGAGCGAGGTCAAGTAGTCAAGAGGATGCGAAATGCAAGTGATCGCGACCTTGGAATGGGCCAATGGGGGCCACCAAGGGGACGCGTCACAATTGCCTGCGCGTAGCCAGTCGAGCCAAAAAAAAAAATGCGAATCTTAGTATTATCTCGAGTCGCACATTCTACGCTGGGGAAAAGAGCCGAAGGGGGCGTGACTTTTTCAGATACTCGGATTGACTGACTGCTCTGTTGTTCCACGCTCGCGCCATTTCGAATCAACGGACTTGTGTGGAGAGAAAAAGAGAAAAAAGAGCGAGAAAAGGTCGGACCAAAAGACTGACAAGGTTGATGAGGCGCGGGATGGGTACACTAGACCTGATATCTCTCATTATTATTCTCTCCTTTCCGGAGAAACTGTAAGGCTCGACCAACGCCGCAGAAAAGATGGTTGAACAAGCAAGGTGTGTGTAAAAGAGAAAAGGCCAAGGGCGCGTTTGCCCTGACCAGGCTGTCGGAGGATGTCCTCTTCTTTGGGTCATGGCGACTCAGTCACCAGGTGGACCTGGACCACAGGGCGAGAGGTGAGCATGTGTACAGGTGTGCATGTCTGTGTCTTGTCCTTGTCCCCCAAACAAAATGCATGCATGTTGAGCACCACAGGCTGTCCGCTTTTTTGTCGACCCCACTCTCTCTCTCTCTCTCTCTCTCTCTCTCTCTCTCTCTCTCTCTCTTTCTTCTTTCTCTCCATCGGTCGTTCCTTCCCACCATCTCTGGGTTGAGTTGTCTGCGTCCCCTGGATGGGTTGACTAGAGATGCGCTCAGTTCAATCGTTGCTCAGTGGACGCCTCATTTATTCGTCCCTTCAGTCAATTCTCCTTTTGCCCGGCAACTCGCTCTGTTGTTTTGCCCTGTGAACGATGCCCATGGATACATCGTTCGGGCGATTCAGTCTGGGCCAAGACACGATCCTATTTTTCCTTCTTTCCCTTTTCTTGCTTTCCCCGGGTAGCCGGGCCCTGTCCATCTTGCATCTCGCCGGCGCATTGCTCTTTTTTAGTAAGGAGCCCGGCCCTGCGGGAGGCCCTGTATGTGGATGTGTGCCTTGGTAGCCCTTTGCCTGGTTGCTCCTGCCTCTCTCTCCTACTCACTCACTCACTCTCACACTCTATCTCTCTCTCTTTTTTCGGCTGCATACGGATTAGCCTAACAGAAAAGTGCCAGTTACCAGCCGATTACGGCCTGGTAGCCCGGAAAGATGATCAGAGGCCCAGCCCAGTCTCCGCCCTGAGCTGAGTTGCTGACTGGGCGGGAGCTGAGTCGTAGTCTGGGAGCGACGTAGCCGCCGATATGGCTTGTCTCTCGTTTTCTTTTCTCTCTCTCTCTCTCTTGATAGGGGGCCACGAGGGGCCGTGCCGCAGCGGATGCTTTAGGCGAAAAGAGGTATTGGAAAAGAGGAGACAGGAGGACGGGAACGGTTAAAAGGAGAGAAGAACGTGGGAGCCACTATGGAAGGTCGGTCCTCTGTGAGGGTGAGAGAGAGAGAGAGAGAGAGAGAGAAAGGAGAGAAGGAGAGAAAAAAATAAATAAAAAGAATGCCGCCCATGGCAACGAATGGAGAACGATCTCAAGTCCCGGCTCTGCTTTTTTCTTTTTTTCTTTTCCTTTGTCTTCTCTTGGGAAGACACAGCTCTCTCTTTCTTTTCACCTGTCTCTGTCTCTGTCTGTCTCTCTTGTTATCTTTGACCATTTGTCATCTCGTCCATCTCCCATCGTCCCATCGTCCCATCGTCCCATCGTCTCATCCTATCCATCCTCTGCATCGTATCTCTTTTGCTTCACTTCCTTTCTCCTTTTCTTTTCTTTCTTTTTCTCATTCACTCATTCACTGTCTCATTCTACCTCTTACTCACACACATACACACTCTCTCGTTCCCACCTTCAATATTCTTATTCTCGACTCATTTATTTCGCCTCCACTCACACCATCCTCCTCTCCTCTCCGCTCCCCTACCCCAGTTACATTACTTGCTCTTCCTTGTTGCGGGGACGCCATCTCTTGTCCCGAGAAACCCACACAGCCCGCGCTGTTCAATGTCACAGCCGCATCCCTCCTCGCGATGGAAGCGCTCCGTCGGGCCGCAGTGGTCCTCTGTCCGACCCAGTCTCGGCAATACTTCCCCGCACCCAATGCAGCAGGGCATGCATTCTTCTTACCTTAATGCCATCTCTCGCCCCGATCTCAACCCCGTCGAATACCAACAGTTTCAGCAACACCCCGCTGCTCCTTCATCATACCCCAATGCCCACTCACACTCTAGTCCCCCTAGTACCGCCGCGAGTCCCAGTCCGGACTCTAATGCTGCCGGTTCTAACTCTTTAAACAAGACCTTGGCCGGCGCCTTGTCCTCTTTGGACGACCTAGACCCGTCAGGCCTCTCGGATCAAGAGCGGGCCATGCAACAAGCCCAGGAGAACCAGCGTCAGCAGCAACTCTATCTCCAACAGCTCGAGCTAATGCAGAGACTCCAAGCCATGCCTGGTTCGACTACGCGACCGTGGTACCCGACGTTTGGGCCCACGGTTACAACTGAGTCCTGCAGCGACAGTACCATCCTTCTCGACAATCCGAACCAGTTCACGCTCATTAATAGTGCCAAGCTAAACCGCCAAGCAGTTGGACCCCACTGGCGCTCGATCCAGACTGCAGCCACGTTCTCGCCCACACCTTCACCACCTTCGTCCTCGCCCCAAATGCACTCGGCCACACTTCAGACTTCATTGGCTTCCGCATCTGCGCTCGCGCAGTCTGCCTCGACATGGTCCTCACCTTCATCCTCGCCTACGCATATATCGTCCTGTTCATCCTCTTCCTCTACTACAGCTGTCTCCCCTATCATGAATACGGCCTCACCCAACTCTTCCCGCTCTACACTCACTCTGACCTCGACCACGACCGCCCTACACGCGTACCTATCTTCTGTAGCGATGACCCTGAATCAATACCAGCACACTTCTCCTGCATCGATCGACCACGCTCGAGCCACTTCCTTTCACCGGCTGGACCAGGACAAGGACTGTGAGATGGAGTCGGTCGACCAACAAGAAGTCTCTCCTCCATCGCCCCAGAGCCAATCCATCTACGCGCATTCCCAGTCTGGCTCAACGCACCAGAAAAGGCCTAACAGTAGCCATTTCTCTCTTCGATCAGACTCGGACTCGGGTCCTTCTCGGCGTACTAGTTCGGACGCGTTCGGTGACGACGACTATCATGTCGAAGAGGATGTTCATGGCCACAGTGACGAGCTAGACCAAGGCATCACCGAGATGAGGATCGCCTCCTCGGCTCCGACGCCCATGCGCGCAGTTACCTCAACAGCGACCGCGTCCGGAAGTGCTTTCTCGAATGCAATGTCAATTAGCACGACAATCATCGCGACGGGTTCGTCGTTGAGCTCGATGGCAAGTCGATTCCATAGTCGGTACAGCGGTAACGACGACTCTTTGCCGTCAGCCATTATTCCATCGTCCATGTCGACCTCGACTTCGCTCCACCCACGGTTTACCCGGTCGCAGCACCAATTACCCAAACGGGCGAGGCCAAAACTGGATTCATCTATGACCCAGCGGATGACCTCGATCGCAGAGACGCGGAGATTGCAGACGGGCGAGCAAATGCGCGATATTTTTCAAGAGTGTTTTTACAATGCCTCTTCTTCTACTTCTCGCTAGTGCCTCTTAAAATTATTTTTAAAAAAAAAAAATCTTTGTTTTTCGCCTCGGCTTCGTTTCATGGCTCTTTTTTTTTTTTTTTTTACCTCTCCTTCTACCCTCTCCCATTTCATACCCTTCCACCTACATCCACACTCTTATTATCTTTCTCTTTCCTTTTAGCCTGCTTTTTTATTCTCTTTTTACCATGTTTACTTGATTTTTTTTTTTTATGGTTGTCCTTGAATTAATTGTCGTGTTTTATTTGGCCTCTTCTTCTTGTTGTTTATTTTCCTGGTTTTTTTTTTTTTTTTTTTTTTTCCTACCACGTTGCATTCTTAGAGTCTTTTCCTTCTATCTGTTGTTGTTGTAGCGATGGTTTTTTTTTTTTATGTGTTTCATCTCTTTCGTTTTCTCTTTTTCTCTCTCTCTTAAACCAAACCAACTTATAATACTTTTTTACCATGTATAATGAATAAAACCGAGACGCCCCTTCCTCCACCTCCACGTATTGTCCCTTTTTTTTTTTTTTTTTTTTTGTCCTATCAATTTCTCTTTTTTCCTATTCCTTTTTTTTTTTTTTTTTTTTGTTCATTTATTCGTGTTGTAAGAAAGGAAAGTGCTACTATTTCCACTCTTGCTCTCTTTCGCTTTTGGGACGGAGAATGCATCAGAGCGAAGGGAAAAAAAAATATCGAAAAAAAAAATATCGAGCCGAGAGACTGTTTTGGAGAGGAATGGAGCGGAGCCGCAATAGGGCTTCGCCCAGTCATCCTGCGACATTCTGTGGTAGACCACGTTGCGGTACTCTTGACATGATATATGCTGCCATTTTGTTTTCTTCTTCTCTTCCTTCCACCTATTCCTCTCATCCCGTCTTCCAGTCTTTCCTTTATCCCTTCCTTCAACCTTTCTGTCATTTTCCATTTCCCCTCACCCAATCTTTGTCTTCAATGTCTATGTATCCCTCTGGTTCCCTTGATATCTGAGCATCCGACCCGATCCATAACGGACGCCCAAACTACGTCACAGATTAATCTGGATCGTATTATCTACACTCGCACGTGCAATACAATGCGGAGGAATGACCCGGACCTGTGTAAACAATCTTCTTGTGTGTGTCCCGCTCGTGTGCAGTGTTCCCTGTCCCCTCCCCGCAGAACCTCGGATATCAGTAGCCTCTGTTGGACTATCTCGCTCGGAGATTGCCCCTTTTGCACTAATCTCTCTTTCTCTCTCTCTCTCCACCTCTCTCTCTCTCTCTCTCTCCACTCCTTCGTCATCTCACCCCTTCTCTCCATCACTCCACTCTTTGTCTCTTTTTCTCATCCTCTCATCCCCTTGTTTGCCAATAAATCACATCTGTCCATCATGGCCTTCAGACTCGCCACCTCGCCTCTTGCCGTCGCTGCTCGCTCCACGCCATCCCTTGCCGCTCTCCGCTCTTCCTCTTCCTTGAAGGGCCGCGTCTACTTCCATGCCTGTAATAATATTAACAACAACAACAACTAATGACTTTTCCTTCTTTGAATGGAATCCATTCCGAGCCAGGATCCTCACCAACAATGAGCACCCGAATCGAAACCGACTCGCTTATCCCTCTGGGACCCTTTGCCTTGACTAAAGAAGCTTCCGAAAAGCACGCGTGAGATGAACTCTCACACTGTTGCTTCGGCTGGGAGAAGGACAACAGAGCACACATCCGAATTCGGGAAAATCTGGGGAACAGACTCTGGATAAACAAGAGAAAGAGAGATACACTCATTCGCTCATGGGGGTGTGTGTGCTTTTAGCCCAGGATTCTCTTCCGAGAAAGAGAAGGAGCATCAATGAATAGAATCTTCATGATCGGATTCATTGCACTATTCCTCCCGACATCACAACATTGCGCTCGACTCTAAATGGACCCACCCCGTTCCGGACTCTTTTCTTTATTGTTATTATTATTATTATTCGTTCCGACTTGAATCTCGTAACTGATCCTTTCCATCTCTCTTTCTCTGCTTGACCTTTGTGACGGAATAGCGCGCAATGCTGCTGCGGCCACTGGACAGACCACTGCCTCAAACGTGACAGACGCGTACAAGCCTGTGGCCTACAAGATCCCTCCCCCTAACCAGGTCCACGGCTCCTACCACTGGGACTTTGAGCGCGTCCTCACTGTTTCCATGATTCCTCTCTTTGCTGCCTCGGCCATCCAGGGCGCTAACCCCATTACGGACGGTCTTTTGGGTGTCGTTATCCCTATTCACGCTCACATGGGTTTTGATGCCATGATCACTGACTACCTCCACCCCGCCAAGGCCGGTGTCTGGGGTAACCGTGCTGCTGTCTGGACTCTTCGTGGTGCTACCGTCTTGACTTTGGTTGGATGCTACCAGTTCAACACCGCAGATGTTGGTTTGACAGAGCTCGTCATGAAGGCATGGAAGGCATAAGTAGCGCAATCTCGTTTGCTCGGCAGGATTTCTCTTGGCCATGACTGAAACCGGACAACAACAGATGGCAAATCTCCCTCTCACTCACACTCTCTCTCTCCTCCGCCCACCATATGCAACATCTCAATAAAAAGAAAACAAGCAATTGACTCTAGTTTGTTGAATGACCATACAGGAGTGTTCTTCAGGAAGCAATAGCTTGGCTTGTGCACAGCGTAAGGGATATGGCTCAACTGTTTACAAATCTGGCATTAAAAAGAGAAGGGGGAGGAGGGAAGCGATTACCCGCATGGATCATCCGTTATGTATCAGTCAATTATGGGTTATTCCGATCAAGCGGTTTAAAGAGGCAGGCAGAACCCAACAGAATCCCGGAACTAGTTCTTGTTTTTTTTGTTTCTTCCTTTGAAGAAGCAACTGGTCCTTCTGCGACTTTCTCAATTGGTCATGATTCCCCCGATAAGTTCGTTTGGGTAGGTTACCAGGCATGGCCCCAAGAGGTAGAGATAGGTAGTTAGATACCTCCTGACAACTCTTCTCCGCGACCTGCTGTTTGTTATGAACTGATTCAAGGTACGGAACCAGGGAGAGGTGACGCAAAACTATCTAAAGCCGGTACTTTGTGTGTGTGTGTGTGTGTCAACATACCGATCGGCATACTTAGTTGGCCAACTAGCCTGAAAAAAAAAAAAAAAAAAAAAAGACAAAGTAAATGTTGACCTATCTCCAATGGAATGTAGGACTTGGTCTGTAGATTGGTGGAGGCTAGACTATGTCTTGGCTCGGTTATCTGACACCTTTTTCTCAACATCAATGGTCATTTCTACAATAATTCCTTCTAGGTCGTATTGTTGTTGTTGTTGTTGTTTTTTTTTTTTGATACCATGAGCATGCGCAGTGACATTGTTGTCGCTGTTTTCTTTCCGCATCCAAGAATAAAAAAAAAAAAAAAAAAATAAGAATACGGCGGGGCTCACAGAGTCCCTGTTCTCTTCCAGGAGCGGTGTACAGCGTAGTCATTGTTGTTGCTACTCTGGACCCCATGTCTTTTTCTTCAGCAAGTCAAAGGAATGGGTTATGCAAGTCTCGGCCTTTTTTTTTTTTTTTTTTTTTTTTTTTTTTGTCCTTGTTCCTGGAGAAACAGAGGAATGACATACAAGAGAGAGATGGCATCATTGGCCTCTGAGGCAGTGTGTTGACAAATCAGTGTATTTCTACTCTTGGTGAGCTGTCTGAGGTTTGATCTCTGGCCTATTGAGAGCGGGCCATTTCCTCTCTTTTCCTCCTTGTTCTCTCTCTCTTTTGAGCACTAATTTTGTCCAGAGTGGCCTGCATGGTACTTTTGTCCCCAAGCGTCAGACGGACCCTCGCGTGCTCCCTGGTCAGTGACCCCATAATTCATGGTCCGAGCAATGCAACGGCAAAAAGTAAAAAGAAGTTTGAAGGAAAGAAAGAAAGAGAGGGAAAATAAGGATAAAGAAAAGAGCGCATGGCGCCGAATACCCCGTCCGTCAATGTAAAGACAAGGAGGAGGTGAGAGAAAGGGTAAAATCAATAAGCGGGTAGTTCATATACCCGACCAAAGACCACCCGACCCATTCGCAGCCACTCAGAATGAGCGGCTTTTTGTCATTTGTCCAACTGACTGGCGACTGCTACTGAATATGGCCGTGCTGCCAGCTTGCCATGGATACCCTTCTCACTCTTCTCGTCGTGCTTTTCGGGCCCAGACTTGGGACAGCCAACCCTAATGACGATTTTCCCTTCTCGTGGCCCGCCTGTCTGCGGGTGCGCATTGGCTCGAGGGTAAAGAGCAAAGCGGATTGTCTCCCGCCGACCCGACCTGCGCATGGCCCTTTTTCTTTTGGCTGTTGTCTTGTTTCGACAGCAATATAAAAACCCTGTCCATCCCCAGCCTTGCCCAGATGTGTCACCACTCCCTTCTCTTTCTCTTCTTTCCTTGATCGGCTTCGAGCGCATCTATCCTCCTTTCACTCTCTCCCCCTAATCCCTCTTACCCGTTCTTCTCATTTTACTCTTTTTACTTTACACCCTGCTCTTGAAGGATTCGATCGCCTCGAGATCTTGCGCACTTGCTACCTTGACCTCTATATCTTTTTTGCACTGTTCCACGCCAAACTGCGTCTGCGCGATTGCTTGATCCGCTCTCTCTCGCTCTTACTTTCTCTCCTACCACACACCACTCTCTCTCACATACACAAACACATCTCTTATTCGTCAGTATGTCTTCACAATCATCGTCCACCGCTACTGTTGCCGCCTCAACGGCTACAGTCTCGGCTTCTACTTCAGTCGCCTCACCTTCAGCATCTTCGGACATTCCTGACGATACCATCAGCCTTGCAGGCAACATCAGCACCTCAAAGCCCCTACAGACTGTCTTTTACCTAGTCGCCTTTATTGGTCTGTTGCTTGCCGTCATGTACACTGTCTACCTTGCCCGTCGTGATCGTCGTCGCCGTCGCCGTGCCAACGATCCAGAAATGGCTGAAACCCGCAACAACACTACCTGGAGAGCAGAAAACGAGGATGAACGTAAGTACCAAACTCTTTACTTGTTGCCTTTTCTCCTGATCCGAGGTTGTTAGTCCCCGGAGCAGAGTGAGCTTGACATCATGGGTACCTCTAGCACGTTGTGCCCCTGCATGATCTCGAAAAAAAAAATATGAGCCATACTGACGTTTTAATTCTCTCTCACTTGTCAATTGCAGTAAGCCCACCTCAGTATAGATCTCATACACAGGACCGTCAGCTCACAGACCCCGAGTCGGTGGTCACGTACCCAGAGCAGGTCCATATCGGACACCAACAGGCAATCATCCAGCACCTAGTAGTCGTTGAGAATCAGCATGCGCTTCTTCAGCCTACGCAAGACGACGAACAGGTCACGACTACTACTACCACGACAACTATGACCACTACCACGACTACCTCTGCAGCTGGCTCTAACTCTCCATCCTCCGATGCGTCGTCGTCTTCGTCTGGGACCTCGGATTCGCACCATGCCTTCTTGCATAGTCGTCATATCTCGATCTTGCGCCGTGGTCTTTTGGGAAGCAATGCCATCCATCTTCTCCTTCGTCATAAGCAGCCCGCCCCAAGCACATCGGATGGTGCCCACTCGACATCCTCTTCAACTCATGCTTCAGAAGAGTCCCGCCCTACTTCTCCAACGGCCCATGCTGAGATGGAGGTAGAAGAGGAGGATGGTGTCCAGCCACTCCAACATGCCCGCACTCGAATGTTGACGATGCCACAACCCTTGAACCGTCTCCGAAGCCAGGGTCCACCACCATACATCATCTCATTTGACACCGACGCACCCTCGTTGCCTCCTTCGTATAATGCCAATTCCGAAGCTAGGCCCGTTGTTTCTTCCACTCCTTCTTCTTCAACTTAATTGAAGCATCTCTCCCATCACCATCTCTCCCTTCTTGGCTTCCATCCTGAAGGTCAGAATTGTAAATTGTACTATATAGACCTCTGCTTACCAATACCCCGCTGTTCGGCGCAGCCAAAAGATAAAATAAAAAGAAAAAGAAAACATGAAAACATTTTTTTTTTTTTGGAACCTAGGCAGTGAGAAAAGCATGGAGTGGGCGGGTGTAGCGAGTCATTGAGAAGGAAAGACGGCAACGACGACTTTTGACTCGTTGGACCCTTTAGCAGAAGCTCTCTCTCTCTCTCTCTCTCATACTCTCTCTCTCTCATACTCTTTCTCTCTCATACTCTCTCTCTCTCATACTCTTTCTCTCTCATACTCTCTCTCTCTCTCATACTCTCTCTCACACACTCTCCTCTTCTATCCTTCCGTTGCCCTTCCTCACTTCCTCGTTAGCATTCCTCAACGGGAAAAAGTGTGTTGTGCAAGTTTACTCGACAGGGGAAAAAAATCGCTCGTTGAAGGGGGTAACGGTCATTGCCGAGAAGGCAGATCGGCTAAGCGTCGATCCATAAAAAAAAAAGGTTGGTAGACAAAGAGTAGGGATAAACCTCTGAGCGTAAAATTCTTTTAGGACTTGGAAAAGAAAGAAAGGGAGTGATCTCTCCGCTCCTACCGTGTGTGTCTGTGGGGAGACACAGTCCCCGATTGGTTGGATACCGGGAGTATAGGATATATCCGGGAAAAAAGAAAAGCTTCAAAAAGGCCTCGTAGAGTGGTAGAAGGGGGATGCCATGCTCCGACTGAAAAAGAAGGATGAATTAGGCTCATTGTCCCTTTGCCTCTTGCTCCCTTTTTTGTGCTTGATGGCCGAAATGGAAATGGGCGCATGCTATCTCTCTCTCACTCTCTCTCTTACAAGGATAAGCGATGCTAAAAAGCGCGCATTGAACACGACATGCTGTTAGGAAAGGATGAGTTTGTTTGGATTATCAATGACCATGACTGACTAAGAAAAACTCTTTCTAGAAGAGGATCCATCATCGCATTTTTTTTTTTTTTCCCTTCCTTCCTTCCTTCCTTCCTTCCTTCCTTCGAGAGACAAGGCCGTGTTGACAAGCAGAGATAGTTTTCTTGTCCTGAGGTTCAACCTTCTTTCGCAGCCTAGTCCAGTAAGCATCTTTCCCGAATATCCACTACTGACAAAGTCTACCTCGAAATGTAGCTGGTGCTACGCGTCCTTGTGGTATCGCTCCACAGGCGATTGTGCGTGTGTACAGAATCACAGAAGTTTGTCTCGAAACAGTACAGACAGTAGTATCTCTCGTTGGTGGCACTTGGTTCGTGCAGCTAGTCTAGAGAGAATGATATAGAGGCAACCAGCCCTTCTTGGCTAGGTGGCCATCAACGGCGACCTTTTGCACAACGGTTGAGCTAAATGTTATTGAAGTCACGAGCAAGCTTGTCTGCGAGGAAAGATCGAGCTCTGTAGAGGAAAGGGGGGAGATGCTGGAAAGGAGCTTACTCCTTCTTCTTCTAGTATCACCTGACCAGGACCAAAAAAACATTTTGTTCCATTGGTCATCTGCTGTTGACGAAATTAGCGCGACCCTCCGTCTCATCCTTCGACTACCAACAACGACAGAGCCAACTCTCCCACATCTCGACACAGGACCCACACCATGTCGTCAAGTCATCAGAGCGGACAGATTCTCTATCTCAGCGGATCCCACAGCACCCAGGGTAACCCAGGAGGCTCTCTCAGCACGAGGTAAATATCCTCTCCACCCTTTACTCTGGTCCTGCAGCGTCTCGGCATTCAATCCAGAAGGATGTCTGTGTACCTCAAGGCATGGCCAACTGCCTGACATGGCATTCTCTACTTCTCCCTCCTGCGATGGTTCTGCACTAGATTCCAAAAGCTATCCCAAGCACGTAATAGTGGGATCACGGTCGTCAACCAGCAGACTATGGCACTCGAGTCCAGGCCTGGCCGAAGCCTCGGTCTTGGCTATGGAACCGGATCTCACCCATCAGGGCACTCTGGACAGAGGATCACCACAGGCAACAACAAGCCGAGCAAGAAGGGCAGCGCTGCGGGGTCACCCTCCCTGGGACCTGGTCTCCATACCGCGGGTGGTCTTGCAAGAGCCATGCAAGAACGTGGAGGTGGCGTCACGGACACATACTTGTTGAATCCACAGGCACATCTTGTGGGAACCTCAGAAAAGCCCCATCACAAAAGCAACCTGAATAACAGAGGAGGCAAGTGGGATCGCGGAGGAGTTGTCCGAGGACCTGGCGCTGCTCAAGTGAATAACAACCCCACAAATGGCAGCAGAGCCAACAACAAGCCCCAAAATACCCGCACAAGCCAACACAAGGCATTGGTACTTGGTGCCCGCCCTGGAAAGAAGCCATTTGGAAAGGCAGCGGCACCAGCACAGGCAACACAAACACAGGCAACACCCAGTCATATCAAGGCGGGTAAGAAAGTCGCCACCGCAGGACCCAAAGCAGGTGCAGGACCAAAGACAAAACCAGGAAAAAAAGAGAAAAAGAAGCCCACACAAAAAGCGACGAGTGAATCCCTTGATTCAGAGTTGACAGCATATATGATGAAGAGTCAAGAGACAGCTGCTAGTATCTTGGACAATGACCTGGATGCATACATGGCTGATAGGCCCGAGGAGTGGTAGGTGTGGAGTAGGAGGGCAAATCTTGCTATTCTCTCTCTCTCTCTCTCTCTCCTTTGTGTTTTCATCTTTTTCTCCTCTGTGGGCGGCACCGATGGTGGCGAGAATGGCTAGTGGAGCAGGATGATGCAAGTAACTTACCAAAACAACAACAGCGGCGGAAGCCTTAAAACAATTACGTCATTGACATGGAAAAAAAGTCACCGACTCGACATAATACTATACATTGCTTCTCTTCAGCAGTGACGATTAAAGGATATGTAGCTGTTACCCTCTCAACTTCGTTGACCGACAGTTTACCAGCGCCGCCTCCCTTCCCCCATACTATCCCTCGTGCTTGAAAAAGAGAGAAGCTTGATCTTTATGTTATTGTCAATCTTTTACGACTGTATGTAAATGTTAGCGGGAACCCCCTCCCCTCGCTCCTTATGAGTGTGGCTATTGACAGTCGCAAGGAGGTGGAGGAGTCTTTTAATTAATTATTTATTTGTTCAATCCTTCTGTCCAATTCTTGGACTTGTTTGGGAGAAGCTCTCACCTCTTACAGTCATGCTGAGCCCTTTCCTCCAAAAAACGATAGACGCGGACAAAAATCTAGATAGAATATGGGTGCACTGTTCACCACCAGGGATGGATCAGAAAGATGCGCTTTATTCATTTGTATTTTACAGTTAGGCGTTGCAGTCCAAAAAAAAAAAAAAAAAAAAACTAGCCTTGGCAGTTTTGTCCTATATCACTGCACCACATATTTACTTTCCTTCACAGAGAGGAATCCCTAGTCTCCCTCCCCCTCCTTTTCTCCCTCTTCTCTTCTATCAAGAGATGATAAAAAGGCCAGTAAAGTTCACGATCGTTCCGTTCTATCGCGGTATTGAGAGTCTTTTTTTTTTTTTTTTTTTTTTTTTTTTTCCTGCTATTGCAGCTCTCGCATCGATAGGTCGAGGTAATACTATTTTAGGTAGACAATAGGGTCACTCTTGAGGACAATATGAGCAATGCGGAAGAAATTGCCCTGGAGAATGACCCATCAGGGCAACTGGATCCATTTTCTTGATGGCGAGCTGAGGGGACTGATATTAAACGGGAAAAACAAAGCCAGGGTCAAATCCAAGTGCTTTTTCAGACCTTGGATCTTTTATCTTTCTTTCTTTCTTTCTTTCTTTCTTTCTTTCTTTCATTTTTTGTTAGCAAATTTCGTCAGATGCCAAAATACACAGAGCTAATTCCAGAAATGAATCCTATGTGTTTGAACTAGTCCTCCGGCTATTTCACTCTACCATCTTATTTCGGAGAGAGTTTCATGGCGGACAAGACCTGAAGGGTAGAGTAAAATTGACAGTGTCTGATTACTTGTTAACGCCACATACGAAGGAAAAAAAAAAATGCGCCTTTTTTGAGAATATTGCTGCGCTGCTTAAGAGTAAACTATCCTTCCTCGACATTGCTTGTTAAAACAAAGTAGAGAAAAATAAATAAATAAAAAAAGGAGGGTAGATCAGAGACTTACTTCTACGTTGCGGTAGAGGCTAGGGTTGGTTGAAGCAGTCTTAGATAGGAAAAAAAAAAAAAAAAAAACGCCAGCATTCAAAACCTAAAAAGGAGTAGACAGTACAACTCGCTCCATGGCGCAGATTTGTTTCAAAATCGGATAAGAAGAGTATATGTGCGAGGAGGAGGAAGAGGAGGGACAAATAGGCGAGTTGATGCGGATCGACCCTAGCTCACTCCAACCTCATATGAAATCATGAGAAGCGCCTCATTGCTTTCTAATGGAAAACACAAGGGGTCGTTTGGAGAGAACACTGGTATGCAGGGACCAAGTAGTTGGGAGGGGGGTTTTTTCACATTTCTCCACAACGTGCACAGCATGGCATAGAATTTCGTGCGACGGAAGGAGAAGCAGAATACAGGAAACCAAAAAAAAAAAAAAAAAAAAAAGGGTGTAAACAGGGCTCTCCTTCTTCTCTATGGCGGATATTCTGGACATACACTCGAACTAAATTAATTTTCAACGATGCTAACGCAGGGGTAGCAGTATTCATCCTCTTGGGGATAAGAAAACAAGGGGTTAGCGTCCTTTTGGTTGCTTGATCTACACTATTTTAGAGACAACTAGGCCTAAAGACTATTTTTTTTTTTTTGTTACGGAAAAAGGCGCCAGAAGCAATATACCTGCTCTTGTATGAAAACCCAATACGAGTAGGAGAAAAAGCAATGTTACATTTGAATTTTTTCCTTCTTGAAAAATACAACCCCTATCATTGGTGAGAAGACACAGCATCCACGTTCGATCCGGCAATGTTAAAAAAAAAAAAAAAAAGAGTCGAGAAAGCTGAGTCGCTTTTTTTAGGTACTAAAAAAGGGGCAGCCTCCTCTAACGGGATACAAAATTCTCTTTCCAAGGCAAAAGTCAGTCTAAAAAAAAAAAAAAAAACTGGATTAGATACTCTCTTTCCTCTCGTTTCCTCTCTTGTTGTCATCGAAGGAAGAATTCAGGGGTCCCCTAATGCACCCAGCCCACGCAATGCCTGCCTCTGCGTGATGCCTAGACCCGATCCCAAGCCTCGATCGAGTCACGAATGTAGTATGAGTATATGTGCTTTTTGTTTACCCAGTCGATTGTCTAAAAGCCCTTTGTGTCTCCTTGTTTGCCACCCCCCCCCCCCCTCCCTCCTTCACCTATTGGATAATCTGCTGACATGACATGAATACGTGGAGGGGAAGCATCGAGCCAAGAGGGAGGGGGATACTTGTCTATATTTGGGATGAGATATGTTATCATAGGCGGAGGTAAGTGAGGAAGCTTGGTTGCTCTAGAAGTACTTTTATTTGTAGACACTGAGAGAACAAAAGGTTCACTGGTATGCGGGATGTAATCATCGAGGCCTCCTATTAATGTTTTGTCTATGACATGGGAGTAGCACCTCAGACCGTACCATCGCTCAAGATTCCATTGCTAGAGCTTGCCGAGACAAATCTAGATTCTCAACATCTTGAGGTCAGAATCCAGCCCAGTCCTTGATCTCGATGGGATCGACGCCTTTACCTATCCTCCTTTTTGACCATATACTGTTTATGGAGCTACATATCCACTCACGGTTGGTGAGAAAACCCTTTTATCCCAGCGTTTATCGTTTACAAATAGGACGAGGGAACTAACAATGACACCAGGTATCGCCGATAGGTGACAAGACATTTTGTCTTCATAACCCTTAGTCGCCATGTCATTCCTTTTAGGCCCTTGGTCTTCCTTTGCCTCTTTGCCTCAATGCTGAAACGCACCTAAGCTACTATAGGCTCATCTGAAGGGGTAATGACGAAACGATATTAAAAGAAAAAAGAAAAAAAAAGAGGGCTTACTAGTCAATGAACGCGGAGCGGCAAGAATTGTCGGGGCCTAGATATGAAGGCGGTTGATCCTTTTGCGGGTGCCTGAGAGAGAGAGAGAGAGAGTAGGGAGAAGGAGAGGGAGAGGGCAAGCTTAAGCGAGATATGGTGCAAGCAATTCTCGCCCTTGAGTATCGCTCCGAAGAAGGCGCGTTCTCTTTTGTCCATCCCTGTCGAGTCTGTTCTGCAGCAGAGTTTTTCCCTTGGCCCTCCTCATTCCTTTAGTCTCTAAAAGAGTCCGAACGCGTGCGTGCATGTCCCCCCCCCCCTCCTTCATCTCTCCTGAGAGATATTTGGAGATAAAACAGACCTATCCATCTAGACCATGCCAATGGTCATCCCTCCTTTGGCTTTCTTGGGGACAGGATGGCTTCCTCGCACCTCTAAGCTCCTGGCCCTTATCCATGAAAGGACCAGCTCTACAAAAGATAAGGACAAATGGGGAGAAAGAATGCTCCCAACGGCCTATACGGGAGGGGGGGAGGGGCTCCCTCCTCTTCATTTCTTTTCCGTCCTTCAAACACATTATCGGCAATTGAACAAAAACAATAATGGTGATGTTAAGCGAGGGCTGTGCAACCATTCTTTATTTCATCTCTTTATATTACGATCCAACTCAAGCGGGGCAAATTTTGACCATTACCACTACAGTGGCCACAAGTCGACGGACTCTTTTTACATGTCAGGCGAAAAAAAAAAAAAAAAAAAAAAATAAAAAAGACAAGAGAGAGAGGAGAGAGAGAGAGAGAGAGAGAGAGAGAGAGAGGGAGGGAGGGAGGGAGGGACGTGCGGATGCCCTTTAGAAACCCTACTGGGTTCTGGCCTATTTTTACCCTGCCGCGTGTTCACTCTTCCAGGCGGACCTTTTCTTTTCTCCTTCTCTCTCTCTCTCTCTCTCTCTCTCTCTCTCTCTCTCTCTCTCTCTCTCTCTCCTTCTCTCCTTCTCTCCTTCTCTCCTTCCCCAACTGCTTGTCTGGTGTACTGTTTATGCATGACGAGGCATGAGTAGGGGGAGGCAGGGATTATGTGGAGGAAGGGAGTTCACTTGGAAGAAATGGCAGAGAGACGGTTGTGGCTGGGTGCGTTGTTTCGGTGGGAGGGAGGGATCGATCTGTCCAAAAAAGAAAAAAGAAAAAAAGAGATCTGTTTCTAAAAAGGCAAGGGCAACGGGCGTAAGAATTTGTGAGAAGAGAGAGAGAGAGAGAGAGAGAGAGGTCCCTGACAAGACTTTTGAGTCTGTTTCTCTCGCCGGACTAATATTGTCCATAGCGCAAATGCAGCACTAGTGAAGCGAGGGCTGGGGGGGAGGGGCTGGGCTTGAGAGGGGAACTCCCGTCTTCATATACACAGTTACATACCATTTCGAGATGAGAGAGCACTTGGGACATCGGTCCCTTTTCCTATTTCCCATTTGTTGGACAATGGGATTGAGAGCGTTCCCTGTTCAGGAATAACAATGGGCTATATGAAGAAAGAAAGAAAAAGAGAGAAAAAGAACGTAGCCTCCAAAGAGTCAGTCCGATGCGCAACCCCGGCATTTTACTATGAAAGGGAGAGAATGTAAGAAAGAGTAAGAGGGGGTTTATATATAGCGAGATTACATTTGTGGATCGGCACCATGTGGGAAGGGTACTCCCTGCTCTCTCTCTCTCTCCCTCTCCCTCTCCCTCTCCTCTCTCTCATTCTTTCTCACAAGTACCTACCCACTGTTATCTCGGAGGTTCTTGGGGTGAAGGTTCTGTCTTTCCTTGGCAAAAGGTCAAAAGGAGTTGGGGAGCGATTCGGACTGAGCATACGTCCCATCTCGATCCAGAGCCAGAGCCAGAGCCACGCGTGCCATGAGCCCTGGCCAGAGCTGGGATACTCCGCATGCAGTGGACTCGTCAACCAGAAGTTTTTTTTTTGTATTGGATGAGCCAGAGTATGTGGGATCTGATCTAAAGAACCTATCCAACACACACGCAGAGAGAAAGGCGTAGAAAGAGAAAGAGACGCGCATCGCACGCGCAAAAGAACAAAAAAAAAAAAAAAAAAGGGAAAGAGAGCAAGTGAGGGAAGGAATTCTTCTTCTTCCTGGCCACCCGCGCGCAGCTCTCGTTGCTTTTTTCTTTTCTTTTCTTTTCTTTTCTTTTTCTTATTTCTTCTTGTCTCCTTCACTACCAGTCAGCCTTGTCCAGTCATCCTTTCAATTTCATGCCTCTCGTTTGGTTCTCCTTCTCTCATTCGCTCGAATGTTGATTCTGATCGACCCGCATGGGGTTCAAGATCCTTTTGAAAAGCTCATTGATTTAGAGTTGGGTCCATGAGAGTAGAGTTGACCAAAACTGTGTGTTGTTGCCGGTGGCCCTGCCGCCGATGGCCAGCACACATGGACACAAACATCCAAAAACAACACACACACACACACAGAATGAAAGAGAGAGAGCACAGACATGATCTCTATCTGTCGATAGGCAAAGGAAAACGGCCCAAAGATGACGGCGCTGATTGGGATCTTGCAGTTCGCGGGGTCCAAAAGGGGTTAACCAGGCACCAGCCTTCAGAGACGGCCTCGCTGCAGGCGTCAGGGACGGCTTCGTGATGGAAGGTGGCAAGTCGAACACCCAGATCCGGGATTACGGGCGACCGAGAAACCAAACTTCAAGAACGGAATTGGAGTGGGGAGCCAGCAGCAGGGGTCTGTAGGGCTGCAGGGCGCAAGAAACAAAAAAAAAAAAAAAAAAAAAAAAAAAAAAAAAAAAGAAAGAAAGGGAAAGAAGGCGCTGAAGTTTTGCTGAAGCGGGTCGGGTGTAGGCAATTTTTTAGGCATTGAGTCCAACTATGTGCTTTCACCGCGCCCTGACAAGTTTGCTCCGACGGGTCGCCTGCCGACAGGCTTTGCACGGACAGGCTGGGACAGGCCAGGGACGGGCCAGGACCTGCAGTCGCGGGGGTAGGATGGTCGAGAGGAGAGGGGTGTCTGAGTCTGGGGTCCTTATCTTCTTCTCTAGAGTGAGACTCTCTTCTCTCTTTCTCTCTTTCTCTCTTTCTCTCTCTTCTCTTTCTCTCTTTTCCTCTTTTGCGAGAGTTATTCTCCCTGAGAGAGAGAGAGAAAGAGAAAGAGAAAGAGAGAAAGAGAAAGAGAGAGGGAAGGCCAGGGACGGGCCAGGCAGGGCACTGCGGTCGCGATCTGGCGGGGCTGATGGTCGGCCATTCAGCGCCTATTTTTGGGTCATTTTGCTTGTCTGTCTGTCTGTCTGTTTTATTTCTCTTGTCCTTTGTATATATCTTCTCTATCTCTTCTCTCTCTCTCTCTTCTTTCCTTTTTTGTTTTTCCTCTCTTTCTTTTCCCCTCCTCCTCTTACCCTCTACCTCTCAACCTTTCTAGCTCTCTACCTTCCTACCTCTCTACCTTTCTAGCTCTCTACCTTCCTACCTCTCTACCTCTCTACTTCTCTTCTTCTCTCACCCTCTCTCCACTCGACTCAATCATCCATCCTCCCTGAAACGACTACTCCCACCCTTCATGTCTTGCCGCTAACCGACCTGCTCTCTTGTCCCTTCTTACCCGACCCTCCTACACACTACCACAGAACCACTAGTTTGGATTACACCTTCCATCGATCACTAGCCCACTCAAACTCATTCTCTTTTCCCACTCGGCCACGCTCCTCTTTGCTCCCCTACTGTCCAACACTGACATTCCAGAGATCGGCACGAGTACCTCAGAAGAAAACAACAGCCTCTCATTGCGGCTCCACACTACAGCACCAACCGTCCACAGTTATAGTACGACCCCGCCATGTCAGGGAGACAGAGCGGAGTCGGATCACGGTCGCTTCATGGCGGCAGCGCAGGGACGCTCCGCCGGAGCGGGACTCTGAACAGGGGAAAGACGCTGAGCCGTCCAGATCGGTTCCAGACGCCCGAGACCATGTTCAAGAAGCGCAAGGATGACGAGCCCGCCTCATGCTGGGTGATCTGCTCGCGGATCACGACTTGTTGGGCCCTTCCACCGTTCCTGCGCATGTGTGGCATGGGCCAGAAACAGGTCCAGCAGGCATGGCGTGAAAAATTTACGCTGTGTGTGATCATCCTGCTTATTGGTGGCATTGTTGCCTTTTTAACCATCGGTTTTACACTCTTGCTCTGCCCCAAGGACCAGCGCCAAGGTGCACAGACCTTTGTCCGATATGGCAATGGCCAGTTTCAAGGTAAGAATGCCTGTTTATCTGGCCATCTGGTCATTCTGGCCATTCTGGACAAGTTCAAAAAAAAAAAAAAAAAAAAAGGAGGCCCCTTCACGGTCCATCCATGCACACGCAGTCGCTCTCCTCCCCACCCTACCCCTCCTCACTCTCCTCCTCATCTTGCTCCTCGCTGGCCATTCTCCTTTGTCTCCCTGAAGGGTATCCCGGTGCGCTTTTGAAAAGGATAAGTTGGTTTGCGTGCAACAATCAGTCTCTCCCTCACTCTCTCACTCTCTCTCTCTGTGTGTGTGTGTGTGTGTGTGTGAAAGAGTGGGGATAGTTGGTTGGTGATGATCACCTCTATGGCACAGTCCTTTTCTTCTCCACGCGAGCCACATTCGAGATGTCTAGCAAGGCTAGGTTGGTTAGGATAGAAAGACAGAAACAAGAGTGAAAGTCACGCCCCAACATGCCCCCTCTCCTCCCCAGCTAGACTCGAACACAACCATCATGATGATACATGGCCAATCACTCTATAGCCATTTCAGGCACCTTTCATTTCTTTTCTTTTTTTATTTGTTTACTGCCTCCCCTTTCCTCGACCCAGCCTTACTCACCGCAGAAATGCCTGGTGTGTCCAAACGGCTAAACAAGCTCCAGCACCGCTGTCATTTGGACGTACATTACAGTACACTAATCTCTTCCGCTCTCAATGTACTCTTTCCCTCCCAGGTCAGTACGGTATCAATGGATATATCTACGACTTTAATGCAAAGGGCACCATCTACCCGACAGGTTTCCACATCGAGGATATGACCCCTGGCCAGGATGTGAGCAACCTTTTTATGCGCCCAAGGAGTCCCACTTGTCAGAAAGTCAACTTTACTGCCGCCACCTTTGACCATTGCCTTGCGCCTGGTGGCTGTCCCGCCAATGTCACCTCGACGCCCGAACGTCTGCTTCAAAAGTACAACCTCCGGCCCCTTGCTGGAAAGAAAACCGGTTATGATTGGAACCAAATGGGTATGCCAGAGCTCGCCAACTATTTGGTCATCGACGGCAATGTTCTCAACTTTGACAAGTACTTTGCCTTTTACAAGAACCCTATCCCTGGTGATGAACTCGACGCGCTCCTGCGTATGGTTCGCGACATGCCCATGCCCGAAGGTGGCCGAGACGCGACCAAGATGTTTTTCCGCCGTGAGGCCCTCAAAGACTCGGCCTCGTGCCTCGTTGAAAAATATGGCGCGGGTTTTATTGACAAGGCCACCCCCGGTTGTTTTGCCTCGGACCTGTTCATGTTTGTGTCTTTGACGGTCGTGTTGGGCATTGTCATGTCTCGATTTGCCATGGCCATTGTCTTTGACTGGTTCCTTTCCGCCAAGCTCGCCAAGACCCCAAAGAGCAGTCAGGCTGCCAAGGTTCAATCTATGAATTCGGCCAATTCCTCAGGGTCGACTATTGTCGTGCCCAACTCGGGTAAGAGCGGCCTCAACCCTGGACGCTCGAGTAACAATGGAAACAACAGTTCACAGGACCTGTATACAGTCATGATGGTCACCTGCTACTCTGAGGGTGAATCGTCACTCCGAACTACAATCGAGTCTCTGGCGGCAACACAGTATCCTGACAACAAAAAACTACTTTTTATCATTTGCGATGGAATCATTACGGGTTCGGGCAATGACCGATCAACACCCGAGATTTGTTCAAGTCTGCTTGAACTTGACCCCGCCTTTGATTCAGACCCAACGCCCCAGTCGTACATTGCCGTGGCAGCAGGATCGAAGCAACATAACCGGGCCAAGGTCTATGCAGGCTTCTTCAAGTGGAAAAATAATCGTGTACCTACTGTCCTTGTTGTCAAATGTGGTAACGATGAGGAGATGGACAAACCCAAGGCTGGTAATCGAGGCAAACGCGATTCGCAATTGATCCTGATGAACTTTTTCTCGCGTGTGACATACAATGACCGGATGACACCCCTGGACTATGAACTCTTCCGCAAGATCCAACATCTGGTGCAAGTGACGCCCGACCGGTTCGAGATTGTGTTGATGGTTGATGCAGACACAAAGGTGTATCCAACCTCGCTCCGACTTCTGCTCAACTGTATGAACAATGATCCATTGATTATGGGACTCTGCGGTGAGACAAAGATTGCTAACAAACGTCAGTCATGGGTGACGGCAATTCAGGTCTTTGAGTACTATATCTCTCACCATCTCGGTAAGGGCTTCGAGTCGGTCTTCGGAGGTGTGACCTGTCTCCCGGGTTGTTTCTGTATGTACCGTCTCAAGGCCCGCAAGGGTGACGACTGGGTCCCGATTATTACCAAGCCAGAGATTGTTCAAGAATATTCGCAAAACATTGTCGAGACGCTCCACCAAAAGAACCTATTGCTTCTTGGTGAGGATCGTTTCCTGACCACACTCATGCTCCGCAATTTCCCCAACCGCAAGATGATGTTTATGCCTCAGGCAATCTGCAAGACGGTCGTCCCTGATGAGTTTAACGTGCTGCTCTCGCAACGTCGTCGATGGATCAATTCGACAATCCATAACTTACTGGAGTTGGTGCTCGTCCGAAACCTTTGCGGCACTTTTTGCTTCTCGATGCAATTTGTTATCCTGATGGAGTTGATTGGCACTGTCGTTCTGCCCGTGGCCATGATTTTGACTGTCGTCCTTTGTGTCAACTTGGCACTGATCCAGATCACGACCCTGACTCAGGCTGCACCTTTGATCCTCCTTGTCTTTGTGTTGACCATGCCCGCAGTGTTGATCTTGTTGACCACCCGAAAGATTGTCTATGTCGCATGGATGATTGTTTACCTGATGGCGCTTCCGGTCTGGAATTTTGTCCTACCCTTGTATGCCTACTGGCATTTCGATGACTTTTCTTGGGGTGAGACTCGTCGAGTCGAGGGTGAGGCCAAGGGTGAGGCTCATGGAAACGCGGATGGCATGTTTGACTCGTCCAAGGTGCCGCTCAAGCGATGGGATGACTACGAAAAGGCACGTGTCCGACAGGCCAAGCGAATCGAGCGTGCAGAACGTCAACGAGTCCAAGGCGCGGCTGGAGCCCATTACTTGCCCCGAAGTGGCGCGCCCAGTATCTACACGGACATGGGAGATGGTAAATCAGAGGTGATGATGATGGCTGGTGGAGGAGTAGGCGGCGATCCACTGGGCCCTCAACAGTATCCGTACGAGTACAGTGGTCGACAGCCAATGAGTCCACCATTGATGGGCAACCCGACTATGTCTCCGATGATGGTTGGAATGGGCGGAGCCCCACTCTCACCCCCTTCGCGCCAAGGATCACCCTCACCGCTATCGCAACAACAGCCATTGATGATGCATAGTAATGGAAGCAACTGGGGAGTAGCCCCCCCACAGCCTCATTCGCCAGCCTGGACGCTCCAGGGCGGTCCATCGCCCGGTCTCTCGGGTCCATTGACAATGATGAACCATCCGCCTGTGAGCCCAGGTGGCATGCGAAGGAACCGTAGCGATGGTGGTCGTGCGCCCTCAAGCATTGCGCCCGAGAGTAACACAAATGCGGGGTCATCTTGACGAGGGGAGACAGTTGCATCATGAGATGACAGATTATGCCGATCAGTCGGATATCTTTTCTCTCTTTCATTCATTCTTTTCTTGTGTATAGTATTGTTCTCTCTCTCTCTCTCTCTCTCTTTTCTTCTTCTTCTTCTCCCTCCTCTCTTTTCAAGATGCAGACACGCGTCGCCTCTAGATTTTCATTTATACCCTCATCTCTCTTTCCTCACTTTCATCTGAGTAGTTGAGCAGTCCGACGAGGCTGTGTGTGACTCGGCTTGAATGCCATTGGTTCTTGCGCGCGTTGCGGCCTCACAAGGTCTCACATCCAATCCTATTCCAACCCAACTCCCACTTTTCCCTGTTCCTTCCTCTTCCTCCTCCACACCGTCTTCCTCATCTTTTCTTTTTCTATTTCTTCTTTTCTTCTTTACCAGCACCTGAGCCATAATAATAAATCCATGTCTCCTTTTATTGACCTTTACTGGCATTGGCGCGTCTTTTTAACAGGTCAAGAGAGAGTGAGCGAGCGGGGGAGGGAGAGAGAGGGAAAGATGAGGTGAGAAAAAAAAAGTGGAAAAAGATGAGGGCTATGTTTTTTTTTTTTTTTGGAAAGAGGAAGGGGGTGGGTGCGTCTTGCATGCGAAAGGCTCATTCTACTCTTTTTTCCCCTGTGTCCCTGCTCCTCCTCCTCCTTCTCCTCCTGTTCCTCCTCCTCCTCCTGCTCCTCCTGCTCCTCCTGTTCCTCCTGCGGCCTTTTTTTTTTTTTTTTTTTTTTTTATTATTATTATTTTATTCCTCCTGGACTACAGTCGCGTGAAGTTTTGCAAGTGAAAAAAAGGAAAAAAAAAATAGTTATCCATTAGGACAGGGAACCCCATTACTAGCAGTACATTATCTCTAGAAGGCGATGAGACCAATGGTCCCGAGTTGCTGAGCGTTCTAGTTGAAAGAGATGCTCATGCAAAAAAAAAAAAAAAAAAAAACGCCCAACAAGGCAGAGAGCAAAAGTAGCCTTTTTTTTTTTTTTTTTTTCATTTTCTTTTAGGATCCAATGATCCGTTTTGTCCCTGAACAGTTTCCAATGATTACCACACACACAGCAACATATACACACATTTTCATACACACATTCACACACAGAGAGTTCGTTTGCGCCATGTCTTTCAACCCATCCCCTCGCGCAGTAATCTCATCAACGGGCGCTTCCTTCGTCCCTTGGAGGAGGATGAAGGAGGAGGGGGGGGACAGGAGGAAAGAGGAGTAGAGTGTTCGGACCATTTTTTTTCTTGGTCTTTTCTCCGCGTCAGCCAGCATGATGGCGCATTCGGTTTAGGAAGTGAAAGAGGAAGAGGAAGAGGAGGGGGAGGCGTGTCCATAGACCTCCATGTGGCGATG
Source organism: Mortierella sp. BCC40632 (assembly GCA_011634665.1). Taxonomy (NCBI): domain Eukaryota; kingdom Fungi; phylum Mortierellomycota; class Mortierellomycetes; order Mortierellales; family Mortierellaceae; genus Mortierella; species Mortierella sp. BCC40632. Next base: position 1,053,591 of record WAEK01000007.1, read on the forward strand.
TTTATCGTTTTGCCTTCGAGCCGTTTCGTCTTTTGCCGGTCGCCCGTTGGGGAGCTCTCTCTCTCTCTCTTTTGATTTTTTTTATATTGTCTTGTGCTTTCGTACAATTTGTCATCTCTCGTCGCCTCCACACTGGTTATGATACAAATGGGCCGGCTCTGACGCATCGTCAGTTTGCGACACAATGCAATGCAATGCACATACAAACAAGGCGTCGCCAGGTGAAGAAGAAAGGGTGGAGGGTGGGGGGAGGTGTAGAGAGGATTGAGTGAAGAGGATCGCACAGTCCTACCGCCCTTGTGCCTACTACGTCAAGTTCAACTCTTCAGATCTCAAAGAAATTTTGCCCACCACGGATGAGTCCATTTTCAGCCGTCCTTCTTTCTCTCTCTCTCTCTCTCTCTCTCTCTCTCTCTCTCTCTCCAATACCCACCTTGTTCCTCTCTTCCTCCTCCCTTTTCTCCTCCCTCCCCTGTCCCCTTTCTGCAATCTGGATCGATGCATATGCGTCCTGACGATGTTGTGTGGTCTGTCTCGAGCCGGCTATGGTCGCTATTGTCACCAGCTGGCCCATCCCGCGCTTCCATCCAGGTGTATGTCATCGGAAAATAGTAACAAGGGCATGTACTCGGGAGTCAATTGCGGGAAGAAAAAAAAAAAAAAGAGGAGTTGCCGCGGGTAGTAGGAAGAGGAATTCACAGCGGGATTCACCCCCGTCCCTTTCTTCCTCATGTCACCAGGCATGACCCCAGAGACCCACCGTAGGTCTTGCTGCTATAGTCAACACCAAAGGGTCCTTCTTTGGACAAGATCGCGACACCAGAACAGCGGCCACGACAAGAGTCTCGATAAGAGTCTGCCTGCCAAGAAGGAGGAATAACAAAAAAAAAAAAAAAAAAAAAAGTCAAGTTCATCCGATCCATGGCTCAGTGTTGACGGGGTTGTCTTGGGCAAGAGAATCGGGGGTTGCCTAGCACTGATAGTGCTCACTCCTGCCGAATCTGTCCTGGTCCTATGTCTCCTCGACTCCTTCGTATTTCTTTTCCGGCCTCTGCAATTGCAAGCAGGCTGAGATGCGCTGACTCTCGAGCCACCTGCTGCCTTGTTCGCCAGAGGGCACCAGAAATGCTACGATGGACGCACAAGCATTCGCTTCGCCTCTTCGCCTCTCCCTCCCCTTCACCTCGTTCAAGAATTGTAGTCTGCCAAGGGAAGACTCGTGCGTTCAATGACTGTTTGTACCCTGTTCCCAGTAGGGACTATCTCCTTCTCCTAGACTAACAAGGCAACTAGTCTCAAGGCTCTTGGGCTCTGAGGGCTCGAAATCTCGGGTTGGAGCTTTTCTTTTTGCTCCCACACGCCTCTGCTGGCGCGAGCATGTTGCTGGAGGGAGTAAAAGTGAGTTGGGCGGCCTTTGACTTTGCTTCGCACGCTATGTCGTCTCCTTTTGCATCCCTGTCCCCCTTATCTCACCCAACCCCTTGTTGCCCGTCTGCCTCCCTGGTCACTTTGCTTGCCCATCTGTCTGTCGCACTCGGTGTCGAAGGCTACTATTGTCTCCCCCGCATCCCCACACAGAGCCTCGCGCTGCATCGTGAGGTCGCGCCGTATCTCTGTCTTAGTACTACAGAACTGTTCTCTGTCCTTTTCACTCTCACTCTCTCCTCCTACCCCCGCCCCCGCCCCTTACCTATCCCACAAGCAGCAGCACCACGGGCGCAAGGCACCGCTGACCGAGGACGACCCCGCCGGTGCGTGTAAATGCTCCTAGCAGCGGCCCTTGAGTCTGATCCGCTCATATCGCACCTGGCTGGCCTCTTTTGACCGACCCATAAGGCGCCAAGGAGGCCTCCTCCGTGAGGGCCCTCTCCGCTGGCCCGTGTGTCCTATTTGACAGGATCGCAGAGCAGGCCTCCTCATCTTTGGCTCGTTCTTGTTCACACGTAAGCCCTTTTTTTTTCTTTTCTGCGTTGCCTTTGCCGCGCCCCTTGTTCGGACGAGAGCGGCAAGCGGACGGCATCGAACCTCGGTCAAGGCTGCGGTCCTCTCTCTCTCTCTCTCTCTCTCTCTCTCTCTCTCTCTCTCTCTCTCTCTCTCTCCTCCTCTGCTCTCTCCCCTTTCAGTCTCGAAGAAGCTTGCTTGTTCATTCTCGTCCGGGCCGCCCATCGACGCTCGCTGCACGCGGCCCTTTTGATCCCTAAAAGCAGAGGGCTGCGATCCTCGCCCTTGATTGCGCTTCTTGTCCATTTCTTCTCCTTCCTCCTCCCTTCTTTCTTCCTTTCTTCCTCTCTCCTCCTCTTCCTCCTCTCTCTCACTCACTCTCACTCACTCTTTCACTCACACTCTTTCACTCACACTCTTTCACTCTAACTCTTTTTCTTTCTCTTTTCTCTTTTCTCTCTCTTTTTCTTGAATATCTCTCTCATCCAGCTCTGCCCCTCCCCTCATCGTCTCCCCACCCCCTCTCTTCCTCCTCTTCCTCCTCTTCCTCCTCTTCCTCCTCTTCCTCCTCCTGCTCCTGCTGCTCAGGTTCAGTCGTCTTTGCCCGCCCCTCCACTCTTTTCTCCTCTTTCTCTCTCCTCTGCCCTTCTCTTCCTCCTCCCCCATCCGCTCATTGCCCTGCTGCCAGTTCCCAAGGACACTACTACTTGTCCTGCTCAGCTTGCCGCCTCTCTGGGGGTCAATTGGACAGCACTATTATTGAGGTTCTAGAAAAAAAAATACTTGCGCCTGTGCCTTTCTGTCCCTTCTCCCACTACTATCGCCAGGCACCCCCACCCCTTCCTCTTCCTCCTCTTCCTCCTCTTCCTCCTCTTCCTCCTCTTCCTCTTCTTCCTCCTCTTCCCCACGGACACCTACACAAGCTGTCCCTGGATACCGGGAACACCTATTATCATCGCCACAAGGTAGTCAGACAGCGCCTTGATCCCCTCGCTTCCCGCCAGTGTCTCTTGAGTCTATCTTGTGTCAAAAAGACTAAAAGAGTGCATCTACGAAAAACAAAAAAAGAGAGAAACTGGCGACCGTGCCCTACGTCCCGCCCATCCGACAATAGCCTCAACTACCTATCCTTACCATCCCTCTTTTGCCCCTGTGTACCAGAGAGGCCCCACAGTCGCCACTCAACACTCAACATTCAATATGATGGCCGTTTCGTCCGACCGCTCAATGGACGGGGCAGCACACTTTTCAAACAACCGAGGTATGTATCGTGTGCAGACGCAGGCATCATGAGTTCAAGCTGGTGCCGGTCTGGGTACTAGCCATGACCATAATGGAATAATAGAAAAGAGGAACCCTGCGTGGACCAGAGGAGGGGGAGGCAGTGTGAATATTTTGCTCCGACGGGAGAAGGAGAGGTGCCGTGCAGCCGCGCGCTCAAACGAGCAGACGACAGACGTCGGTGGGACGCAGGCCCGCCCATGGCCCATGCAGGCAGCCCCTGTCCTTAAAATAACCCTCAGGCCCACACTATGCTGGCCGTGCACCACGGACTGATCCTCTCTGCCGTGTAGTTCTCGTCAATCTGTCTTTCTCTCTCTCTGCCCCCTTCCCCCTTTCGTCCCTATCCGCTCCACGTCGACGTCACTCACTCTCTCCCTGCGGGCCCCCTTCATCCCCTATTGTCTCCTTCTCAACCCACTTTGGGCCCGCATGGCCGCCGACTGTTCATTTCCTCAGGGGACACTGTTCTCTCTCTTTCCTCTCTCTTTATCTCTTTCTTTACTCCCTTGTCCAGGAGTCACCACCAGCTTGCACCTGAATGGAAACACCTTTTCCTTAGCTAACACCTCACCGTCCTTTCTCCCACACCTTCTCTTTTCTTCCCTCAAACGGCACTTACTGTTTGGTCCCTAGCCGAGCCTCGTCGCAACTCAGTTCCCGTCTTATCCATGGCCTCGGATCATAAGCTGGGCGCCATCCCTGCCGAGCGACGCCTCAGTCAACAAGACATGGCTTACTCTTCTCCAACTCCTGTTCACCAGGAGTGGATTGGTCACCACGAGAACTTTGGAGGGTTTGAACCTCTCAGACCGCGTTCACCTTACTATGGTTTTGAGCGTGATGACTTTCAGAGGCCTGTCCATCACCCACGCGATGCCTACCATCTTGGCCCAGGTGGCTCCGTCGGCCATCGCGGCCGGCCGCAGGACGACGCCGTCCACATGATCCGGGAACCTTACGGGGACCCACAGTACAATCCGCCAACAGCGCACATTAGCTACGGCGGCGGCAGTACGATGGACGGAAGCGCCCATGTCCGCAGCGATAGCAAGCACCGTAATAATTCGGTCTCGTCGAACGCGAGCTCGGGATCATCTTCAACGCAGGCTAACAAGCACCCATGTCGATTCCCGACTTGTGGCTGGAGCTTCAAGCGGTTCGAGCATCTCAAGCGACATATGCTCGTCCATACAAAGGAACGGCCTTTTGTTTGCGAGTTCCAGGGCTGTGAAAAGTCTTTTAGCCGATCAGATAACTTTTCAGCTCATTTGAGAACCCACACGAAAAAGACAATGAATATGCGCAAGTTTGAGCGTCCAATGATGATGGAGCCCATGGGCTTTGTACCATCGCACACCGTCCTCGGTGGCCCGCTCCCTAACAACGGTGCCCCTGGTTCGATTGGCTCGGGTATGGTGAACGAAGGTGTTTACGAGCGCGAATCAATCTCGGCCATGGAGCCAATGCATCATCGCCATAGCATCTCTGGTTACCCAGGCTTCCAGGCCCAAGGACAGCGGTCCTATGTGTCCGAGCAGGCCAATATGGGCATGTCTTACGGTTTGCCCCCAACAGGTACCCACATGTTTTCTCTTTCTATTGTTTCGCTTGAATCATTCTCGCCTGGTCTCTGTCCCCATTCTAACTGCAAGGTGATGCCTTGGCAGTCCATGGACACCATGGGGCCAATGCCTCCCTCTCTAATAGATCCTCTAGAAGCTCCTTCTCTCAGTCACCATCATATGAAGGCGAGGTTGCCGACCGAGAAGCCAATGAGGTCGCGTCAGCACCGTCTTCGGCTCTAGGCACTCTGCCATCACAACTTCCATCACAATCACATCAGCACCAGCACCAGCACCAGCACCAGCACTTACACCAATATCAACACCAGCACAAGCCAAGCATTGAATCAGTACGCCATCTATCCTTGGAGACTCCCACCAAATCAGATATGAAAACCTCCGCAACCACCCCAGAACCATCCTCTTTCTCAACAACACAACACCCCGCAGTAGCCTCTCTCTCATCTGGATCGACATCAACCGCCGCAGTTACAGAAGGCGCCAGTTCTCCCAAGGGCCGCCTGAGCGACGCCGTCCCAAAGTTCAACCCAATTAAATTAGACATCAAAGCCGTGTCCAATAACCCAGAGGATGTCCATCTGCATAACCAACATAACCCAAAGACTGAGTCCCTTCAGGGGCATGCATACGGTCCTTTGGATGAGGCCTATGCCTCGGATCGGACCCTGGGCGATCATAGATATAACAATAACAGTCGAGTTTCGCGTCCGCGGTATCCTAGTTCAGAGTTGATGGCAAAATCGCCCAGTCCCGAAGGTCCTTATCACCACGATGGCTACTCTGGACTGGACGAGGACAGGCATCATCGAAAGGTGGTGTTGGGTAGCAGCAACTACCATGACTCGAACCTGAACCCGAACGGTGAATCTCCTGAACTCGAGCCGAGGGCCTTGCCCACAGCACTTTATGATGGGCCACGATTTCCATCACACTTTGTGCCAGTGGCTGCAGAGACGCCTACTCCTGCCCCACGGGAGATGACACATGGGGCCAAGGTCAAGACCGAGTCATTCCGTCCTGAGCATTTCGACCGAACATCTCAGGATGGCCCAGGGTCACCTCGTGCATCCTCGTACTATTCGGGGGGTTTGAGTCGAAGTCATTCCGACGGGTTTATTGACACGGCTATGGGAATGGATGAAGATGAGGACGAGGAAGAGGATGAGGAAGAGGACGACGACGACGACGAAAAAGGAGATTCTCATGATTACTATTATGAGCGCCGTTCGAGTTTTGACGAGTATCATTCAGCTCCCCATCCTCCATCTTCCCATATGTATCAGCATCCACATCATCAGCATCATCATCGCTCGTCCATGTCGGGGTCTGGATATGGATCGACGCTGTCGTCGGCGTTGATGTCGCCCCGGATGCGGCCTAGTGGATTTTCGGGCCAAGGAGGAGGGTACCGATCTCAATCAGGGGAACACAGTGGTCCGATACCGTCTTCACGTCACCATCATTCGTACTCGTTTCCATCTGTAGATCTGCCACCGTCGAGCATGATGACAGCGTCAGCCAACAAGCCGACAATGGCGGGCCGGATGAGGGGCACCTCGACATCAGCCAAGAATCACTGTTGTTTGTTTCCGGATTGTATGAAGCGGTTCAAGCGATTGGAACATTTGAAGAGGCATACTAAGACACACACTTTGGAGAGGCCATTCGCGTGTTCTAGTCCTGGATGTAACAAGCGGTTCTCTCGTTCGGACAATCTTTGTAAGACTAGGTCTAATACTATCCAGTCATTATCTCCATTGCCTTTCTTTTCTTTTTCCTTTTTCTTTGGAGTTCTAACATTCTTTTATTTCTTCTTTGGATGCAAATAGCACAACACATCAAGACTCATCAGCGTCAGCTTCTGAACAAGTCTCATTGGAAGCAGCACGTATAATGAATTCTTTATGGAGAAGAGGATCGAGATTTCCTCCTAACGAGAGACGAGTACTTTTTTTCCTCCGCCTCCCTCTTTTTCATTTCTTGTTTCTATCCTTGTTGACGGGTGCTGCTGCTGCTTTCTAGACATTTTCTTTTCTTTTTGCGCAATCTTTTCCTTGTTTATTGTTCTCTAGCTTCTGTTAATTGCTCTTGTTGATACCTCTCCTGCTGCTGTTGTTGCTGTCTGTTGTTGCTGTTGCTATCGCACCCCGCTTTTTTTCTTTCTCTCTTTGTTCTTTTAATTTTTTTTTTTGATTGATTGTCTGGCTTTTATTGCTGCTGCTCCTCCTCTCTTGCCCTGTTGCTCTCGCTATTTTCTTTTTTCTTTTTTCTTTTCTTTTTTTTTTTGTTATTGTCCCTGTACATAGGTTTATCTTTTCATTCTCTCACTACTCAGACATTGTATTTGCTTCTCTTTCTTTCAAATATATATCGCTAGCTGTAATCTGCAGCCATTCTATTCTCTATCTTTTTCTCTATTCTTTTTTCTTTTCTTCCTTCTCTTTGAAGATGTGCATTTTTTTTTTTTTGGTCTCTATCATTGGTCTTTTTGTCTACCTTTTCTTTCTTTGAACTAGGGAATAAATTATTTATTAAATCTGAAATCGTTGGTGTTCATTTAGACCGTGTATGTGTGGTGAATACTATCGATCTAGGGGAAGAGGATGCTTTTGTGATAGCTGGACCACGGAGTGGAACATGTGCGGACTAAATTTACTTGACCGTCTTCTCCCCCTGGAGGGGTGCTTGGCAGTGACTCTGATATTTTGAGCTATTCGTGTCTGAAGAACTCTTCTCTCCCACTGCAGCAAGTTTTTTTTTAAAAAAAAATGCGCGGTGGATCATTTACCGAAGTGAAGGTCGGGAAGATTCCTTCCTTTTAGGAAGAATTTCCTTTTAGAGCGACTGAAGGAGGACGGACTGGGTCGCTCTTCCGATCGATATTTTGTCAAGCTCCCTTTTTTTTTTTTTTTTTTTTTCTTCTTTTCTTTGTCTTTACCACACACAACCAATTTTGCATTCAAATGGCATCCGCTCTTCTCTCTACTGCTTTCAAAGCAGGCCGCTTCAACTTGGCACGCCAGGTAATAGGAGGATCATGGCTAGCATTCTTATTCATGACTGGTGGCAGTCCTCACAACCTCTCCTCTCGCCCAATGCCTATTTTCCATGTCTGCGCAGACACACACACTCTCTCTTTCCGACAATGCAGGATCAACCATGATGCGACAAGGGTGGTTTTTATTATTATCGCTCTAGTCTGCACTTTGCCTAAGGGGAAATGTCGGTCCGAGAAGGAAGAAGCATTGACCCTCTTTCTCACTCGTCGCCTATCGACCTCTCTTCCCTATTCTCTTTCAACACTTTGACATGGACAAAAGGGAACAGCTTTTCTCTATTCTCCACCTTCGGACTCCGAGTCGGCGACTCGGATTCCTTCATTCTTCAATGAACAGGCAGCGCACTACAAGCTTGGAGACTAACCGTTTAGCATGGAATGCTCCACACATATACTCTCTCAACCCTGTTTGTATAGGCTGTCCGTCCTTTGGCAACCATTACTGCGAATCACATTAGCCCAACACGGATCACCACACTCAAGAATGGTATGACCATTGCCACGGAATCGAATCCCACCACACAGACCGCCACCGTGGGTGTTTTTATCGATGCCGGATCTCGTGCAGAGAATGCAAAGAACAACGGCGCTGCTCACTTTCTGGAACACATGGCCTTCAAGGTATGTTGGAGTCTTTCTTTCTACTCACGGAGTCCCCCCCGCCCCAACAACAACCGACCGCCTGTCCCATATCGTAATTTTTTTTTTTCTAGATCTCCATGGATTCATGTGGAGGTCGTTTTGAGGATGAATGGTCTGTCTATTTTCGGGAAACCCAGGAGCCTAAGCCAATCCAGAAAACCAATCTATCAAAAGGAAAAAGAAAAATCATTTGCGAGGATTGCCGCGCTTTTTTTTTTTTTTTTTTTTGATTCCCAAAGGGCGACCGTTGACCAGTTGAGCGTCGAATCGAAAAGGAGCTTTCTCTCTGGACAGTTGGAGCTAGATTTTCTAAAGAGCCCAAGAGGAAGGGCAAAAAAAGACGCTTGATTATAACAACTAATTGTCGATTTCTTTGGGAACTGTTCTTTTTAGGGTACCTCAACTCGAGGACAACACGACATCGAGATCCAGATTGAGAACATGGGAGCACACCTGAACGCCTATACCTCGCGTGAACAGACGGTTTACTATGCAAAATCATTCAAATCCGACATCCCCAAATCTGTCGAGATTCTCTCCGACATTCTTCAAAACTCGACCCTGAGCAATGACGCCATCGAGCGTGAGCGCGATGTGATTCTTCGTGAACAACAGGAAGTCGACAAGCAGATGGAAGAGGTCGTCTTTGACCACTTGCACGCAACAGCTTTCCAGGGTAAGGGTTTCCCTTCTTTTCCTTCTCCTTGATGCTAAGTCGATTTTCCTCCGCAGTCCAGAAGAATAAGAGGTCTGACTTTGAAATCTCTTGATGATGATCTCATTCAATGAACTTCTATAGGTGAGGCGCTCGGTCGAACCATTTTGGGACCCAAGGAAAACATCAAGTCATTGTCACGCGATGATCTCGCCAACTATATCAAGACCAACTATACTGCAGACCGCATGGTTTTGGTAGGCGCTGGTGGAGTGGATCACGACGATCTCGTTAAATTGGCCGAGAAGCACTTTAGCAAGCTCCCTGTCTCGCTCTGCCCCACTGGCTTGGGTCAGACCTACAAGCATGCACCCAACTTTACAGGATCTGAGATCCGTCTCCAGGATGATACCATGCCTCAGGCCCATATTGCTATTGCAGTCGAAGGCTGCGGTTGGACCTCTCCAGACTATTACACAATGTTGGTGATGCAGTCGATCATTGGCACCTGGGATCGTGCCTTGGGCGCCTCAGCCCTTACTTCGTCGAGACTTTCGAGCATTGTTCACCAGCACAAGCTTGCCAACTCGTTCATGTCTTTCAACACATCGTACACGGATACGGGTTTGTTTGGTATCTACTTTATCACAGAGAACAAGGACAACCAGGATGATTTGATTCATTTTGCACAAAAGGAGTGGGCTCGTCTCACCACCTCTGTCACAGATGCTGAGGTGGAACGAGCCAAGATGCAGCTCAAGTCGTCGTTGTTGTTGAGTTTGGATGGCACGACTGCGATTGCTGAGGATATTGGACGTCAGATGGTGACGACGGGCAAGCGTACTTCGCCTCAGGAGGTAGAAAAGTTGATTAACAAGATTACACCAGCGGATGTTCGTCGTGTTGCCTCGACCTATCTTTGGGATCGTGAGGTCGCCATTGTGGGTGTCGGTCCTGTCGAGTGCTTGCCTGACTACACTCGTGTCCGCTCCAACATGTCCTGGAACAGGCATTAAAGAAAGAGAGAAAGAGAAAAGAGCGAGAGAGTGCCTACGAGTATTTTTTTTTTTTTTTTTTTCGTGTATACTTTTCCTCTTTTCTTTTATCTTATTCCTATTTCTCCTCCTTTGCTCACCTATGTAATCAAGACTAGCGCTGTGAGATAGAGGTTCGTAGACATGAACCCCCCCTCAATACAGAAAATTGCTTTTTTTTTTTTTTTTTTTTTATTTCTTTATTATTTTCGTTTTACATCGGGGGCGTTAGTTAGGAACGCTGACTGGACTGCTGGAGAGCGAGAATCGACAGGGATCCCCCTTGCATACTTGCAGACAGTAGGCGAAGCCCAAAGTGTTGGGATCTTTCAATTAGGACAAGCCACTAATTTTCCCTTCCTTCTTGGGCTGATCCTAATCAGGGAAAAAAAGAGAGAGAGATCATCCCATTTCGCAACAAAACCTTTGACTCTCTTCTCTCCACTCTTGTAGCATTCACAGGCAAGGAGGTGCTTGAGCAGCCTCTGTCGTCTGGCACGTTCTCGCATTTAGACCTTTTCTTCTTGTCCTCCTTTTTCTTTCATTTTCTCTTTTCTCTCTTCTACCACTCTCCCCTTTCTCCTGGACACTCTGGCTCATTCTTTCACTTTCCATTCTACTCTTCCTCTCTCCTCTCTCCACTCTACCCTTCAGTTGCATTTCTCGACCTCTCCAACGCCCGCAATCTCCCGACGACGCCTCACTTCAACAGTCAATGTGACCAAAGCCATGAGCTCAAGACTGTTTGTAAACTGCCGTCCTTGTCCTATTCATCAGCAAGGTACTTGAAGGGCTTTCTGAACCGAGGAGCAGGTCTCATCGTTAGTTTCTCCATCCAACTGACACTGCTCTTTTTTTATTCTTATCTTTTATAAAAAAAAGTGCCTACAAGTCATTTGTCGTGTGGATCGGGAGCCCATAGTCGCACCATGTCATATCGCGTGGGCGCGTTCTCTTCTACAGGAACAGGACTCAGGACAATGACTTTCTCCAACCCAAGGAATTTTACCCTCTTCACCCATAACACTCGAGAGGCAACCACCTGGCAGCGATATTATCGATCACTCGCCCCGTCGTCTTCACCTCGACCTATCCGATTTTCCATTCATACCCCACCCCACAGCCGTACAAATCATTCATGGTTTCTTTCAGGAACTGGCGTGCACTCAATACCCTTTTCCTCATCTTCAACATCCTCACCATTATCATCTCTTTCATTGTCATCGTCATCAACACTATCGTCGTTGTCCAGTCGGGGTCTCTCAGGATTAGCCTCAAAGTCGACGAGTGCCTTGTCTAGGTCCCCCAACACCACAAAGCGGTTCTCGTCTACCGCTTCTGTAGAATCCCAAGGATGTACAACACCCCCTACTCTGCCTCGATCGACCCCCTCCCAATCAGCAGAATCGAATCATGCATGGCATATTCCATCGCGAGTATCCTACCAGTCCCACCCATCGTTACATGTACAGCAGTCTTTAACCTTGTCTCAGAGATTGTCCCTGCTCCAAAACTCGGATCCACTACCACTACCGCTTGCACTCAAGCTCTTTAGCCCCACAACAGGAGCTTCCTCAACAACCACTACCGCCGCCCAGGCTTCACTTTCCCGCCTGCAATTGAACAGTGCATTTCAACCGCCCCCCGCCGTTCTGGGATCACAACCAATGTTCTACCTTGCAAGGCAATTCCCCATCTTGGCCGAACAAGAGCTAAAGGCGATCCCCAAAAAGACTGCGCTCGACTACTCTAGTTTTCTGATCGGAGCCATGTCTACGTCTTATCCTTCGCCAACTACACTCCGGGCGGTAATGCGTCAGTTTAAAAACTTTTTAAAGGACTCGACCAGAGCCGGATCGACGATGGAGCTACCCAGAGCGCGGATATGGACTCAAGTGATCCGAGGATTGATCTGGATGAAAGAATATCGACGCGCAAGGGTCTTGATCCATATGACTCAGCGAATGGGGATCCGACCGACAGGGTATGCCTGGCGAGCGATTTGTCGTGGTTGGATTGAACAGGGTCAACTCGAGCAGGCAGAGGCTCTGGCAGCCAAAGTGTTTACAAACCCTTCTCTATCACACGACTATCAATTCGAGGAACGACCATATTATTTTACAGACATGCCCTCGGGTGCTTCTGCCTTGGATCTTTCTCCTCCAGGGACGAGTCCAAGACCGGCGAGACCACCTCCAGTTCACCTTGGTGAGTCTCGACCAGCTCCAGGATCTCGTTCTGGACTGACTGGATCGCCCTTGTCCTCGTCTTCTTCCAACGCACGCCTCACGCGTCGGTCTCCCATGGCTCCCAACTCGGCTCCGCTCTTCTTGGTGATCGAGGCTCTGGCAGAGCAAGGAGATATGGAACGAGCACGGTACTGGTTTGATCAGGTGCCTGAGAGTGAATTGACAGATCTCTTGACAAGTGATATGGTCCATGGTTACTTGCGGGCGGGTCAAAAGAGCAAGGCTCAAGAAGTGATCCGGATCATGGCTCGGGCTGGTATCAAACCGACTGCGATCGTCTTTAACCCGATTGTTGAACATGCGGTTCAGAAATTAGGAATGGAGACAGCAGAAGGGATGGTGAAGGATATGGTTCGGCTGAGGATTTATTTGAACTTGTTTACTTACAAGGTATTGATCAAGGGTTACTTGGCATCGGGCCAACAGGACAAGGCGTTGGAATGTATTGATCGGATGCGCGTCTCGGGGATTGAACCTGATCGAGCCCTTGGACGAATGATCTTGGATGGGTTCTTGAAAGAGGATGATATCCATCCTGTCAGTCTTGGATTTGAGGAGACAAAAATGAGTTTGACCAAGAAGGGAGATGATGGCCCTCCTTTGATCATGAACATGGACCGGATTCAGACTGAGCAAATGACTAAAGTGTCTCTGCCTTCGGATCTTTTGAGTCAACCTGGATGGAGTCAACAATGCCTTAAATGGATCAAGGGTCGGGATCTGGAACCTGTTGAAGAGATGCTACAATTGGCGCTGGATCAAGCCGTTGATGAGTTCCAGGGCTCTAGAGCATCACCCTCCAAGCTGGATACAGAGGTAGTTCAGGTGATTCGAGGTCTTGCTCAGGAGGGATTGATGGACCGAGCACGATACTGGTTCGAATATATGGCCCGGGCTGAGGCTCGAAAGACCGACTACAATCTCAATACCAACAACAGCACGAAAGGGATGACGACTACAACCGATATGATGGTTGGGTTGGTCAACGAATTGGTCGCGGGATATGTCCGATGTTTTAAGCCAGACGAAGCCCAGGGGATGATTGCGCTTGCATCTGAGCAAGGGATTCAACCAACAGTGGAAACGATCCATTCGATCCTTGATTGGTCGACAGGAGGGCAAGACATGGAGGAGGCAGAGCAGATCGTGAGTCGAATGGACCAAGCCGGGATTCAACCAGACTGTCGAACATTCGAGATTCTTTGTCTTGGCTATGCGGCACGGGGAGAACTAGATGGACTGAGACAGAGTCTTGCTCGTATGGAGAAAGCTACGGGATATGCAGGAGAGAATGTAGACCCTGCCTTGGTAGAGATCTGTCAAGAGATGCTTGGAGATGAGAATCCGTTAGACTCTACAAAAACATCAACATCAACAGTAACGACAGGCGTGTTTGAGCGGTTGTGTGCCCGATGGGTTGGAAGAGAACAGATGGATCAAGCGGAGCAATTGATCGAGCGATTGATCGAGAATGAGAATGTTGGTCGGGACAAGATCCCGTACAAGACCATGATTCAAGGATGGATCGAATCTAGTCAAAGGAACTCTCCTCTCTCCTCCACAACTCTTGATGCCATCTTCACCGAGCCTCTGGAGTCATCCAAGGTCAAGTCGATAACAGGTGACCACAGATCGGATTTGGCCTCCGAGTCAGTACCCAGTAGCAAGAGTCTCCGACAAGAGATGGCACAACGCAAAGAGGGCGTCATGAGGATGAAGAGGGCACGGGCCTGGTTCGATCGAGTCCCACGAGAGGGAATGACACCCGACCTGGTGAACGAAATGATGCATGGGTACCTTGCCCTAGGGCTTGAGAGCGAGTCGGAGCAATTGATTGGATGGATGGCAGCCGAGAAGATCAAGCCGAATGTTGAGACGTACAATCATATTATGCGACACACGGTTCTGAAGGTGTCGATGACCGCTGCAGAGGCCTTGTTGCAAAAGATGGAGAGCAGAGGAGGAGGAGGAGGAGGAGGAGAACGCTTGGGACCGAATGTCGAGACATGGAACCTGTTGATCCGTGGATATGTAATGCGAGGCGAGTTGAGCAAAGCGTTGGCTTGTTTGGATCGGATGATGGGTCGGGCCGAAGAGCAGCCGCCATCCAAGAGAATGACCACCAGGGCGAGTCAATCCAAGTCGACGACTGTTGAGGCGGAGGAAATTCGGGGGAAATCCGAAAAAGTAGAGAAGGAACCAACAACAGCGACCGTCCGACCTTTTCGGGGCAAGAACACGACGATGGCAAGGACGATTGTGAAACCGAATGAACAGACGATCGAGATTCTCTTGGCAGGCTTTGGAGCAGTGGCAAGGATGCCACAGGGCGAAGGAGATTATGAAAGAGCCCTGGATCTGTACCGGAGCCGGGTCGAGCGGCAAGAGCATCAACGAATTCTGCTCCTTGAAGGATTGAGAGCCGTGGATGGTGAAAGAGACAGTAGTGAGGATAGAGGAGCTGAGGATGGAGAGAGGAAGGAGTTAGATACTGATCAGCTTTTGAAGCGATGGGAGGTCTGGCAGAGCCAGCAGCAGCAACAGCAGCAGGCTCGCGGAGGAGAGCGTGGAGACCTTTGGATGACAGACCTAGACTGGAGAGCCGAGCTGCAATGGGAGGAGACGCTCGAGATTGAGCGGAGTCGCGAGCGCGAACTTTCTGGCAAGAGTTTGGTAGACTAGTTCCACTTTTTTTTTTTTTTTTTTTTTTTTTATTTATTTATTTATTATTTGTTGGAAGGAAAGAAAGAAAAATGTACACTATTCTACTATCTCAAAGAGATGCAGTTGTTCTGTGTGCATGGCATGGCATTTGCATGGAATGACAACGGTGAGGTTGCTTTTTTCTCCTCTCTCTCTCTCTCTCTCTCTCCTTGAGCTCGCGGCTCGCTCGCTCGATTTTTTTTTTTTTTTTTTTTTTTTTTGCTCACATGCCTTGTGGTACATTGAGGACACCTTAGGGCTGCAAAGTAAGCCGAGACAGGGGGTCGACTATCTACCATGGTTAGACTCGGGTATCGGAGAGAAGGGAGCAAACTCTGGCGGCGCGCTCCCTTGTGGCCAAGGGAGAGGGATTAGAACAAGGGAGAGAAAGAAAGAGAGAGAAAGAGAGAGAAAGAGACAGAGAGAAAGATGAGAGGAAACAGGGACTAGCAGAAGGGGACCATGAGTTGCCACACGATTCATTGTCGAGTCAACTGCCCATCTGCGGAGAGAAAGACAGCGGGCTGAGAAAGAAAGAGAAAAGGTAAGCAGACGATTACCCAGGGAAGGGAGGATCGGAGGACGCGCGTGTATTATGTGTTTGTCTGAGTGTATGTGTGTTGTTTATAAGGACGTGTGTGGATGCAGGCCTTCTGCAGCACGGGTCTCTCCCTCCCTTCCTCTCTCTCTCTCTCTCTCTCTCTCTTTCTCTCCCTTCTCTGTCTTGTTTGTCTGTCTATCTATCTGTCCCGTATACCCTACTCCCTCTTCTTCTTGTAGAGCCATCAGTCGAGCGCCCTGAACCCCGATTATGGTTTGGCCCGCGCCCACAAAAAGCAAAAAAGAAAAAGAGAGCGTGGTGGCGATGGTGGCGGAACCTCACCTATGACGGCGTTCAAGACTCGGGCCGAGGGCTCGCAATCATAGCAAGCTGCAATTGATGTCGCTGCTGTGTGCATCCCTTGAAGAGGAAGAGATTGGTCCTCCCCCATCGACAAAGTCATCGAGAGCCTCGCCTAACCTGGCAGACTCGATCATGAAGGAAAGAGGATGATGATGGATGCAATGGTCACACACACGCATACACAAGAGTCCAGGGCCAGACCAGGCTATGGATGGACCTGACAGGGGGACACCAAGCAGGAAGGAAAGGGGGAGGAAATGAGCAGGCGATGCGCATACATGTGGGCACGGTGCGCCAAAAGCTCGAATCTGAGCAGAGGATAGGAGGAAGAGGAGGGTATGAGAAGAAAGATGACCGCAAAAGGGAAGGGGCGGGGAGGTGTGATACGAGGGCTCGGCAAACAACAAGCAATTGGGTCTCCTCGGACGCGGATGCTGCAGTATTAGGCCCATGGGGGGGGGGAGAGAAGACGCCAGTCGTTCTTTTATGATTTGTCCCTTTTTATTATTGTTGCATCGACTTGGGGTGTTTGAAGAGTTACACGGGAAGGGATACTGGTCAATCCCGATCCTTCTTCTAACCCCTCCCCAGTCAACCAACCAGTCCCTCCCAGTAGCTTAGCTCGAAAGGAACAAGAGCTCAGATCGCCTTTTCTCTCTGCCAAAAATGAGAGAGGTCGTGACTGACGAAAGGGACAAAGGCTGTGCTCGTCTCTCACACAGTCTTGGAACAACATCGCGTGTGTATTCGCGCCGAGAGAAGACGTACACAGTCTGTGGCTGTTGTTTTTTTTTATCGGCGGCAGGGCTGGGAAAGGAAGGAGAGTGGTCTGGGCCAACAGGTGCGATGGGACAAAAGAAAAAGAAAAGCAAGAGGACCCGATGGCAATGAGAGGCAATAGGATGGGGACCTGGTGGGTGATCAGATGGGCGGTGCACAGCAATACCAGCAAGAGCAGCCACGAGCACAAGCGGAGAGAGTGAGAGAGAGGAGGGAGGAGTTTGGGGAGTAAAAGAGCATGAGAGAGAGAGAGAGAGAGAGAAAGCTCAAAAAAAAAAAAAAAAAAAAGAGAGAGAGAGAGAGAGAGAGAGAGAGAGAGAGAGAGAGAGAGAAAGAATCAGAGAGAGAGAAAGAGTCAGATTCCTCTTCCTCTTTTCGGAGGATTCGTGGGCTCCATCATCCCCCCCCGAGGTCGAGCTCTCTCTCTGGCGGCGATTCCCTCACGCCCGGGACAAGGAGGGACAGGGAAGGGGAGGGGGGACACGACTGAAAAGAAAGAAAGAGAGAGAGAGAGAGAGAAAGAGAGAGAGAGAGAGAGAGAGAGAGTGGATCATCGTCAAGGTGAGAGCTGGCCGCCATCCTTCTTTAGATCGACCGCCCGCCCTGCCCTGTTTTTTCCCTTCCCCGACCCAGCGACCCCACCGGGACGCTGACACAGCCACGAGCAACCGGCGCATCGTTTTTTACTTTCTTCCTCTTCTTTCTCTTCCTCTCCCCCTCTCTCTTTCTTCTCTCTCTCTCTCTCTTTTCTCTCTCTCTCTTCTCTCATCTTTTCCTATCCCCCATCTCCATCCCCACACACACACGCCCCGTCTTGCTCGCCAATGAACATAAGCCTCTTCAAGTCCAAAAAGAAGGATGAGCCCCTTGCCCCGGCCCAGAAGGCTTCATCGCCACCTTCGCCCACTTCGGCCACGCGCCAGCGCACTTCCCATCACCAGTACCAGCAACAACAGCCACAGCAACAGCCTCAACAGCAGCCGTCCCAGGCCCAGGCCCAAGGCCAACAGGGCCAGGGCCAACCACTCCGCCAACCAAAGCAGCGCGCTCCATCCATCAATGGTCAGAGCCAGGGCCCACCTCTTAACCCAGGCAACCCACGAGCCAGCAATAGCAACCTGAGCGACTCCCTCCAACAACAGCAGCAACAGACCTCGTCAACACAGCAGCAATACCATCATGGACGAGACCCAGAAAGCGGCTCACTCAAGTCGTCGGTGCTTGGCCATGGCGGCGCGAGCGGAGCACAACCACCCTCACAAGGCGGCTCTTCCCCTTACAAGGACGACGGCACTTTCAAGTCACAACCAATTGCCTACGCCAATGGCAGCGGTAACGGTACAGGAGCCGAGGACAAGGAAAGTGTCTATCTCAACTCAAACAGCAGCCTGAATGCTCTCACAACCGCAACCATGAACCTTGGTCTCGGAGGTGCCCCACCCGAGGGTGGCAACAGCAGCAACGGTAGCATCGATGCTAATGACAGTAATAACCCCAACTTTTTACCCAACATGCACGACTATGGTACTGGAGATGGCTCACACGGCCCGGGCGCAGGCGCCGGTGGTGCGGGCTCGGGCGGAAATGGAGGCAATAACGGTAACGGAGGCAATAACGGTGGCGGTGGCGGTGGCGCTCCAGGAACCTCAACAGACGCTCGCAAGCTCCAGGAAGAGTTGACCAACTGGCGCAAGTTGCAGGAGCAAGCGCAGGAGACGATCCAGAGCCTCCGGATAAAGCTCACTCAGACGTCTCAGGAAAACCGGGAGCTGAACGCGAGTCTGAACCAGGTCTCGAGTGATCGACTGATGCTCCAGGAGATGGTCCACAAGCGTGACAAGGAGATGGATGAGCTTCGGTCAAAATATCTGAACGATGTCCGGCAGATTCGAGCCACAGACGATGACCACTCGACAATCGAGCAAAGAGTCCGGGTGTTGACGGCCGCCATCTTGCAGCTCACGAAATCAGCCGCAGGTGATCGCTCAATCAACATCAATGAGGAGCCAACAATCCGGATGGTACGCAAGGAATTCAAGTTCAAGAACACGGAACGACATGTGTTGAACATGTTTGTGGAAAAGTTTGTCATGGACCTATTGCTCAAATATGTCTTTGTTCGACCGTTCTATGTGGGTTTTGTCCTGGCGAACCAATACAAGGAGCTTCATGATTGGATGTTGAGCCATGAGTTCCCTGACCAGGCGGTCCGATTCCGACAACAACTTTGTTTTATGGCAGCCAAAGCCCCTGTTGTCCAGGAAGAAGCCGTTTCATCCTCGCAAGAAGTTGCCAAGGTCATTAACAACTATTTGACAAAGTACTATATCAACTTTAATGGACAAGCCAAGGTACGAAAAAAAAAAGCACGGTTTGTTTTTTCTTTCTTTCTTGTTCCGTATCCTTGCTTGTAAACTGACTAGGACATTATTAAACCCCCATGAATTTCCTTTCTTTAACAGGTGCAAGACCTGGTAACAAAGGCTGTTGAGCTGAGTCTGACCATGAGAGGCCAACAGGCAGAGATCAAAGCGTGCACAGTCGAGCCCGGTTCCGAGTTTGATCCTGAAAGGATGGTGCATGCACCAAGGAGCAAGGAGGGCAAGAAAGTCCTGATCTGTATCATACCCTGTTTTGTCGACACAAATGGCGTGGTCGTTGGAAAGGCCAAGGTCGTTTGTGGTTAGAGGAGGAAAAAAAATGCGTTGTCAAGAATCGAGGAAAAGGGGATATGTCCTTCTCTGTGATTATGCGTGTGTTGGCAAAAGCGCGGGGAGAAAGGAGGGAGAGAGGACTGGAAGGGAGGAAAAGTAGGCAAACATGGAACGAAAGGAAAACAAAACAAAACAAAAAAAGTTTTAATATACCGCGTTATTTTCTCTCCCTCTCTCTCTCTCTCGCTCTCTCTCTCTCTCTATCAAAAGAAAAGACAGAAAGCGTGGTCTTGGCCAAAGCAGAAGAAGGAAGACCACAAGTATCATCAGAACAGATTTAAACAAAGAAAACATAATTTGATCACATTCAAAACGGCGTTTTTTTTTTTTTTGGAGAGGTGGATTGATGCTCTGCTGACTTGAGGGAAGGTCGAGTCTGCCTAGAGTCGTTCCACCACCTCCTCGCCTGTTATTCCCCTTTCTTTTTAGGAGATGGAGAATCGATGCTTGCCTGTGCACAACTGAGAGGATTTAGTCCGCACAGTTCAGTCAAGTGGACGCTCTATGAAGAAGAGGAGAAAGTATGACGAGCAACCGTCTATTTAGTGGAGCAAAATTCACGAATGAACTGTCGTGGTCCACTGGTTGCAAATTATCACACTCTGTCCTCAATTATTCCTTCACGGCTTTATTTTGGTACCAGAAATTTCCTCACCTCCCCTCCCTGGAGGAGGACGAACCACCGCTTAGAGATGAGTGGAAAGTACAGAACAGTCATATTTGTCGTTTGGTAGGGACTATCCCAGTCGAGTTTTATTGAGCTTTTCTTTCTTTCTTTTTTTTTTCTTCTTTCTTTTTTAGAGGGATCTGATAAACCGGCTCTTGAACCTCTCTCAAGCTTATTAGATGTAGAATCTATAACAGAAAGGAGAAAAAGAGAAAGAAAAGGTTCATATGGTGCACTTAGTCAGTGCGGGATCTTGGTTCTTCCTACTTCATACAAATCATTTATCGCCTGTCATTCCAAAAGAAGAAAAAAATTAAAAGAAACCTCAAAAGATACTTACTTTTTGTTGACGAGGAAAAGGAGCAAGTTGACGTTGACCTTGGCAATACCATCGAAAAGACTCATGATTTGGATATTGTTGAACTGGCACTGCAGCAGATCCTCAAGTCTCAACTCCATGGAGGACACAGGCAACTTCATCATCATGATCGACGTCTCGGCCTCAATCATAAACAGACCCGGTTCATCACACGAGATAGTGAGCGAGATCTGTGAGTATTGCTTGGGACTCATACCCTCCAAATTCAGCAACACACCCTTCTCGAACAGTTTCTGGGCCGTGTACTTGAACGATCCAAATTGAGGTACCTTGCCATGACGCTGCAGGTTCCGGATATGGAAGTACTGCTTCGTGAACGGCATAACGTAGCGCTGCTTCTTGCCCTTCTTAGTTGTAATGTTGTTCATACACGACTCGACATAGTCGTGGTAACTCTTGATCTGGACCTCCAAGAAGTACTTCTTTTCGTTCAAGTTACTCAGCGTCTGCTTCACCTGGGTCAACTCTTGTGATCGCTGAATTCGTCGTCGGTGCTTGGTCCGGATATCAATTGCGATCGCATTGATCATATCCTGATATCCATTCTTACGTGTTACCTTGCCTGTTGACTCGAGCTGCAGGATCCCGTCAATTGCGTGTTGTTTCAATTCAATGAACCGCATCGCATGCATATCCACCATCTGGTTATGGTGTCGCATCTGCATCTGTTGATCCGAAAGACTCGACTCGGACGCATTCTCCATCCGGCGGCGGTGATGTTGTTGGTGTCGACTCATTTCAGTTACAGTAAGTTCTTCCCAGGCGCGCTCGTCTTGGACAGTGACTCGACGTTCAAGAATTTCCATCAAGTTTTTGCCTGCCTGGATACGGATGATTGCCAAGATATATCGCTTTGTCTCCACAAACAAGTGCTTCAGGTCCATGTCGGGATCGTCCAGACTTGCCGTAAACCGATTCTGGAGCGTCAGGCAGACTTCTCCATGACCCTGAGAGTGTTCCTCGAATCCTGCGGGTGGATTACCCAGCTCAGAGAGGATCACACGCAAGGGGTCGTCCATCTCGGGAGCTAGAGTCTCGATCTTGTCGATCAACATGGCGTGTACGGAAAAGATTTCGAACGGTGACATGTAGACTGTTGGGCGGATTGTATTGACCTGGTCCACGTATTCGTTCACCTGGAATTGCTGTTCTGGTTCTGGAACCTCGACAACTATAATTATGGAGAGGGAATGAATAAATGGCCTTTGTCAGCAATCCGGACAATTAGAGTCCCCTCAAGAAATTATGGAACGCCTGCAAGATCGACAAAAAAAAAAAAAAAAAAAAAAAAGTCATTCATATTACCAGTCTTGAAGTACTTGGCAAACTTGACGCTTGCATAGCCAACATACTCGTTCAGGGGCTGAAGATAGACATTGTCGTTGGTAAAGAGCTTGCCAACCGAAATCTGATTCAGCATCTTGGAAATCTATAGAGTCATCCACAACAGAATAAAAAGTTAATATCTAAATATCCTTCTGTAAAGAGGGAGGAAACTAGTGCCTCTCCCTTTTTTTTTTTTTACCTCTGCCAAATTTTTCGCTGCATTGGGTTGACAACACCCTCAATGACATCAAAGCCTTCAGGGGCACTAAATAGCATCAACAAAACAATTAGCCCTGTTAGCTCTCCCATCCACCTTCTCTTGCTCATACGCAGGCAAAAGCTATTGGGGTTTATGTACTTACACAATCGCGGGATTGAGGTAACGGTAATAAATCAGGTTACCAACAGCCTTCATCACACTGTCTTCCGACTCTTGAGGGAATTTGGTTCGGAGGGCATTTCCGACCTCCTTGGCAATGTATCGGATACCGTATGGCATCCGAGGCAAGCTCTCGAGGATGGCATCCAAAAACATCTCTGTTCGCATCCGTAGCTCCTGCAAATGACGGATAAAAGTAGTCCTTGTCTCAGGATCTTCTAGGGCTTGACTGTGTGAGATCTGAAGTGGTCTTTCTGAAGGACGACCCGATCGCAATTCCTCGTTGTTGATGCTGGCTTTGTAGATCTATGAATAAATGCGTGAAGGAGAGGAGGTGGGAGGGTCACAAAGATACTCTTTTGGTTCCTTTCTTCTTCTTCTTCTTTCAAAGTGACCATGCTTCATACCATGAGTGGATCGCTTTCCAGATCCAAAAAGTCATCTTCGAGAACTTGTCGGACAAGTGGTCCGAGAAGGTCACGGAGGTACCTGCGCTCCTTGGCTCCACGGACATAGACCATGACCATCTTGACAAACATGAAGTTACCACGCATAAAGTCATTCACATCCAAGATCTGATCCACTTCCTCAAATATAGAGTGCTAAGGGAAAACAAACAAATAAATGAAAGTTAATTACGCAATTCAAACGTATTAATCCTCTTTTCGATCCCTTCTCTCCTCTCTCACTACACCCTGCTCCCCACGCCCCCATCCACCAGGCTTTACCTTAAACAACTTGAGCAGCAAGTATTCCTCTCGAGAGTTTTGGGCATATCCGAAGAGGGTCAGCACAACACTCTCGATTTGCTTCTTAATCCTATCCGAGAAAAGGCCCGTCTTGGACATCATAAAGAACAGCTTGCTAAAGTAGGTGGGTTGAGTTTGCAACAAGTAAAAAAGTTGCTGGTAGAACACCAAGCGATCACGACTCTCTCGATCCAATGATTTGAGTGTAAATGGGTTCGAGGTGGCAGAGATGGGCATTGACATCCGACGTTGAGCCTTCTTTTTTGTGAGTGACGACGTGGTCTTGAGCACCTCGTCCAACGTAATGTGGTTCTGTACCAAAAGGGCAATCTTGATATCCAGTTCGTTCAGCTGTGCGTCCGCCTGGGTGTTCTCGCGAATCCTCCGTACAACAAGCTGGCGCAGGTTCTCGAGTTCCAGTTCTTCCTCAAAGTCAAAGTCGCTGTCGTTCAACAGATGGAGGAACGACTTCAATGTCGACACTGGTGGGTTGGCCCCCGTTGCTAGAAGGAGGGAAAGGAAAAAGGAGAGATACATAGGCACAAACACAAACAGGCGATATCGGGGACTTAGTCGGTTGTGCTCTTACAGCATGTGGTTAGAGAGCTCTCACCCCCCCCGGAATGCTCTCAAAAAAAAAAAAAAAAAAAAAGCTTACTCAGACTCCTGTAAGCATCCCCTGCAGCCTTTGCTCGGAACACACTCTGCATCTTGACAATGCTCTGCACATTCCTCCGGAAGAACTCTTGGCGCTCGCTAAACTTTTTACGTTGCAGTAGTCCACGAACATGGGCTTGAAGCTGATCGGAATGGGTATCAAGGAAAAGAAGAAAGTGTTCAATATGCAGGTACTTGATCGAATACGTCTCCCTGTATCTTCTGGAAAAAAAAAAAAAAAAAAAAAAAAAAAAAGGTATGAATAAAAACAGCCTTACCGCTACGGCGTGTGGCTCAAAGGCATAAAGTCGCTCCATCTGCTCCCTGAAGAAGCGTCGAGCAAGAACTCCCCGGCCTTGAGCCTGAACCTGGATCATAAACTCCTCCATATCATAATGAAGTTGTTGGCGAGCAATGAACCGTTTGCGTTCAAGTGCACCTCGGACAAGATGTTGACATTTCACAACCTTGTCTGCGTTCTGTGCCCAAAAGATCTCTCGTACTAAGTTTTTCAGGGTAGAATTCAAACAAGGGAAGAGATGAGGCTTTTTTTTTTTTTTTTTTAGCCGAGTCTGTACAGATCGATCAATAGATATGTTGTTTTGCCATGACTTACGTTCTTCGTTGGAGAGAAGCGTCTCTGGCTCTTCTGGCTCTTCTGGAACCTCTGGTTCCTCCGGTTCCAAAGACACTTCCTGTTCCTCTACAGGCTCCTCTTCTTCTGGGATCGTTTCTACTATAGCCAGCTCAGGTCCACAGAGTTCCTTCGCAAGCGCCGTTCCAACGTTTCCAAAACTAGGCATCGTCACGCCCGCTGCATCCAGTCCTTGGCGAGTCGCATGGATTTCAGCATCCGTGAATTGAAGTTCACCGACCAGGTTTTTGATGTTGGGCGCCATACCAATACTGGCCAGCATATGGCTCAGTGCGTGAATACAATAGATAACTTTGGGGATGTTCTTTTTGTCGTACAGATCTGTCAATTCGAATATAAAGATCTAAAAAAGGGATGGTACATGGTTACTTCGTCAGTTCAAGCCTCTCATGGCGCATACTTTTTTCTTTTCTTTTCTTTTCCCCCGCGGAGGAAAAAAAGAAAAGCAAAGAAAGTTATCCCTTACCTCAGGAAGCTTGAGTTTCCGCATAGCCTTGAAAAGACAGTTAATATTATCGGAATGCTTGTACTGCAGCACTGGATGCTATCATTTCGCCCAATCCAATCAGAAGCCCATATGCATAGTCAGGAACCACTCACGACTCTTGTCAGTAGAGACTGTTTTAGTGCCATGCATGCCATTGCTTCCCGCTTTTTTCTTACCTCAAAGATCTTCCTCACAGAGGGGGGATCAAAGAAGCGTGCTAGCTTAGCAAGTACTACACCATTCCGAAGACTCTCTTCCAGTTTGGTGATTGGGTCAATCTCTTCGTTGATGCATGCCTCAATCCACCTGGCAATAGAAAGTGGGATAGAGGGAAGGAGAAGACAAGAGGAAAAGGTTGAGTGAAGGTTTATCCCTAACATGCTCCATAAGGTTTCCTTATCTACCTATGTTGTTTCGCTCAAAGACGAATACTTACTCTTTGGCTTCACCAATATGACAGAGGTAGTCATATGCCTGGATCTGTTTTCGGGACTGATCCATCCAGCGGCCACCCTTGACGCCATCGTCGCGGGTCAGCCGAATGCGTCCCTTCATACCTAGAATGTTACATCGCACAGCCCAGGGGCCAGGGGGAGAGGTAGATTGGTGGATAAGGGGAATGAAATCAGCGATAGTCAGTCCTCTCTATTCTTTCTTGTTGTTCTTGTTGACTGCAGGAGCCAGTGTCTGGATGCAGTGATCCTCGTGTTCACGCTCGACCACCACCACTCCCCCCTCCCCTTTTCTTGCCCTGTGTCTCTGTGTATATGCGAGACTCCGTGACCAGTTGACCCCACGCCTCCTAACGCTCTTTGTGAAAAAAAAAAAAATATAGGGGCATGGAATGGAGGTCATGCCTCCTCTTCCTCTGTCGGTGTGGGGCACAGCAAGCTTCATGATGGATTTCGGAAGGAGGGATAGATGAGAGGGGAGGAAGGGCCAAAGGCTGTATATGGCATTAGATACGATGACGACAATGCCCATCCCGGGCTTCTCTGTCCCCTTCCACTAAAAAGGTACCTCCTGACCGCGCAAATTGCGCTGGGGAAAGAGAGAGGAGAGAGAGAGAGAGAGAAGGAGGAAGAGGAGGGAAAAGACATCGTCCGCGGTGTCGATATTCAACCTTGCGAACCTTCCAGTCCCTTTCTCCTCTGAAAGTACTGGCTCATTGGAATGGTATATCGTGTGATTGTCCGTTTGGTCAAGGCCCCATGTCCAAGCACGGGCTTATTTTTGAACAGACTTATGAAATCCTGACGGTTGGTCTGTCCATCTGTTTCTGACTAGGCAATAAAAGACTGATAAAAGGACAAGACGTGTGCGTGGGGGTGTTGCTTTTTTTTTTTTTTTACCTGTAACATCTTCGGCATCCGCCGACATGGTAAGATCGCCAATGGACTTTACTGAGATCATCGCAGACACGGGCCGCGCCTCGCGTGCCGTCACTGGGTTGGAGAGCATTGGCGGGTGCTTTTTTTTTCGGATTATGGTTCTCCGCCCTGCTGTTTTAGCTCTCTGTTCTTTCTTTCCGTCTTGACTATGCGAATAACTCGCCGCTTTTTCGTTGTTGACCAGTCCTGTTCCTTGTGAGAGAGAAAGAGGGCTGAGATTGGGCTGGGAGAAAGGTAAACTGTCCTCCAAGTGCCTGCTTGAGAGGTTGGGTCGTGGCCTTTCTTTTTTGCGTTCTTGTTCCCCTGGGAGGTGTCCAGGTAGGGAGGAGTAAAAGAGTGATAAAAGAGAGAGAGAGAGAGAGAGAGAGAGAGAGAGAGAGAGAGAGACAAGAGCCCACTGGTTAGGTTCCTATTGTCCAGATATTATAAAAGTCGCGCCTTGGGCGGCAGTCGAGTGGAATGTGTGTGGATCAAAAGAGAAAGAGAAAGAGAAAAAAAAAAGAGAGAATGAGAATGGGATGTGGAATGAGAAATGTCGAATGCGGAGGAAATGGAGAGGGATGGGGACATAAACAGGTTGAGTGCTGACAGGCCACGGTCCTGCTTTTATCATCAGCAACAAGGAGACAAAACTGCAAAAAGGGGGGGTGTAGGTCTTTGGCATGTCATCCGCCACGCCTCTCTCTTCTCTGCGCACTACACAAACACACACCCATTACACGCACGGTACACAGGCACCTTCTGCACCTGCGTCCTACCCCTACTTGGCTGTTGAGAGGCAAAGCTGCTATTGTTCCCTCAGAATGGCGCTGCATCACCAAAGAATAGGACAGGAGTCGAAAGGTGGAAGAGTGTGGGTGTGAGTCTGCCAATGAATGTGGACGAAAGGTGGTACTCTTGACAGTAGAGGCCGTGAACTATGCAGGGTTCGTCCATGAGACCCGCGCCCTGGCGATCAAGGCTAAAGATTATTTGCTTTTCTTTTCCTTCGTCCTCACTGCCAACTATGCATCCTCTGACAATCGCTTTTGCTCGCTTTCCTTCTTCCTTGCACCTTTTACCTTGGTACTCTTCACGGGACGAAGAGCGGGCGAGGACAAGAGATGAAAAGACAGGAGAAGATGAGGGGAAGAGGAGGAGGAGGGGAAAGAGGATGAAGAAGAGCAAGAGTCCAATAGGGCGGTAGAGGTGTGGTAATGCTCAAAAGGGTATACACTGGCCAAGGATAGCCAACAACAGAGAGGGGAGGCGCAAGAAGGAAAGTGAGAGGAAGGTGCGCGAGCTTGCCCAAACCAAGCGGAGAGAGAACATGGACCATGCACTACTCTGCCATCGGGAGATTGAGAGGAGTGAGGAGAGAGGATGGTGGGCCATAGCAGAAGCGGGTCTTTTGCCTAGCAATCAGTGCCTCCTTCCTTCTCTCCTTCGTCAGTGCAGATTGTCATTAGGCCTATCTGCACTGTCTGAAGTTGCTGGAAAACGATCCTCGTGAGAACTAAGAGCTTCGTTACAACGAATCCAGTCAGGCAGCCAGGCAGCCATACACTCATGTCTAGGGCAGACAAGGATAATAGCCACATGTCGTCTCTGGCTGCTCGATCGACATCCATTATTACCCACCTTCCTTTGGACGTTGGCGACAGGGTATCTCATTGTTGCAGTGCACAGGGGTGTGCGAGTAAGAAGGCAAAAGGACTAGAGTATTTTTATGGGTATCCTTCTATCTCTCTCTCTCTCTCTCTCTCTCTCTCTCTCTCTCGGAAAAAGTGTGGTTTTCCAATGGTCCTAGCCTTAATAGTTCCTTGTTACAGCTGGTACAGGTGTTGTGGGTGGCGGGATATAGATCGGGGCATCATTCCAGGAACGGTCCATGTAGGTATTGTCGAATGGGTGCACAAATCCTGTTTCCAACTCTGGCATCATGGCGACTGCCTTTCGAGCTCGAGTGATCTTGAAATGGTATATCTATTGAGAGGGGAAGAGAGGGGAAGAGAATGAGAAAGTGAAAAAAGGAAAATAGAAGTGTTGTCATTCCAACCACCTGCGAACCCCTACTCGAGGATTTCCTCGTATTACCATGAATGTGCCTGCAAATCCAACAGCCAACGAAGCAGACACCAGCAAAATTGAACTGCTGTTGTCGTATGCTGCTTCCGGAAATGCGAGTGATTCCATGCCCAAGATCAAGATGGTTAGGGCAACCATGAGTATTGCGCCCTCTCGCTTAAAGTACGATCGTACGCCACCACCGTATCGGTCGACAAATGCCTTTCTCCGCTCAAACTCTTTGGGCATCACCATGATGTGTGCGAAAGATGAAAAAGCAATAGAACGTATTTTTATGCTTGCAAAGTCCTTTAGACAAAGAGTTTGTTGTAAGCAAAGTCGGTCTGGTATTCCCGCGGTTTCTGTGGCGCAAGTGAGGTGGTCAATTGAAGTGTAGAAATCGATACAAAGAGAGAGTTGTAGTAGGAAGAAAAGGAGGAGCGAGAGGAGAAGTTGGATAAAGAAAAGAAAGTGCAGCCAAAAAAAGAGGAGAGGAGAGAGAGGAGAGAGTGAGAGAGAGAGAGAAATCTTAAAAAAAAAAAGGATTGAGTATAAACTGGAAGCCAAGAAAAGCAACGAGATAGGGTCAGCGGTATAACGGACAAGAGCCCAAGAGACCCTGGTAACCCTATGTCCCTTCATCTTTGCGTTTTGATAGATCTGCTATTTGGGTACCTTGGCTTTAATAGATCTGCCGCCTATTCAAACTTATTCTCACATTGGTCTATGCTCGAGACTTGATTTTGAGCTTCTCCCCTCTCCCGCCACTCCAGCCCTAAAATTCTTCAAGCACAAGTTTCTGGCAGCGTCGGCTAGATACACATTCGTCCCGTGTGATGATGTGGTCAGGCCTATTCATAGAGGTGGATAAAATTAAATGGTTCCTGTCATGATTCCACAGCCGACGCAAAAGTACACGTGTAGAGTTAAATGATGTCTAGAGCATGATCTGCAATGGCCCTGGGTCCATCTTCGGGAACAAGGAGCTAAACTAGATAGTCCGCGCTGGCCCTGAGAAAGGGAGGAATGCAGCTGGTCCATGGTTTCCTTTCTGGGTCAATCCACGCCTCCCTTGGCAGCACAAGCGTAGTTTCCTCGTGTTGGCGGGAGTGCGTGCTTCTTTGCGCCTTTGGTCGCCCTTTGCACGCCCACAGCTTGAGAGACCGATTGCGGAAAAAGGAAAAAATTATCCACACCACCTCATGTTCAGACAAGGTCTCTGCATACTGGGTACAAGACGTTTTGGAACAGAGCCCGGGCCCTTATCCCATGGGGCGCAGGGCAGCACTCTGCATACGCAGCGCAATTGGCCATTGACACAGGACCAACCATCGTTCCTTTGACCGAGAGAGGAGAGCGAGAAGGAGCAACCCACATCACGTAGCGTTCTTGATCCCTGCCTGCGAGCTGAGTTGTAACACGATGTCATATTGAAACTCTCAAAGCTTTCTTCAGCCAGAATCAACGTTGTTCCTGTTTCTAGACCTGGTCTACCCTACTCTACATACTGTTGGTAGTGAATGACCTTCTTTTCCTGCTATGAAATAGCCTCCTCTTCTGTCCTTCACGGAACTAGCGGAGCCGGATCCAAATAGGGGACGGAGGGGACTCGCAGTTATGCCGAGCCTTGCGGTCGCTGAATCATAGGATACTGTCAGAGGAGATACAGCATAAAAAGGATCTCACATCCCACTAGCCCCGCGTCCTTCTCTCTCTCTCTCTCTCTCTCTCTCTCTTTCTTTTCTTTTCTTTTTCGCAGTTCTGCCTCATACCTTTCAAAAAAACCGCCATACTCACTCACATACCCACATACACTACCTCCTGCTCCTTCTTACTCCTCTTCTTTCCTCCTTTTGGCTTGTTGAAAACTCTCATCCAACACCACTTATGGCCACGACTCATGGTGCTCGCCCATTCTATCTGCTTTTAACTGCTTTCCTCTTTGTCCAGATCGTGTCACAACTATGGCCAAAACACCAATTTCGAGGACAGCGATCTTCTCCAGAAGGTTGGACTGCCGTTCTATTTAAGAGAGGGGTTAATGACCTACCTACTGAAGTAATGTCCAAAGCCAGGATTACCCTTATACTAGTTGCTCATTTAGATAAAGTCTTTCAGAAAAAAAAATATTGACCTCCACCAGTTCAACAATCGTTCGTCATCAACCTTTTCTCTCAATAGTGTGAGAATGTGGAGGATCAACCGGATCAATGTTTATTCGTCCAGCAGGCCTGTGGAGATTATCCGGCTGGGCTTATCAACTACCTGCATTTTTACTATTGTGATCTAAAGTCCATGCCAGCCTTGGCTCTTATTCTTATGGTGGGTTGCTATTAACAATTTTTTTTTTTCATTAGGAGACCCCTTCTATTCAAAAGTATGTTGACACCAATGATTTCTTGACATGTCTCTAGGGAGCTTGGATGATCTTTCTATTCGCTCTCGTTGGCATTGCGGCCTCTGACTTTTTTTGTAAGTGTGTTCCAGATACTGTTGCCCCACATGACGTGATAGAGAAAAGTAAGGGAATGAACTAACAATTTCTGTGTTCACTGACGAACAAAAGGTCCCAATCTAAACACTATTGCCAAGAAACTTCGACTTTCAGAAAGTTTGGTGAGTCGATGGCCTTTGATTTTCTTGAAAGGCTTAAAATGCAACTCTTGATCAAGCCTTGTCATGAAGACTCAACAGTAGTGTCCCTCAAGACCGGGGTAACTTTTCTCGCCTTTGGAAATGCCTCTCCAGACATTTTTAGCACGTTCTCTGCAATGGGGTCCGGCAGTGCATCGTTGGCTATTGGCGAGGTTGCAGGTAAGAATAAGATGCACCACGACTACTCGCCGAAGGCCTTGAAGTGGTCAGCCTGTCGACAACTAATCTAACAAACGACACCGGTTTTTCTGTACCCCAAAAACACTCATACTAGGATCGGCATCATTTGTCACCTCCATTGTGGTTGGATCTATGGCGATTGTCTGTCCATTCCAAGTTGGACGTGCAGCCTTTTTACGCGATATTGCCTTTTTCACGGGGTGCATTCTCTTTACAATGTTCATGGTCGTTGATGGAAAAATCACATTTATTGAAAGTATCCTGCTGATCGTGGCATATCTGGCATATGTCTCCACGGTGGTGTACGGCAACCGGAAGCCACGATCCGCCACAGCTGTGGACACGATGAATGAAGTGACCTCCCGCCGAGGTTCCACTGAGACTGAAGTGGTTCGTAGCAACAGTAGCGACAGCAATACCGAGTACGGAAGTCCCGAAACTTGTGCCTCACCCACTCGGACACAGCCATTACGTGTTGAGCATTCTGAGCAGGCAATTGCTATGCCTACGATTACATTGTCCAGCTCAAGCCAACAGAGCCCTGTCATTACACTGAACCCAAGTTACAATCCCAAATCCACCTCTCGGCGTTGCCCAGTGATTCTATACCATCCAGGAAACATCAGCACTGACCCAAAGCGACTTGGATATGCTGCGGTAAACAGGGAAGAGTCACCTTCACCCATCACTCCAGTTCCTGATGACCAAGCTCATGATCCGAGCTATAGTCTTTTCCAGCAGGCCTTGTTACATCATTCTCTTATCTTACCTGATCCTATCGATCCTGTGCACCGTCGGCCATCGCCTTCTCTTCGGTCGCGGTCCTTTGAAAGTCCCCGGGGTGAGGTGGTGGAGATGTTTACGGAAGAAACAGTTTTTGAGAAAATCACAGCGGCATTTTTCCCTACGCTTCAAGATTGGCATGAGAAAAAGTGGCAGGTCAAAACCCTGGCGATCGCTTCGGCTCCGATTGTTCTCCTCCTGACGCTGACGCTTCCTGTCGTTGACCTGAACGATAGTCAAGAGAGCCAGATACCGGGAGAGAATGGAGTGATCAATAGCCCTGGATTGCTCAGTCCAGTCTCAGAACTTCCACCGACGCAAGACCATTTTGTTGAGAGCCAGAGCCAGTATAATAGCTGGTGTAGAACTTCTGCCACAGTTCAGATGATCATGGCGCCCGTCTTTCTTACGGCGGTGGTGACAAGTAAGTCCCTTTTTTTAGCATTCGCATTCCTACTCCTGCTCTCTCTCCCTCTTTTTCTCATGTGCCCGACTCTTGTTCTGTAATGTAACTAGGCGCGGCTGGAAAATCACCACTCATCATAGCTGCCTCACTGGCTGGAGGGTTCATTCTAGCCATCGTATTGAGAGTGACCAGCACTGAGGAAAAACCGCCAAAGTTCTTTGAAGCTCTGGCCTTTGCCGGCTTTCTCGTTGCTGTTGCCTGGATCTTTCTGGTGGCCAA
Source organism: Mortierella sp. BCC40632 (assembly GCA_011634665.1). Lineage (NCBI taxonomy): Eukaryota > Fungi > Mortierellomycota > Mortierellomycetes > Mortierellales > Mortierellaceae > Mortierella > Mortierella sp. BCC40632. Next base: position 1,086,177 of record WAEK01000007.1, read on the forward strand.
CGAAGTCGTTGGGATCCTTCAGGCGATTGGAATGATCCTTGGAGTGAGCGATGCTATCCTGGGGTTGACCGTGTTTGCCATGGTGAGTTGATGTGTTGCACAATGTGGGGCGGGATGGGATTCCTGGATGCTTGATTGTCTAGATGTTGGATCGTTTGTAAGACAGGAGCTAACTTTTTTTTTTTTTTTTTCTGCTCTCTTGTCTGATTGGCGTAATGTAGGGAAACAGCCTTGGAGATCTTGTTGCCAACATCACTATTGCCAAGCTGGGCTTTCCTCGAATGGCATTCTCGGCCTGCTTCGGAAGTCCATTGTTGAGTAGGTTATCAGAGGGGTGGGATGATAAAAAAAAACCCAAAGAACGGGAAAATGGGAAGGGGTGACCAGAATACGACACGGAGGACAGCCCAAAAACTGACTAAAAAGCCTCTTTTTACCGACATTATAGACATGCTTCTTGGTGTGGGGATTAGTGGCGTCTATGTGACCTCGACGACTAAGAGCCATATCCCCTTGGAGATGTCACCAACCTTGCTCGTATCGTTGGTCGGTGTCCTGTTCACGATGGTGCTGGCGCTGGTGGTGGTACCGCGGAACGGTTATATCTTGAGTCGCTGGTGGGGCTGGTTCTTGCTCAGCGTCTATTTTGTTTGTATGATCACCAACATTGTTCTAGAGATCAAGGTTCCATCCCACAGGCCAGGGTCCGCATAGAGTAGACGATAAAACAGTGTAAATACTATCTTCATTTTTTTTTTTTTTTTTTTTTTTTTTTTTTTTTTTTTCTCTCTCTCTCTCTCTTTTTTTTTTTTTTTTTTTCTTCTTCTTCTTCTTCCTCTTCTCTTTTTGTTATTGTGATCATCCTTTCCCACAAGTAGTCAGGCAGTACCCTTTACATTCACTCAAAGGACATCAATACACTCACCCATCCTCGGGAATTGAGCTTCGGATTCCTCTTTTGATTATTCCAACGGCCATCATTTCGAGGCAACATTGTCACAGGAACAAACACCATTGTGGCACAGACTGCTTAGAACTCTCAAGCACAACTGATCCTGTGGTCATCGCATGTCGATTCCAAACCACCTTCGAGCTTCATCACCCAGCGCTGAAGACTTGGATGCAATGACCAGTCGCAAAACCAGACAGGCGTCAAGTTCATCCATACTGTCCGCGGCATCAGAGTCATCGTTTGACGACCGGCCAGAGTGGCTCTCCAAAGACACTTCGGTACAGTTTCAAAAGACTCCTGCCGAAGATGACCCTGCCGTTGGATTCTTTTGTAAGTCCCCAGGGAGGGCTCATTGGGACTGAATGCTCGTTGCATGGGAATGGGGCAAGGTATGGAGTGACAGGAATGAACAGAATACACACACACACAAAAAAAAAAAGATCTCCTTTTTCTGACCCGACATTCGAAAACAACGGTTGACTCCTTTTGTAGACACTCCGAGGACTCTCACGATTCTTGGCGCTCTCCTGCTGGGTTTCGTCTACGTGGCACTTACTCCGGAAGTTGATGACACAGCTACAAATGTCAAACTGTATGGTATTTTGTCCTCTTCTTTTCAATTCAGATGAATTCCCTGTATGTGATCTCACTGGCTGACGACTGTGAATATCTTGCCGTTGGCGTGCACCATGCAAATAATAGTGGTTTGATTGCGACCGTTGGGACATTCTGTGTCTTTGGAATGCTCCAGTTTCGGGACAGTCTCTTGCTGAGACCACATCCTGCACTCTGGCGAGTTGTCCTCTCGCTGGGGGTTGTCTATCAACTCTTCCTTGTGTTTTTGCTTTTCCAGGTAAAAAGATGTCATCCGTACGTCTGGATAGTCTTGGCCAAGGGTCCAGAGATCGGTCCCTTTCCCTCCTTCACTGGCATTGACACTCGAAATTTTGATCCACTAGAATAAGCACGATGCACGGATGTTCTTCCAGTACTTTGACCCTTCCTTGGGTGTACCGCTCCCTGAGCGGTCATATGGCGATGCCTGTGACTTGACTTATGATAACATCGTGGTAGGTTTTGTTTGACGCGATTGGCCGTAAAGTAGCTGTTTGTCTACACTTAAGTCTCAAGAGGCTATGAAAAAATGTTTATTCTGATCATGCTCAATCACTCTCCCTCTCCTCCCCACCCTCCTTAGGGCCAAGTGTTGGACGAGTTTGTGCTTGCACACGCAATCGGTTGGTTCTGCAAAGCACTGATTCTTCGGGACTACACGTTCTGCTGGATTCTGTCGATTATGTTCGAGGTCATGGAGTATTCGCTTTCACATCAACTCAACAACTTTGATGAGTGCTGGTGGGATCACGTAAGGTTACATCCATGTGCAACTGTTGTACAACCACTGGCCCTGAGTTTCAATCGCCTTAAACGAACGATTTTTTCTCTCCCTTTTGTCATTCCTTAGTGGATCTTGGATGTCCTCGTTTGCAATTGGCTAGGCATCTATCTTGGAGTCAAGACCTGTGAATACTTTGAGATGAAGCAGTATTCTTGGCAGGGACTCGCTGAGATCCCAACACTCAAGGGCAAGATGAAGCGAACAATGCAGCAATTCACACCCAAGTCATGGACCAAGTTTGAGTGGAATTCGACAAAGGACTTTAAGAGCTACTGCTCTGCTCTCTTCCTGTTGACTATGGTTCGTGTCAGATCAGACAGTCAATCTATTGAAGGCAGGCTCATCCATTAGACTCTGGCGACAAACTTGCTAATCCTAGACCCTTGTATTTGTGTGTGTGTGTTTTTGTTGATAGTTCTTGATCTGTGAGCTGAATGCATTTTACCTCAAGACATTGCTCTGGATCCCTCCTGCGCATATCATCAATGTCACGCGCATTTTCGGATACTTTATGTTTGGCATCCCAGGAGTGCGCGAGGCCTACCAGTACTTCCATGACGTGTAAGTAGAGGATTAAGTGATTCAGTATAAGTATGTGGGCTCGAGGGACTGGATTGTTTTCGTATCATGTCTTGACAATATCCTTTTTTTCTTTTCTACATTCTTTTAGGAACTGCAAACGTATCGGACCACAAGCTTGGCTCTTGATCGGTAACATTGCTACCGAGGTCTTGATCGTGCTCAAGTTTGGTCAGGGCGAATTCCCTAATCCAGCACCCAAGGCGGTTCTTTACTTCTGGGCCGTCCTTTTAACACTTTTGGTGCTCTTCCCCATCTACAAGTTTTACTTGCTCCCAAAATTGCAAAAGTCCAAGGCTGAATAGAGTAATGCGGTGTAACTGACAAGCACCGGGGAGGGGAGGGGGAGGGAATGACTCGCACTGCTTAGCTAGGCAGGTTTGTAGGATTACTGTCTTCATGAGAAGAAAGGAATAAAGTAAGATAAACAATGACTCGCAATTTAACGATATCTAGCTTCGGGCGAGGTACTAGGCAGACCTGCTCGGATCAGGAAACAAGGGGTGAGGAGGGGGGCAAGAACTGTCATTACTTGAGATGAGATCTCTCAAGCGAATTTACTACACAACACAGCTCAACTTTTTTTTTATGTGATCATGGTTTCCAAGGGAGGCGCGAGGTCGGGGCGCATAGGCGACCTGTCTAACTCCGATTAACAAACAACTAAGGAGTAGGGGCGACTAGAGAAGGAGAGTGTCGCAAGTGCAAGGAACGATATCTAGAAAAAGACAAAGGAAAAGAGCAAAGGAAGAGGACAAAGGAATAGAAAAAAGGAAAGAATAAAAGAAAACATAAACGAATAAAAAGATCTACCACATAAACTGCGGGCACGAGAGTCTCCTCGCTGTTCCCTCGAATCGATCCGTTCATTACTTTATCGACCATCGTCAGCGAGCCGTCCATCCTCAACCTGAACAACAGTTACTTGGTTCCGGATACGACTTCCTGCCTTCAACAGTAATAGGAATTGAGGAGTGTGGATTGGGAAACTGTTTGGGGGTATCCTAAGCTTTTAACCAGTACTTAATGAACATCAGGGACTTTTGGCCGTGGAAAGAATTGATCGAAGAGAGCAGTTGGCAGTCCTGGTAATCCGTAGTTTTGTCATATCAAGATGGCAACGAGAACACATGAATCAATAATCAAACTCAGGGTGCGAATATTCTCTTGATCTGAGAAACAGGTCGTCAAAAGAAGATACTCTGAAAAAGTGGGTCCGAAGGTGCAAGCATGAAGTGGAGCAGGGTCTGGCGAATAGCTTCCGATGGGTGATAAATCAACCAGGGGAGAGGGGGCAGGAGAGGAGAATGCGGTTATTTAAGATGGCCCTCTGCTTGAACCTCTTATTGTGTATCCGACAATGGTAGCCCAGGTTCCCCGCCAGATTTCGATGCAGGCAGGTTTGTGAGATCTATTGGGAGGGGAATTACTAGAGTGAGAGAGGGGAGCGAACTTAACACGACGCGTCTCACTGTCTCCCTCTTTCACCCTGCAGTCTGCCTAGTCAGACAGTGTGTGCCATTTCCCCCAGTGCGTAGAGCCTCAATTGCATTGATATTTTTTAAAAGCAGTCCCTATTATGATTTTCACAGTTCCGCCACCACACACACACACACAAAAAAAAAAAAAAAAAAAAAAAAAAAAAAAAAAAAAAGAAAAGGCATTTCGCGAGGCCAGTTCAGGGTCTCTCTTCATTGAAGCTTCCCATTCCACTCCTCGGCATTCTTGGACAGGAGGCACAGTCGCAACAGCATTGCCGCCCATTTTTCGGCCTTCATTCTCATTGTTTTATTAGTTCAAGCATCATCAGCATCAGCATTTACCATCCCTACATCGTTTTTTTGTAATTTGTACCCCACCACTTTTCCCTCTCTCTCACTCTCTTCAGCACTACCATGTCCTCCGTCCACGACCCACTCAGCATGGACTTGTCGTATGCTACGACAGAACTGCTAGAGTATCTTGATACCCAGAACCTTACTGGAGCCATACTCTCACCGGGGCAGCTTCAAGCTTTGTCGGCATTTGCCGACGCCGACACCATCCTCTCCGCGGCAGAGACCACGCAAGCCCTCAACATCCTCTCACATCTCCTAAAGAATGAACAACTCTGTGTCAAAGTCGTAGAGTTATTCCGACCACTAGTACTCGACTTGGTGGCTCGCTGGCTCGCCTCTGATTTGGTGTCCTCTCCATTGATCGACCAAACGGATATGTTGAATGGAAATGGGGCAGATCAGACAAAGCGTTCTCGCCAGGATCTAGAGAGTATGGCAAGGGCTTTGGCGGCAATCTTGCCTATTGTGCCTCAGGTCACTAGGTAGGTGCCTGTGGATCACCCAATGATCCCTTTGTATCAAGCCTTGTCTTGGTGCTTCCTCACACCCTAATTTTTTCTTAACCACTGCTTTTCCTTGCGTTCTAGCTTTGCCGTCCGACTCTTTTCCCAGTACCCCTCGCCTCTGGAGTGGATTAACACACTTACAGGAAAGGATCTGTCCAACCCCACCAATGTAATGAAGAGCCTGTAGTTGAAACTAGAAGAAAAATCTCTGATGGGTGATCTTTGCAACGAGGAAGGAAAGGAAAGCTAATCGGCCTTGAAATCTGTGATCTATAGGAGCTGATCAAGCGGGCGCAGGATTCAATGATGACCTCATTTAGACTCTTGAACTTTTCGCAGTCTACGTTCGCTTCACTCTGGGATTGGACTCCAGTTTACACTTTGCTTTCTTTCAACGACGACGGGATCAAATATCTTGCTATCCGCTGCCTTGCCAGTGTTTTGGATATCAGGGATGACCAGATTCATGAGGCACTCAAGTCTCATCTACACGAGGGAGTTGACATTACTTGGGTTGCTGGACCCAACAAGTACCGATCAGATTTGCTTACGTATGTATTTAATCTGCGGAATAAGTCTAGAGTATCTTTGCCTGTGTAGGTGCTTTCTTGATTACCATGACTAACAGGCGTCGTTCCTTTGGATCAAATAGACTTTTGGAGCAAGATCGTATCTCGGCTGCCCAGCTATCGCTCTTCAAGAACCCAGACACACCATCTCAAAGCGAAAACTACCGAAAGATTACAGCACAGGACCTGTCACCCTTGACAGTGAACCTTTGCGGAGTACTGCTCCCCAGATCAACTTGCGGACACCATGAGCAACCAACCATTCCACAGCATCATCTCGTCTTGACCGAGACAACAAAACAGAACCTTCATTCCATCGGTCTTGCACTCTCTATTGGTGCACCTGTTCTACTCGAGGGTGTTACTGGCGCAGGAAAGACAGCTCTCGTTGAGGAGGTCGCAAGAGTAACAGGACGCGATGGTACTTAGGACTTGCGTTAATTTGATTCATATGCCATCCGACGTGCTCGTATATAACCCGCTTCTAATCCAGACAAAAATACACTTTTTACTCTGTTTGAACCGAATAGATCTTGTCAAGATTCACCTTGGCGATCAGACAGATTCAAAAGTACTCCTCGGAACATATGTATCGACTTCGACACCAGGATCCTTTAGATGGCAGGCTGGTGTCCTTACAACTGCAGTCAGGGACGGGAAATGGCTCTTGATCGAGGATATCGATCTTGCACCAATGGAGGTTCTCTCGGTACTGCTCCCACTTTTGGAATCCAGGACGCTATTTATTCCCAGTCGTGGCGAAAAGATTCCCGCCAGCGAAGGTTTCCAGCTTTTCGCCACCAAATCGATGATCCCAACACGCTCCGGTCGAATGATGGCTCGAAATGTGAGTGGAACTGATGGAAGTATCGGCAATAACCTTTGGACACGCGTCCAAGTGAATTCTCTTTCGAACGAAGAGTTGTCTCAGATCATCCACGAGCGTTTCCTGAGCCTTGGAGACAACATTTTGCCCAGATTGATCATGAGTGTTTTCAAGAATATTTGTGAGATTTTCGCCTCCCCAGAGTTTTCGCATGCACAGTCGATGGTGTCTCGCGTGGTCTCGCCCCGAGATCTCATGAAGTGGTGCACTCGTATCGATACCTTGATTGCTGCCAAGGGTGGCCACGCTGCGCTCGGGAACCTGATCAGCTCTCAGCGCGGGATTGATGAGGCTATTCTTCAGGACCTGTTCTCTGAGGCTGTGGACTGCTTCTGTTCCATGATTGCAGAATATCCTGTCTGGGAAAAGGTCCTCGTCAAACTCGGTGCTGCCCTATCCATCCCTGAGCAGAGAGTTCTTTATTATATTAACAACTATGTCCCCAGACTCGATGTTGGAGAAAAGGAAATCTCGATCGGTCGTGTTACGCTTCCAGTCCTTCAGACAGGCAAGACCAAGTCTCTCCGCAAATCCAAGCGGTCTCCTTTTGCCATGACAGCACATGCTACGAAGCTTTTGGAGAGGATTGCAGTGTCGGTCCATTTGAACGAGCCTACGCTTCTTGTAGGAGAGACAGGAACAGGAAAGACTACAGTTGTGCAGCACTTGGCTCACCTTCTCCACCACGAGCTAACTGTTATCAACTTGTCACAGCAGTCAGACTCCTCAGACTTGTTGGGCGGATTCAAGCCAGTTGATGTCAAAGTCCTTGCTGTCCCACTCAGGGATATGTTTGAGGATCTCTTTACGAGAACATTCTCCAAGAAAAGAAACCAGGAGTTCCTTAACCTTGCCGACAGCTTTTACACAAAGAATAAGTGGGAGCAGCTTATCAAGACATGGACTCGTGCAGTTCAGATGGCTGAAAGCAAGCTTAACACTACCGAAACTGAAGGAAGTGCTTCCAAGAAGCCCTCACCAGCACTTAAAAAGGGCTGGCAAACTTTCTCGGAACAGCTCACTCAGCTCAAAGAGACCTACTCGGCATCTTCAGCCAAGTTTGTCTTTTCTTTCCTCGAGGGAGCCCTCGTCAAGGCTGTTCGTCGGGGTGACTGGATCCTGCTGGATGAGATCAACTTGGCCACCACAGAGACACTAGAATGTTTGAGCGGATTGCTGCAGGATGCCCAAGGAAGTATTTTGCTTGCGGAGCGAGGTGACTCTGAACCTGTTGTGCGCCACCCCAATTTCCGCGTGTTCGCCTGTATGAACCCTGCGACAGATGTTGGCAAGAAGGACCTCCCGCCTGGTCTCCGAAATCGATTCACAGAGTTTTATGTCCACCCACCCGATGCAAGACGCGATGATTTGTACGAGATCGTGAAGGGCTATCTCAAGGATGTTACTACTCGGGACGAACGTGCTATTGGCGACATTTCCGACTTTTACCTCAAAGTGAAAGAATTGAGTAGCCAACATCGACTTGCTGACGGTGCAGGACAGAGGCCCCACTTTTCCATGAGAACTCTTACCCGCGCTCTTCAGTTCGTTCGGGAGATCGTCGAGACCTATGGATTGAGGCGATCCATGTACGAGGCCTTTAGCATGACCTTCTTGACTCAGTTAAACAAGGACAGCGAGAAGATGGTTCATGCTTTGGTCGAGAGTCACTTGCTCAAGGGCGTCAAGAACCCACGACAGGCCATTACGCAGATCCCACGCAAACCTGAGACAGCCGAAGGCAAAGAGTTGCTCCAGTTTGGTCATTTCTGGTTGCAATGTGGACGCTACCCTATTAGCGATGATGGCCAGTACATCCTTACGCCATCGGTCGAATTGAACCTCAACAACCTGTCCCGTGTTGTTATGACCAGACGCTTCCCGATCTTGATCCAGGGTCCAACGTCAGCAGGAAAGACATCCATGATTGAGTACCTTGCCCACCGACTGGGCCACAAGTTTGTCCGTATCAACAACCACGAGCACACGGATCTTCAAGAATATGTTGGAACCTATATCTCCAACTCGGATGGTCAGCTTGTCTTCCAGGAGGGTGTGCTTGTTGAAGCGCTCAAGAACGGATGGTGGATCGTGCTAGATGAGCTTAACCTTGCACCCAGTGATGTCCTCGAGGCTCTCAATCGTTTGCTGGATGACAACCGAGAATTGGTCATTCCAGAGACGGGCGAGATTGTTCGGCCTCATCCCGACTTCATGCTTTTTGCTACTCAGAACCCCGCGGGTCTCTACGGAGGACGCAAACAGCTCTCAAGAGCTTTCCGCAACCGATTCTTGGAGCTCTTCTTTGACGAAATTCCTGAAAGTGAACTGGAGACGATTCTTTCTCGTCGTTGCGCGATGGCGCCTAGCTACTGTAAGCGCCTTGTCGATGTCTACAAGAAACTGATGGCTCGTCGTCAAACGACCCGTCTTTTTGAACAGGGTCACGGCTTTATCACTCTCCGTGATTTGTTCCGTTGGGCCGGTCGTGGAGCTGGAAGCTATGAAGAATTGGCCAAAGACGGATACATGATTCTAGCAGAAAGATGCCGAAAGGACGAGGAACGAGCCATTGTCAAGGAAGTGTTGGAGGAGGTTATGAGATGCACTATCCATCTCGATGAGATGTACAACTCGGCCGAGGTTCAAGAGTACATTGAGAAATTCCACAGTGGTCGCGAGAATGTTGTCTGGACGAAGGCGATGAAGCGTCTCTTCACTCTTGTGAGTCGCTGTCTAAAGAACAACGAGCCCGTGCTCTTGGTTGGCGAGACCGGCTGCGGCAAGACGACAGTTTGTCAGATGCTTTCCGAGTACCTTGGAAGAGAGTTAGTGATTGTGAATTGTCACCAGAATACTGAGACGGCTGATCTGCTTGGAGGCCAACGCCCTGTCCGCAATAACCAGGGCACCATCGCTGCTGCCAAGAATGAGCTTATCCAGTTTATCATCCAGTGTGGCGAAGAACTCTCCTTTGTTCCTGGGGAGGCAGATCTTGAGGTTGTCGTCGCAGCCTTTGAAAAGACAGTCAAGTCGAATCAGCTGGAAACAAGGACACTTGAGGATGGTTCCGAACTCCTGCCTCGGATCAATGAGCTCCGCAAGGCCTATCGTCAGGCAACGACATTGTTTGAGTGGCACGACGGACCTCTTGTGCAATCCATGAAGGAAGGACACCTGTTCTTGTTGGACGAGATTTCTCTTGCAGACGATTCAGTGCTCGAGCGTCTCAACAGTGTTCTCGAGCCCCAGCGCCTTTTGGTGCTTGCTGAAAAGGGAGGAAAGACTGTGGAGGTAATGAACGGCGTGCCTGCTTTCCAGTTCCTTGCTACCATGAACCCTGGTGGAGACTATGGAAAGAAGGAGCTTTCGCCTGCTCTCCGGAACCGTTTCACAGAGATCTGGGTCCCCGCGGTTACGGACCGTTATGACCTTGTCAAGATTATCGAGGAGCAGATTCAGTACAAGGTCAAGATGGATGGATTTGCGGACCGAATCTTGGACTTTGTAGCTTGGTTCACACATGAGCTCGGAAAGAACCGCGTTGTTGTCAGTTTGAGAGATATTCTGGCCTGGGTCCGATTTATGAATGCCCTCATGGTCAAGGGTCAGCTCACTGCCGAAGAAGCGTTCATTCACGGAGGAAGTCTTGTCCTTTTGGACGGTTTGGGATCCAATGCATCGGCAGGGGGTGCCTCATTGTCGGGCGATTTGTTGAAAGAATTCCGCCTCCGCTGTCTTGCGGTTCTGAGCAAGAAGGATGATGTTGTCCACCTGGGCGAGTCGTCTGTATTTATCGAAGGAACAGGATCAGTCAAGAACGATGAAAAGGAGTTTGGAATCTCCCCCTTCTTCATCAAAAAGGGATTGCTCGAAGAACAAAAGATCAAGTTTACTCTTTTGGCCCCTACAACTACTGATAATGCCATGAGAGTTCTTCGAGCCCTTCAACTTCGAAAGCCCATTTTACTCGAGGGATCCCCAGGTGTCGGAAAGACCTCGCTTATCTCTGCCCTCGCGACTGCCTCAGCCCACAACCTTGTCAGAATCAACTTGTCAGAGCAAACGGATCTGATGGACCTCTTTGGTTCCGATCTGCCAGTTGAGGGCGGAAACAGCGGAGAGTTTGCCTGGAGGGATGCCCCTTTCCTTCAAGCCATGAAGAGCGGAGACTGGGTCCTTTTGGACGAAATTAACTTGGCAAGCCAGAGCGTTCTCGAGGGTCTCAACTCCTGTCTGGATCACCGTGGTGCAGTATACATCCCAGAACTGGACAGGACTTTTGACTGCGACCCCAACTTCCGTGTATTTGCAGCCCAGAATCCTCTCCAGCAGGGTGGTGGTCGAAAGGGTTTACCCAAGTCCTTTGTCAACCGATTCACACAAGTGTTTGTGGAGCAGCTCTCTGATGGCGATATCCTCTTTATCTGCAAGCATCTTTTCCCTCAGGTCGAGGACTCGATGTTGGTCAAGATGATTGAGTTCAACTACAAGATGTTTGAGGAGACCATGGTCAACCTTAGCTTTGGACGCAAGGGTAGCCCATGGGAGTTCAACCTTCGAGACGTCTTCCGTTGGATGGAGCTTATGACTCTGCCAGGACATGGACTTGGCTACAATCACGATCCTGCCGAGCACCTTGATTTGATCTACCTGCAGCGTATGCGTACGGAAGATGATCGTGCAGCCACTATTGCTTTATTCGAAAAGGTATTTGGACAAAAGTATACTCGGAACCAAGCCCCTTACTACCATCTGGATGAAAAGCATCTTCAAGTGGGCCACTCGATCTTGCAGCGTGGACACGGCGACACCACCAATGTCCTAGGAAAGGACCTACATATTCTTCAGTCTCTTCTCTCACCCTTAGAGGGACTGATGAAGTGTGTCGAAGTGAACTGGATGGCTATCCTTACAGGACCAGCCTCAAGTGGCAAGACCTCGATCGTTCGTCTATTGGCCAACTTGACCGGAAACAAGCTTGAGGAGTTTTCGATGAACTCTGGTGTTGACACCATGGAGCTGTTAGGAGGGTTTGAACAAGTCGATCTGGCCCGTCACCAAGAGCATATCATCTTTGGTCTCTCACGTTTAGTGAGCAGAGTTTGCCGTGAACTAGTGGTGCTTAATACCCATGATCAGCGTAACGGTATTGCCTTTGCTCGCGAGATCAGCCAAGGCCTTTACCTGCTCAACTCACGGAGTAAGTTCTCGAGAAACAACAGTGCCGAGCGCGACCACACGGACGAACGGTTGATGCGCAACAATGCTATCAAGACATTGCTAGACCAACTTCGCATCCTGATCCAAGAATTTAACCTCGGCTTTGTTGAGGACATTGCCGAATTGGAAGAAAAGTTCGGTGTTCTCCGAGGCTTGGAAGCGACCTCTGTGAGTGGCCGTTTCGAGTGGATCGATGGTTCCTTGATTAATGCTCTTGTCCATGGATATTGGCTCTTGATCGACAATGCCAATCTCAGCAACCCCTCTGTGTTAGATCGACTCAACTCACTGATGGAGCCCAACGGTACTCTAATGGTCAATGAACGTGGATTGGTCGACGGTGAGGTACGAATCATCCGTCCCCACCCCAACTTTAGAATCTTTATGACGGTCGATCCAAAGTATGGTGAGCTGTCGAGAGCTATGCGAAACCGAGGTGTCGAAATCACACTCGTGGATGCTGAATGGATCAACAATGCCCAAGACACTGTCAAGATCTCTAACTCGCTTGGTATCCGTGGCTCTGGAGTGCCGACCATGATCAGTCAGATCCATCATTACATCCACCATTACTTCAAGCTCGTGTCTCCCTGGAAGACTGTTCATGCCAAAGACATGTTGCTCTACACCCGCTTTGTTGTGGAGAGGATCCAACGAGGCGAGCCTCTAGAGATGGCTCTTCGTCATAGTGTGCACCAGGTGTACACCCTGGAGGGAGAGAGCCATATGGAGTTACCGACTGAAGAGTCCCTGCAGCCTCCTTCACTCGTTCTTGAACCTGGTCTGGCAAATAACCTGTCGGTCGCCAACTGCCCTCACCTCTTGGACGGACAAATGTTTACTCAGGATTCGAGACTGGCTACGGTATCTCTTCATGGATCCTATTTGATGCAGCTGTTGTTGTTGGATGCGCCAACGGCCTTGATCTGGACGGCAGCACAGTATTTTGTCGAGACGACCTCGAAGCATGATTTGGCCCTACGCAAGACCTGGCTTAAGAACTTGATGGATTCGAACGATCTGGATGAGTCGAGTCGTGCACAAGGGCTTATGGCGGCCCATGTTCTGGAACTTCTTGATCAGAGCCTGTTGATCGCTCGCCTTGAGGATTTGAAGAGGATGTTGGCGTCTAAGTTGAACCTAGATGTTGGTTTCTGGGAGAGTCAGGTAATGCTTGAAGGGCCCCTGACGCTGTTTATTCTTTTTACTTTAGTCGTGTGAGATGTCTTTATTCTAACCCCTGTACTCGCCAAAATATTTAATAGCCTTCGGACATGAGATTGAACCCCAACCTGTTCTGGGCTGTTGACAAGCTTTGTATGTCGAATGAAGAGGCAAAGTCTCTCTGGGAAGAGTATCAATCGGTAGCCCGTCTGATCGGCCTCTTTATTCGAATCAAAAAGGCAGACTATATCGAAGAAAAGGTCTATGCCAAGGCAAGAGGCAAGAATCCAAGTGCTATTCAGATCTCTTACTTGCATCAGCATCAGTTGTGGGACAAGCCGCTTCAGCATCAAGTTATCGCCGAGATCAGTCCTTGTCTGAATGCTGTCAAGAATATTGTCACACAATGGGTCATAGACCTGAATGGATTGAGCGAGCAAAATGTATGTTTTCTCTCTCTTCCGAGCCTCTTTTATTTTTACTTGATATTCTTCATTGTTATGACTGTATTGCTCACCACCTCTCTTTTTTCTCCTTTACGCAAAACGATTATTTAGGCCATTAATCTTCACGATTTCCTTGATAAGCGTGACATGATCTGGCAAGCAGTGCAAGAGCCGACGGTGAACATCGGAGAGCTCATGATCTTGGTCAAGATGATGTCCGAGTCAGGAGAATTCCTGCTGACAATCTCTCGCGAGTTCTTTGGGCCACTTTTCCAGAGTCTGAACATCATGACTGAGGCCATGGTTCTTACGACAGGAACATTGATGAAGAATCTTTGGAAGCGACTCCATCCATCCGTGCTTGCCTCTCAGGAGCTTGTCGATATCGAAAACGAGCTCTTGCATATCGCCTCTTCTATGGATGTTTGGTCCGATGAAGCCCTGCTGGACGCTAACGTCCTTGCTAAGGCAAGAGCTGTTGGTAGCATCCCCGAGTTTAAAGATACTTTGATCGACGCTATTGCAACCTTGTACTTTGTCGATCAGAGTCCCGAGAATGGTGCTGCATTGCTAAACACCATCAAGCATGCTCCAGCTGTAAGTTTGACTCGCAACTGGTTTTATCAAGAGCAATGTCTTTTTTTCGACGACACCTAACATTGAAATTTTGAAATTTTGAACGCGGCCTTTTATAGCATCTCAAAAAGCAAGTTGAGGGAGTTCAGGAACAATTGGATGGATACCCTAAGGTCAAATCGGCTGAACAGCAGAATAGCAACAATTTTATGTATCCAATCATGGACTTTTCAAGCTCAGTTCAAGAGATGGCTCTGCTCTCTAAGATTCAACAATTGCTTCCTGAGGGAGTAAGACTTTCGAATGCTGTCCTTGAGGAGATCAAGACTCTGCACGAGTTTTCGCTAAAGCGCACAACTCGCTCGACAGTTGACTTTGTTCCTCATAGACGTCTTGTCTGGGTGTTTGAATCGGACGAAAAGGGTAAGTCGATAATTACGCACAAAAAGATATCAACCAGAAAAAAAAATCTGTTGCTCATATCTCTTGCCTGTATGCCTTTTCTTTCTTTCTTTCTACTTTTGCTATAGGTGTAGGCGAGAATACGCAAGCCATCTTTAACCGATTGGTCCAGGATGTTCTACACAACTGGCATGCTCGTCTCTGGCAAAACGCCTTCAAGAGCTCGGAATTTGACCTCTTTGCTGGCAAGGTGCCCAAGGAAGATGTTCGCGAGTTTACGGCCATTCATGGACCTGCGAAGTTGTTCCAGAGCGTTGACACGATCGGTTACTTTAACTATTTGTAAGTTTATTCGGGTTTAAGTTTGCGGATACTTGTGTATTCTGCATGTCATTCAAGTCATTTTTGTTAACTGAAACGTTTAATTGCCCATTCAGGACTACTCTACCTCAAGCGGCAATTAGTACCCTTGACACGCAGCTCGAGCAGACACGGTCTTTGATTGCCCACCAGGCACGCATCTCCAAGCAAATCAATCGTGTCGCGGCTTCTCTCGTTAATCTTGCTGCCTCTATTTACATGGTATGTGACTCGTCTATAGAGAGTGGAATTTTTTATATCGATGTAAATATCCCACTGTTTATCTAGTTGACGCATTACTGACTGTTGCTTGACCGATTTATTGATGTTATTAGGTGTTGGATGTCATCGCTGAGGTCCAGACTGATCTGGACCTGGCACAGCCACGAAAGGCGCTGTCCGATTTAATGGAGATATTGAGTACAGGAACAAGACAAGCACAGGCCTTTGAGGCTTGTCTCGTGGGCCTTGCCAAATTCAAGCAGGCGGATCTGATGCTGAAACCCTCATCGGTCGCAAATCATATTTCGCATGCTCTCTCGAACCTCGAGAGAGCTGTTCGTCACTACCAGATCATTGGTGACAACGAAATCGTCCTCCAGAGCCACCATGGTAAAGCATGGGTTCATGTTGGTCTTGCATTCTTAGCGCTCTATGTTCCAGACTATTCTCTCGACCCGACAGCAAAGCCTCGCCTTATGCTCCATGCTCTTCGGACGAAGCAGGGAGCCCTCAAGATGGAAATCAAGGTCCGCCAAGATATTGAGGAAGCATTTACAGGCTCCAAGGAGAATGCCACCATCCAGAGTCGAATTACAGAGCTCGCTCAGGTGGAACACGAGATTGAGCACTTTTCTCTCGATGTCGCCCTTCGACCTGCCAAGTCTCAGCTGGAGGAACTCTTCAAACAAGTCTGGCAGATCCAAAAAGCTGCTGTTAATGATGAAACGGTTGCTGGACTATTGAACATTATCGAAACGGTTACAAATGGCTCTCAGTTTGACCAAGAGAAGTTGTTCCAGGATGTGACCCAAGAGTTTATCCGTCGAAGTGGACACAAGTTCCGCGCCTACCGTGACATCTTGCAGCCCTTGATTGTTGCGATCTACCAGATCAAGTTCGGAATTCGTCTGGTGGCCTCGGCGTTTGCATTCCGTGACGTCCAGGATCGGGATGCACTCGAGGCTATCATTACGTGCATGATCCGTGTCCCAGATTACCATGTTGAGAATGCAGACCAATTCAACTCGGCCCATGTCATCACCCAGCCAGCGACACTTCAAGTAGTCAAGCGGGCTGTCTTTGACAAGCAGAATGTTGCCAAACCTTGGTCGTTCTATCTCAAGTATTTGATCACGGCCATCCAACACCAGCGCCGCGAAGCCTCCGCCACGGGTATCCTCGATCTAACTACGATCAATACCGTTGACGACCTTTTTGCAGAGGTGACGGATATCTGGACCAAGGGCAAGGAACACGCTGCCAAGATGGCTGTTGAGCAAGAGTCCCTCTACAAGCAGCGCGTCAACAAGTACGAAGGGTTGGATGATGATGCCATTGATGAAGCCACGTTCAAAGAAATGTTCCCAGACTATGCAGATGACTTTAAAGCACCAGATGAGAGCATGACCCTTCCTGATGATGAGCCCAAGGAAGAGGCTGGGGCTGTTCCTGCGGTGGACGAAAAGACCTTTGATGAGAAGGATGTTACGACCATTGGTAAACTTCACGAGTCTGTCTTTGAAACTCCCAGTCTGAACAAATGCTCAGGACGAACCTTGAACGACCAAGAGCGTCGAGCCCGGATCTGGACTTCGTATAATCGTGCGGCAGAGCTGGCTGATATCAGCGATTGCACTTTTGGACACCAGCTTGACGCTGCCTCAAGGGCTTCGCATATGCTTTCGAGCTCTTTGATGGAGGACTGGTTGACCGGAAAGGACAATAACTACTGGTCTACAGACGCTTCTTATGACTTTTACAAGGATCAGAACGTTGCCCAGGTGGTCCGCATTGTGCCCATTTTGCAGAGACTCCGAAACCGACTTGAGTCTATCCTCTCGATTTGGTCGGAGCACGCCATTCTTGAGTATTTGATCCAGCTTTGTGACAAGCTCCTCTCTTTCCCTCTGGAGTCTTCTGTTGCCAAGATTATGTCAGGTATCGAGGTCTTGCTCTTCAAATCGGACGACTGGCAAAAGAACGCTAGCCGAGAGTATTCCATTGTAGATAACCAAAATGAGCTCAAGGCTTTGATCAAGTCGTGGAGACAATTGGAGCTCACTTGCTGGCCGAAGCTTCTTGATGTTCAGGACCGGAACCAAGCCGAGGCGGTCTTTTCTTGGTGGTTCCATTTCTACGGATCTGTCGTCCAACCAACACGCGAGATGGATCTTGGGATGGATGAAGGAGTCGAAGTTGATGTCCCTGCTCACGTTAAGGCATTGCTCGGTGTTTTGGATCAGTTCTTGCAGGCTTCAACTGTGGGAGACTTTTTGCCCCGCATGAATCTCTTGAGGGCCTTCCACCGCCATCTTCAGGTCCGTGGCGCACTCACTATCGCGGAGCGACAAAAGAGGATGGGATCTGCAGCGGCCAAGACGTCAGTCTCATCCAATGTGGCGGATGCCATTTGGAATGTCCACCAGTACTACGTCCAGTTTATGCCGAGCGTGGATGAGTATGTGACGACCATGAAGAAGCCCATCGAGAAAAAGATGAAGCAAGATGTCAAGATTGCTAGCTGGAAGGACGATAATATCGATGCACTCCGTGTTAGTGCCCTCAAGACGCATCGCCAATTGAGCAAGTCCTTGAAAAAGTATCGCGATGTCTTGAGGAAGCCGTTGACAGAGATTATCACGGCCTACCAGACCAATACCCCTTCTGTGGATGCTAGCAAGAAGGGCGAAGTCTTTGAGATTGCTCAGCCCGATGCCAAGACCTGGATTACTGACATTACCATGGTCGGCGATGCTCCTGAGCAAGTCCGTGCGTTGTTTGACCATATCATTACGCCCAGCACCAATGATGCTCTGACCAACCTCGAAAAGACCTACGGGCGCCTGAAGAAGATTACGTCCAAGGACATTGTTCTTTCCACAGATAGCGATCCTCTTGGTGAGCTCTGCAGCGACATTATCCAGCAAATTGAGGAATTCCAGAAGGATACGCCATCCAAGATGACTGAAGAGAATAAGAGTCAGCTCAAGAACCTCAAGACGATCCGAAAGCGTGCTTTGGTCAATTTGTTGAAGCTTCTTCAGAGAATCGGTCTGAACCGTCACCGAATGGTCCGATTGGAGGAGGATTTGTTGGGTTATGTCTTCCATCTCCCACCTACCGAGATTGAAGATATCGAGGCTCAGGCAAAGTTGAGTGAGAAGGCCATCCCTGCCAACAAACAAGTGGCGCAACTCTGGAAAAAATCGGACGACTACTTTTACAGGATCGTAGCTCGTATGCTTCAGCTCCGTAGCTTGTCTCAACATCCGCCCAAGGACATCACAGTGGTCGAGGCAGAGAAGGGGCGTGGCTACACTGAGCATCTGGTCAACATGGTGATTGAGCAGCGACAGGAGCTTCAGTCAATGAAGAGCTCCATGGATGCCATTCGTGGCGTTGCAGTCCAGTTTGAGAGCATCTTCAAGCTGAAGGAACAAGAGTCAGTGTCCTTTAGACACGACGCCATCAGCCGACTGGTTCAGCACAAGTCTGCACTGGACAAGCTCCTCGATCTCTTCTCGGATGCTATGCTTGTCTTTGAGGTGGCAGCTCGCCATTCATCGTCACCCGTCAAGAACCAGATGTTGGATCTTGTCAGGAAGGACCTGATCCAGGTGAACTCTCTTAAGCGGACCATGGATGGAATTCTCAGTCTGTGGTACCTACCTCCCCTTGTCGACGGTGGTGTTGCTCCTGTTGTGACGACAACCATCCTTGAAACTGTCTCACAGAGTCTTGGCTCTGTCCATGCTATTAAGCACTCACTGGAAAATGTCCTTGAGGCGATGCCAGAGACATATTGTATCCTTGCGCCTCTTCTCTGTCAAATTCAGGACGCATTCCCTAGTCAGTGGTCCGACGAGCCGGTAACAGAATCAGAGTTGTTGACGTCGCTGGAAAGCAATGAGTCTGTTCGTCAACGTCTGCAGCTCATCAATGATGAGATCAATAGCTGCATTACTACGATTCTTGTGAGCGTGCAAAACACGCGTAGCTATCTTATCAAGGCTTCAGAAGACGCGACAGAAGCCGACACGGCTAGTGCTGACACTCTGATGGACGGCAAAGAGGAGGAGGAAGTCGATCAGTATGGCATGGCGGAAAAGTACATTCTGACAGAGAACAAGAAGTTTGTTGCTTTGCACCGTCGTTTGCACATGGACTCTTTCCTCAACAAGACTCGTTCGATCAATGACAAGATCCAGGACCTGATCCAACATCTCCCTCGTGACTCAGCGGCAGCTTCTCAGCGTGCTGCAGCAGAAGCTCTAATCACGATGCGCATTCGACAGCTCTATCCCTTTGTCCAGCAATATCTCTTCCTGGCCCAGCACCACCTGTTCCACTTTGTTCAATACCACAGGACCATTAACAAGATGACCTATGTGCTCTGCAACACGTTCTCGCTTCTCTTTAGCAAGGGATTCTGTATCCCCGAGATGGAGCAAGAGATGAAGGAGGGCGAAGAAGAGTCTGGCGTTACTGGCACAGGTATCGGTGAAGGCGAAGGCGGCAAGGATGTCAGTGACGAAATTGAGGATGAAGAGCAAGTCCTTGGTACTCAAAACGAACAAAAGAAGGAGGAGGATAAGGACAAGGAGACTAAGGAAGAGGACAAGGGCATCGAGATGGAGAATGACTTTGAGGGTAATCTCGAGGACGTTGAACCTTCGTCTGATCAGGAAGACGATGATGAAGATGAAGATGAAGAGGAGCAAGAAGAGCCAGAAGAGGCCATTGGCGATGTGGACGACGACAATCCAGAGGCCATTGACGAGAAAATGTGGGGCGATGATGAGGCCGAGGATGCTCGTGACAACGACAAGATGATTGACGAGGACAAATCCACAGAGCAGAATGAGCAGGAGAGCGACATGGTTGCTAAGGACGAAGAGGACACTGGCAAGAAGGATGACAAGAAGAAGAACAAGACCAAAGAAGAGAAGAAGGACAAGGGCAAAGACGAGCAGGCTGAAGAAGGCGAAGAGGGAGGCGAGGAAGAACGGGACGACAAACCCGCGGAGGAAGATGAAGATGCAGAGGAAGAAGAGTTTGAGGACCACAACGATGAAGAGTCTGCTGAACACAAGCCTGACGACCAGCAGCAAGTGGAGATTCCTGAAGCCGAGACCCTGGATTTGCCTGATGATTTGAACCTGGACGGAGATGAAAAGGAAGGAAAAGACGAAGATGAAGGCCCCGAAGAAGAGCCCTTTGAAGATCAGATGGATGTTGAGGAGCAACCTTCCAAGGACAAGAAAGGAGAAGACGAAGATGATGAAGGCGAGGAGGATGATGACGAGAACGAGGGACAAGAAGGTGCTTCGGGCGACAAGGATGAAGACGAGGAAATGGAGTTCCCAGAAGATGAAGACTCAGAGATGGCTGAACCTGCTGTTGCTGGCGATGATGACAAGGAGAAAGAAGGCGAAGAGGAAGAAGAGGAAGAAGATGAGGAAGCATCTCGCGATGATTCACGCCAGCGCCCCAACGAGGATGCCCACAACAAGCCGGAGGAGAAGGCTGAGGAGGAGGCAGAGGAAGAAAAGGAAGATGACGTGGAAGCATCCGAACAGGAAAAGCAGCCTGACGACAAGGCTGATGCCAAGCAAGAGTTTGGTGTCGAGGGTGAGCAGGGCAAGGCCAGCTCGAGCATGAACCCCAAGTCCGAGTCTGAAGAGAAGCAATCTATGGAGACTGCACCATCCTCCGCCAAGTCGGATCCCATGATGGAGGATCAACAGGAAGAGCAAAGTCAACAGGACCGAGGCGACCAGAACCAAAAGGAGAGCCGACCCTCGAATGAAGAGGAGGAAAAGCCCAAGAAGCGTGATACCAACCCTCACCGCTCTTTGGCCGAGGCTCTTAAGAACTGGAAGCAAAAGCTTCAGGATGTTGCAGACCCAGAGGAGAAGGAAGAAGAAGAGGAAGAAGCAAAGGAGGTGAAGGACAAAGAAGAAGATGCCGAGGAGACAGAAAAGATGGACGTAGATGAGAACCAGGCATTTGAGTACCTGCAGAATGATGAGGAGGCGCATGACATGGAAACGATGGGCAATGCCAATGAGCAGCAGATGAAGGATCGTAACAAGGAGTTGGGTGCGATTGATGAAGAGCAGAAGCAGGAAGACGAAAAGGAGGATCAAGTGGCTGACATGGACGTGGATCAAGTTGACGAAGACGTTGATATGGATCAGGGTCCTGAGGAGCAAAAGCCGAAGCTTGATGAGGATGTTATGGATGAAGTCAAGCCCGAAAACGCCGCTGGGGCGTTCTTCTCGCAGAGGATGGACAAGAATAAGAAGGATAAGGAAATGTCTGAGGAAGAAGAGAAGCGAAAACAGGAGCAGGAACGCGCTGCAGACGCACATGAGGCTCTCAAGCCCGAGGAAATTGAGGAACTTCGACAGCAATTGGAAGTGTCCTTGGGTGACTGGCGATCCGGAGGACGGGATGCCAAGGAATCACAGGCGCTCTGGCAAAAGTACGAAAATCTGACACAGGACCTTGCTCTTGGATTGTGTGAACAACTCCGACTGATCCTGGAGCCGACCTTGGCCACCAAGTTGAAGGGTGACTACCGTACTGGAAAGCGTCTCAACATGAAGAAGATCATCCCCTATATTGCGTCGCAGTTCAAAAAGGACAAGATTTGGCTCCGTAGGACTAAACCATCGAAGCGACAGTATCAGGTCATGATCGCGATCGACGACTCAACCTCCATGTCCGAGTCTCATTCGATCCAGCTCGCCTACGAATCGCTGGCTTTGATCTCCAAGGCACTCTCGCAGCTTGAGGTAGGAGAGATTGGTATCATGAGCTTTGGAGAGCGTGCCCAGTTGCTTCATCCGTTCGATCAGCCTTTTACAAGCGAGGCTGGAGCCAAGGTGATCCAACGATTTGGTTTCGATCAATCCAAGACCTATGTCAAGAACTTGATGGAATCGTCAATCGCATTATTGCAGCATGCAAGGATGAACCAATCTGGAGCCGCTCGTTCTCAGGAATTGTGGCAACTTCAGATCATTATCTCGGATGGAATCTGTGAGAGCCACAACACGCTCAAGGCGCTTGTGCGGCAGGCAGCCGAGCAGCAGATCATGCTTATCTTTATCATTCTGGACAACAAGCCTGAGAAGGAGTCCATCATGAAGATGACGACTGTGAGTTTCAAGACTGTGGATGGCCGAATGAAGCCAACAGTGGACCCGTATCTGAACACCTTCCCCTTTGATTACTATGTCGTCCTGCAGAACATCAACAGCTTGCCCGAGACACTTGCAGACGCCCTCCGTCAGTACTTTAGTCTTGTAGCTGCATAGATGCCATATCCTCTTTAGAACATTTTCCTTTATAAAATTTATAATATAGTTTGATTGAACAAATTTTGGGACATGTTAACACGTTACGCAGAGGATATTGGGCGGGAGCCGTCACGACTTTTCTTTTGAGCTGTGGATTGCATCAATCCAGTTCTCTTGGCTGTTCTGCTGTTTAATCTCTTCCCGATTGTCCCTTTTCCCATTTTGTCTGCTCAGGGGGACATTTTCATTCGAACTAGACTGCTCACTCACTCCAACCTATCCCAGCATTCATCTTGGCCTGCAGATTGGGCAGAGTCACAGAGGAGCTTAAGAGAAGAAAATGATTCCATGGCGCCCACTGGGCATGCTGGCGTTCGGCTTATCCATCATATACCTGTTTATCCGCTTACATGGAGACGAGTATGACTTTCCGGTTCAGGTCGCCAAATGCAATGACGAGGTCAAGTTTCAACGACGGCCAGATAGGACCTTTTTTGAAGTGACCACGTTCCGGGAACGGGAACAGGACATCGTCCGAGGAAGGGAAAGAAAAGAATCGTTTCATCGAGACTCTGAACTTATGGAAGAGCATGAACCGAGGAAGGAGAATGAAGAGGAACCTCCTCTCAAGTTTGTACTGAGAGGATGGAATGCCCAATGGTCACTTGGCAAAAAACAACTCCGTTCATCTATGGAGAAGATGGGCGCCAAGTCGTCGGCTTTGGAAGAGGAAGAAGACGATGACAACGAAGGAATACCCTCGATACTGGAGGATTACGAGGAAGGAGAACGGTGGCTCTGGATGACCAATATCTGGAACAGCGATGGTGGATGTGGACCAGGTACGGATACCTTTTTTGTTGTTGTTGTTGTTGTTGGTCCCTTTTTGTAAAGTCGGATGATGGAACCCTTCTTTCTCACGCCCTTCAGAATCTTTTGATCGGATCAAATACTTATGTATTTTATAGGGTACCTGCGTCAATACAGGCGACGCTTGGATAATGTCCTTGCAGGCGACAACACGACAGGTATGAACAAAAAAAAAAGACAGATCGATCAGAAATAGAACAATACTTTGGTGCTATCAATTGCACGATCTCCCTCTTCCTAGAAATTACTGATCGCTGTCCTTTATTGGGTCCACTTTTCCCTACCTTGTATTTTTTTTTTTCAGCTGCAGCATGGGAATTGATGTATACGCACAAGTTTCCTGGAGTGGTCACGCATTCATCCTTGTCTAAAAAGAGTCTCCGGGTACACGAGTTGTATGGAGAGCAGGGACCCATGTCGTCGACCCAGGACGATGAAGAAGCAGTAGTTGAATCTATCCGTTTGGCAGTGCTGTTCAAAATCGTTGAGGATGAGCGCGTTTCATACCGAAGCCGAGTTTATCATTTTGGTGTCTTTCAAACAGACAACAATGTCCTCGAAGGTAATCCCCCTCCCCCAAAAAAAAAAAAAAGAGATTACCATCTGCCACAAGGACCTGTTTAAGAATAGCGACATTGGGGTGCTTAAACGTCTCTTTTTTTTTTTTTTTTTTTTTTTCCGTTATCAATTCTTTAGAATGTGATCCATTGTCAACAGATACGTGTCATGCGCACGCACCTTTTCTGAACTTTGATTACATTCTCCCTGGGTCTATGCCTATCAAGGACTTTAGCCTTGAGCATGATGTTTTACTCTACTCAAGGTCCGTGCACCTTTTCTCTTCTTCACTTTCTTTCTCTGTTCTCTTCCCTGTTGTTCGAGTGCAGAGTTTGTTAACAAAAAATGAACATGATACACTTTTAGACTGGGTGATAGTGTATGGTTCAGGACATTAATGATGCCGCCCATGAATGCCCTCTCGGATGTCTCTTCGAAAGCTCCATACGAGTTTGTATCAGGCACTCCAGGACCCTCAATCGGTACGACTCTATCTCTCTTTTTGATGTTCAATATGTATCTTGGATCTTTTATTTTTGACACTACGTATTATCTAGGCTGCAAGGATAGAGAGGGCGTCCCGTATCGAATGAGTTATCTTGCACGCGTACCAACATTGCTAGAAAGGTAATTGACATTGACTATAAGAGGGAGAGGGAAAAAATAACGAGATTGATTATTACTTCTACTTTGTTTTGGTGTCATGGTACCTGTGGGTGAGTAGGCGGGGGAGATGAAGTCACCACCGTGCTTTGACTAGATACACATCCCTACAGATTGATGGTTTGTGTGTTTGCCTTTTTTTTTGTCACTTGGTGATCGACGGACCAGTAGAAAAGGGTGGTGTAAAGCTCGTGTAGAAAGAACTTGTTAGCTTTACGAATTTGATCCGCGCAGTCCGCAATAAAGACTCAGGCTATGGACACTCATCCTTACTCTTTTTTTTTTTTTTTTTTTTTTACTTCTCTACTTACCTTGCATTTATTTTTAATTTCATTCTCATTTTGTACCTTACCCTCGCCTTCTGTTTCCTCTTGTGTAACTCCCCCTTTCCCCCTCTCCCCAACATGTTGTCTACAGCGACGAACTTCATGTTTTGATGGCTCAAGTCCGTGAATATACGACCAGCTGGGAATACAAGACATCGATGGCGACCGAGTTGAGTGAGATTCGGACTGGAAACAAACGATGGGTCACGGACATCCAATGGGGTTCTCAATCTTATCTTTCTCCTGTACAAGAGAATGATATGATCACAGGCGAGACTCAAATCTATGGAACTCCTATTCAAAAGCCCTATCTTGGTAAAAAAAAAAAAAAAAAAAAAAAAAGCTCAAGTTGTTAGAAACGATTGACCTTGAGATACACTCCATAGGGAAGAAGGATCAACTCTCTAACTACCAAGCATCCTCTTTCTCTCTCTCCTTCCTGGTACCTAACATACTATGACACATAACCTCTTTTTGATTGGTTTATTATTTACTGATGAACCATTTAGTACGATCGTTCAATGGACGATCTTTCCATATACCAGTCAAAAACTCTATTGTTTCGCTCGACACTGACTCCATTTATGGGCTGGACAAATCCTTACTCAAAGGAAGAGACCCTTCCGAAGGAACCGAAAATGACGAAATACCTTCTTCCGGTACCAATGATGACCAGCAAGGAGCACAGGAAGCTCGTCGACAGACGGATATTTTTGACCTTTTGGAACAAGACCGTCTTCATCAGTCTCCATCTGGCCCGCAGGGATTGCGTCCCAATCAAAGGGAGCAGTATCAGTTGCAAGCAAGAACCAACTACAAGGACCGGTGGTTTGAGAGTGTTTTTGAAGTTGGAGCTTTGGAGTCTGTGGACACGGACCAGGGTATTGTTAATGAGGAGAATAATATCATGGCCCTCAAAACAACGGGTAACAGTGTTCTTATCCTGAGACGCGACGCCAATGAGACTGAGTTTGGTCTTATTTACTCAAACTGGAGATTGTCTATGGTCATGAATGACGATGTATACAACCCAGCATTTCCAACCTCGGAGACGGAAAGAAGGGTAAGTCTCACTCTTGTTCCTGGATTATTATTAGAGCTTCTCTCTCTCTTTTAAGAAAAAGGAAGTATAGGCAGAGATTTGACCATCTTCATTGAACTGTATAGGAGGTTTTGGCCATGAGAATTGTACGCGTACCTGTGTCGACACTAGCACTGCCCAGTTCAGAATTGTTGAATGATGACCACCTGTCCGCAGACTCTCACACGACACAGCTACAAAGCACGGAGAGGAACTTTGAAGACTCAGAAACTCATGGACTCTACTACAGAAACGATGACCTGTTAACTACTGAGGAGAAAGATAGTCCGGAGGACCCGCTTCACAATGTCCTATGTAATCCTCTCTCTCTCTATCTTTTTTTCGCTGCTTTTTACTTGATCTATCCATTGACTCTGCTACTCACGCGTTGCTCCTTGACTCGCAATTATTATTTTTCATCCCCCTCCTGTGTCTGCTGACATTCAGTAATGGTACTTGGTGATGGCAAGGTGGTAGTTTATGACCTTGATCGATCTGCGGAGCTATCGACATTTGTCATGTTCATGCAAGATAGGTACCAAGTTGTGATAGGTTCGTACTCTCTTCTCTCTCTCTCTCTTTTTTTTTTTTTTTTTTGGGATGCAAGACCTGCCATTTGACTTCTATCTCTCTACAATTGCTATCGACAGGAATGTTAGTGGTAGTATTCGTATTTGTTATTAACGAGGCCAGGTAAAACCTAACCTCCGCTCCTTTTCTCACGAGGAGGGGGGGGGGGCAGTCTACGCAAATGACGTTCATCTTAAAAAAAAAAAAAAAGAACGCGAACCTGGTGATAAACGGCCAACCACAGCATCATGTAAGCTAAGGGGGAGGATCAAAAAGGACTTAAAAGAGACACCTTTTTTTTTTATTTCTTTACCCCTACCCAATAAATTCGCACCATTAGAGAATAGAAAGGAGGAACCCTGCAGGGGTAATATTGCCAAGACTACACTTTTTTGTGTAGTAATCAGTTTTCTAGACCTTTTTGTCAAGTAGCAAAAAAGAAAAAAGAAGTCTATGCGTTGTCCCCGTTGGTCTTTCTATGCCGTGCGATTGGGCCTTCTAACGAGCCGAGAAGACCGATATGAGAATAAGGGGTGAGAGAGAGAGAGAGAGAGAGAGAGAGAGAGAGAGAGAGGAGAGGGGGCGAAGAGGGAGGCAAATCGACCCGACGAAGACAACAACAACAATATCAACAACACGCACATGTGAAATGGTACGCGTGTGTTTTGCTACGGCCAGAGCGTGCACTTCTCCTCCCACCCCTAGTCATCTCTTGGACGTTCACATAGCTTCTATGACCAGAGATCCTCTTTTTTTTTTCTTGATGGACTTCTATTCAGCAGTAATGCCTCGCCTCTCCCTCTCCCCTCTCCCCTCTCTCTCTCTCTCTTTTTTTTTTTTTTTTTTTTTCTTATTGCCTCGTCCTATGCTACAGAGTTTTCTGGTGGGGACTCGTCAATCCTATAGACACCTTTTTTCCCGCGGCTCTATTTTTTATTCTTTCACTCAATTGCTCCGAGAGTGCTGATAGTGGGAAAAGAGATGGCGGGGCTGACGGGCAGAAATTGGGGGTGAGAGAGAGAGAACGAGAGAGAGAGAAGAGCTATCCTGCGGGGTCTCTTCCCAATGTCGCCACCTCAAAGTTCAATCCCGTACCCCAAGTTCTCTCATCCCCCCCTTCCTTTAACACTTAGACTGGGACAAGAAAGTTTACCCACGCTCACCTCCAGCAGAAAGATGGGTCATCGAGCCGGCGCGAAAGGGCCGCCTCTCTCTCTCCCTTCCCCAGTTGTCTTGCCTTTCCTCTTTCTTTTTTCTTTCTTCCCCCTATAAAAGATAACGAGCAAGGGATAACTCACCCCCTGCCCAGTGTGGTATCGCGCCTACTGTATGTGGTGTGGGTTTTTTTTCGTGTGGTTGTTACAACGAACTCGAGGCTATAAATGAACAGACACTCCTCTGGATGTACGACCATCAGGGCTATTTTTTCCATTGACCCATGACTCTTCGTGCAGGTACCAAGAAAAAAAGAAGCAGGCACAGACAAAAAGACAGAGGGTGAGTGGTGTTGGCAGACGAGCCAAAGATGAGAGGAAGGGGTGAGAGGAGAGGGCGATGGGTACACAAGAACTGTTTTTTTTTTTTCTTGTTCTCTCCGATTCTATTCAAGCGGCAATCCCGATCAAGTCAGGACCGTAATCCTGGACCAGACCAAGGCAGAGACGAAGGCGGAGGGAGGAGAGAAGCAAGCACATGAGGTCAGCAACAACAGCATTTGAGTCCGAGTCCCTTCGTCTCTCTCTTCCTCCCCTGAAGGCTTTTCGACTGTGAGAGTTACACAGGCAAAAAAGGGACAGAAAAGAAATGAGGACAGTATGCAATCAACAAGGGACCATGTGTGTATGAGATGGGCATATGGAAAAGGTCTGGGCACTGTTACACATGCCTACTAGAAGGAGAAGGGGAGAGAAGGAGAACAGTGAGAGACGAGGGGAGTGCCTGATACAGCAGATTCCTGTTCAAACAAAACATCGCAATTGCGGAGCAGGGTTAAAAGGTACACAGAATACATTATTCTGAAGAGAGAACTGTGGGATCTCAGTGAACAGGTGAACGGGTCGAGGCTCTTCTTTAGGATAAAAGGTTCTAGTCTTGGTGATAGGCCTTGAGCCAATGTCTGTGTGTATGTGTCTGCGTGTTCTTGACCACGGACACTAATTGCGACTTCGCCCTGGGCTTTGCGAATGGCAATGATGAAAAGAGAGCTTTTTTTTTTTTTTTTATTTTTTTTTTTCTATGGGAGGATGGAACTACCGAATCAAGGTCAATGGGCTGCGCCTGAGCCCAAATCTCTCCAGCTTATGTGGGTTTCGGTGTCCCTGAAGCCCTTTGCAATGGCTTCGATGCCTTGCCATTTTTTTTTCTTTTGCTTCACTCACTCTTTCTTTCGCGCACCCCTGCCCTGTTTCGCATTCCGTGCCCTGTGGAGAAGTCCAAGGAAATGCAACGATAAAACCACCCTGGGGCATTTTGTTGCCTTGCTATTCAATTGCTCTGATACCCTGCAATTCAAATGCTCCTGAAGAAAGGGTTCTAATGCAAAATGCGGGTCCCAACAAAGAAAAAAAAGGAAAAGGATTTTTGCGCGTGTGAGTAAGATCGAAAGGACACAGACCAGCCAAAGTCAAGAAGAACAAATTATCAATGCATCAAACAAAAGAAGGGAAGAGAAGGAGGGAAGGAAGGAGAAGGTAAGAAAGTGTAGTGTCCCAAGTTCTGCTCTTTCCTCCATAATGCAAATCGCTCGGGCTTGGACGTTGAGACCATCGCAGAAAGGCCCGAACATGTGGGTCGACCACCACCAAGAGTTCTACTTTGGACAATTGGTTCTCTCAAAGGCGAACTGCGGCACATGTGTGTATGGTGGGTGAGTGTGTGTGTGTGTGTGCGTGTGTGTGTTTGTGTGTGTGTTTGTTCTGTCGCCACTCTGATCACACAAAACCCCCTCCTTCCATGCGATGGACGTATTGACACCTTCCCCTAGTTTGCATGAATTGAGTACCTTTGTTGGCGTCACCTTCTTTTCCTCCTCTTCCCACTACTTCACTACCAGTCTCGATTTCGCCATTTCCCTACGTCTGTCCCCCACTTCCTCTCTCTTCCTCTCTCTTCCTCCCTTCTCCTACACCCGTATCACGGCCAATCCACACAGGTCGGACAAAACACGAGTAGCCAAAAGGCGTTGCCGGAGCGATCAAATGATGCCTTTGGAGTTCCCATGAAAAATAAAAACAGCCCGCCCAACCCACACAAGACTGACTGGGCAGCAGAGGAGAAGAGGAGCCGAGTATGCAGCGGGCCAAAGAATGAAGATACGTTTTTTGTGCCTGAAAGAAACAAGGCAGAAAAGGACTGGGGAGAGGGAGAGAGAGGAAGAGGAGGAAAGAGAGAGAGAGAAAGACTGAAAGAGAGAAAGAGAGGGAGAGAAGAAGGAAGGGGGGAGGGAGTACAGGACAGGACAGGACAGGACAGGGAACGAATAGGGGGCAAATGAAAATTGGACATTGGGGGATTCCAGATCCACCACTAGGATGAGGACCGTTTCCCAATCGCCCTCGCCCATTCACACTCCCTGCTTCTCTTTCTACTTGCTTTCTCACTTGTATATCCCCTTATTTGCCAGTTCACCTTTATTACTTTTTTTTTTTATCCTGCTTTCTCTTATGCCTATTCACTGCCTTTTCTCTCCCACGCTTGCTTGAGCTCGGCAAACTTGGCATTTTTTTTTTAAATATTTACTTTTTTCTCTCACGCATCCTTTTTGCCGATGAGAAAAAAATCATGCTGACTGTTGGCTGAATACCTGTTGCATAGCAAGCCAAGTTACAATGCGAACCAAAAAAAAAAAAAAAAAGCGGATCTTGGGGGCGAAGGGGAGGGGAGGATCCTGCAGTCGAAAAAACGGACGCCTGGGAAAGAGAGGGTGAGAGAGGTGAGAGAGTAAGAGAGGCGCGGGAGGTGTGCGCGTTCCAATGCACGAACAAGAGACTCGATTTTCCACTCTTTCCCTCGCCTCTTCAAGAAAGTGCATCGCAAGTATAACTAGGATCGCGTCCTTTTCGTTATTTCTTGGATCGTCGAGGATGCGGTAAAGCGAACAAAGAATGAGAAGAAGGAAAAACTAGGGCACTTAGTTTCTGGCTTACATGGGCAAGTTGGCCAAAGCACATAGAAATCAGACGCATGACATGATGCCGTTACAAAGGACCTGCGCCTTCGAACCAACCGGGGCAAGGGCTTCATATCCATGACAATATCCTTCTAGGGAGAGAGAGAAAGAGAGAAAGAGAAAAAGAGTGAAAGAGAAAACAAGAGAGAAGGGGTGAGAGGAGGGGGGCTATGAGCTGCTAGGAAAACAGAGTCCATTCTCTTATCAAAATAAAACATTCAAAAAAATGTCCAGATCTTCCTCTCAATTCAATTACTTTGAATAACAACCGTGTGTAGCCCTCCAACATTTAGTGCAGATGCGCATGGATGTACTACAACTCCACTTCCCGAAGTGGGCCTATTCTTGACAAATGCGTGCTATCTGTTATGAAGAAAAAAGAGGACTTCAAAGCGAACAGGCAATCGTACAAGTAGGACATGTGTCGTGGAGAAAGGTGGTGTTGCTTATCCCATTTGAATTGCTCATGGCTCAATGCATGGCAGCTTGCATGGCACAAGGAAAAGAATAAAAAGTCATTTCACCATATTGGGCATCCAGGCGTTTGGGTCGTCGCACGTTCAAAGCCTGAGCCCTGTGCTTGTTGTTGACTCGTCAAGCGGGTCGAGCTAAAGGACTGGGTGGTTCTTTTCTTGGGACTGAATAAGAAATGGCGTGCATTTAAAAACAAGAGAAGAGAAGGGGGTAAAGATGTGGAGAGAAGCCGAGGTCAAAAACTCCATTTGCACACGAATGGAAAAGGACTAAGTTGGTGCTATTGACAAAGGCGCAACCAACGTGGAGCGAAAGAACCAATCCCAGTTGAATGAGAAAAGAGGGTCAGACGGAGGAGGGGGGATGAGATATTCACGCACATCTTTTCTGAGTGTTTCAATATGGGATCTCTCTATCGGATCCATAGTTTGATAGAGAAAGGGGAGGAGGGGGAAGAGGTCGAGAAGCAATAGGGTCATGATGACGCCTGTGCGTACCGTTAAGTCGTATATTATTATGGAAAAAAAAATTATTGGCATCCTTTCTGGCTCAACCTAGTCATTTATCCACCAACGTTCTAGATTGAAAGAGTAAAGAATAAATGACATAGAATATTGAAGGAGGAGAGGAGGCAAGCATAGAACAAAGGACCAGAAAAAGGACCAAAAGACGGTAGTGAGAGAAGGCAAAAGGACGAGAGATGGAAATCGGCAGGATTGGAGGAGAGGATCCGTCGATTGAGTGGACCCGAAGATTCGAGAACAGAGAGACTGACCACTCCTCTCCCTTAGTCTTTCTCCCTCATCCTCTTCTTCCCCCCCTCCCCTTCCTTTCTCTCCTTCTTAACACTTGCGGTTCATTTCTTCAATGCCGCCTCACTTGCGCGCGCGCGCAAGACCAAGCTCTCGCTTATTCTTTCTTATTCACTCCCGCTCTCTAAATCTGGACGGAACGGTGTAGTTGCATTTGGGCTGCGGATGCAATTGCTATTGCTGTTCTCACTACACATCCCGCAAAGAGTCTTCCCGAGCTGTCTTCTATTCTTTTTCTTGGCCACAACTCCCATCCCTTCATCGACCTCCTCCAGTTCACCCACCACCCCCTGTGGACTTATCCCGAGCAGGTCTGGACAGGTGTTATTAATAGAGGGTGGTGCGCGAGGGTGTAGAACGAGGGATTTCTGCTAGCTTCGTCATAGTGGTAGTAAATGGGACGAAGAGGAAATGAGAAAGGAAAGAGAAGGGGGGTAAGAGCCTCCGATGAGAAAGAGAATCGAACGTAAACGACGCAATAGGCCGGACAAAAAAGATGGCCAGGTCGGCAGACCATCAGGTCTAGCTTCTAGGCATCAAGGACTCAATCTCGGACGCGCGTGTACAAGGAGAAAAAATGAATGGAGCACGAATGAATGAAGGCCAAAGGGTACGAAGAGCGACGCTCTTTTTTCTCTCCCTCTCTTTCTCTTTTTGATTGCAATCGTTGTGTTTGTGTGCATATGTGCACTCCATCTCGCTTAGGCTGGATATGGAGGTTATTGTTTGTGCTCCCATCCCCCCATCGCCTCCCATTTGTGAAGACGAGGGAAAAAGAGAGGGAGGGAGAGAACTTGGTTTGGTCAAGGTCCTGGATGTAACCTCTTCTGGGCACAGAGCATCAATACAGACCCAGCATCTCCCTTTTGCATTGCAAACAGATTTGTTGACACATACGCAAGCTCGAATGTAAAGACGCACTCTTACTCATAACACCAGCGCTCTAGCTCTCTTCCCCATCTTCCATACACACCCACCCCCTTCTCCCTAGCCGTGCTCTGTCGGACTGGGCAGCGTGGACCGGGCCAACTGGGTGAGCGAATGAGTGCAGCATTGGGGTTCGTCTCCGAGGAAGAGCACACAAGAAAGGGGGAGCAAACCAATGGTGCGCCAACGGAAAAAAGCATCCCAGGCCCTTCGCCACGGTCAAACAAGGGCAGAGAAAGATGCGACGCTGCAGTGCTGCAGCCACGGCGGGGACCTTGGGACCATGGGACCAAGGGTCGAGCAAAGGGACATACATGGACATTGGTTCAGGCGCGGAGGTCAAACAGCGCAGGGGAAGAAAGAAAAGAAAGGAAAAAGAAAGGAAGCGCCTGGAGCAGCGGGGACATGTCGTGTTCCCGTTCATGCCTCGCTGCTCCTCTGCCTGCCTCTCTCCATGCGCCCAGGGCTGAAAATGAACCCGCCCCGCCATCTGGGCAATGCGTCGGAGGCTGCAGGTTGCCGCCTGGTGCGTGTATGTTTTGTGTGTGTGTGTGTGTGTGTGTGTATCGTGTATTGTGTATGTGCGTGCTGAGGTGTGTGTTGGACAAGACAGCTGCACACAACCCTCTCAGTGTCTGTTCTTCCCACTGTGCCGAGCCCACTGGCGAGCCGAGGACAGGGCCTGAGTCGCCACGGGCCAGAGACAACGGATGGCCAACAATCGGCCACTCCCTCCTGCCTCGCCTCGTCTGCGCTGCTCCACCGCCCACCCACCGCGCCCCTTTCGCTCGGACTATTTATGGGCAGCAATCCCCGCATCTCCCACGTCGTTTTTTTTTTTTTCTTCCCCATCCTTTACTTTTCTCTCTACTTCCAACCTCGACCTATCCCAGAAAACGTCAACAACACTGTTTGCTCGGTCGCTCTAACACTTGAACATATCCTTTCGTGCTCTCTTTCATCCTGCATCCGCGCCAAAGTCTTTTTTTGCATTTCCCACCTACTGTGGCTGGTCCTTTTGCTCCGTGACCCCCAACTCTTTTCCCGTGTGAATTTGTTCCTTGCCAGCAATCTGTGAAGACCAGGTAGGTCCTCCAGTCCATTCTACCCTTCACCCGTGTTCCATCCAACCAACCAGCCGGCCGAGGATCTTCACACGCACCCTGCGCACCAGCCAGCCCCAGTCGACGCTCAGTCCCCCTTCCACAACGCGTATCAAACGCAGACCATCACTCTCGGTGTCTGTGCTTGGATGTATAAAGCAGGCCTGCTGACAGAGTTTATGCAACAGCATCCGAGCGGGGGACAGGGTGTGTTCGCGCGCGGATGGTTCGACAGGGACTGGACACGAAAGAGCCGTCTCTTTGTATCGGAGCAGGAAATAATCATGATAAAAAAAAAAAAAAAAAAAATGGCTGTGCGTTCCTTCTGGCTGCACAGAGTCACAGTGCCTGACATTCGGGTCTCATCAACATGATCGCCCATCTCATCAGTGAGGTTCCTCTCCCTTCTGGATTTCGACGCCTCAGCCGCCAAATGGGACCAACCACTGAAAAGAAAAAGAAAAAGAAAAGAAAAAAAGCTCTTCGCCAAAGCACGTGTCCACCAGCTTTCCTTGCACCCAACACACACACACACACACACACACATACACCTTAGTTCGTTTGTCCCGCCTTACTGACCAACATCACCTCTTCCATTACATGTTCGCATCCTTTCCTATCCTTTTCCCGCTTTCTCTCTCTCTCTCTCTCTCTCTATGCCACATAGTCTCTTCACACAGACCAGCGGCTTCCCCTAGTCCATCCCACCCCCTCCCACACCTCGAGCATCTGTTGCCGAGGCGTGCCCACGCCAAATCGACACCATTTCCGCCCAGGCGAACACTCCGCCCAAGATGGACATTCTCGAATTAATCCATGCTGAGGGCCATCAACACGATTCGAGACCCTTCCGTTGCCAGTGGGAGAACTGTGGCAAGGCCTTTTCTCGTCGCTCTGACCTCGCCCGCCATGGGCGCATCCACACCAACGAGAGGTAACCCCGTCTGTCTCTTTCGCTCTTCCTCTTTAGTCTACATACCCTATCGATGCTCTTTCATACCTCCTCTCCCATGACTAACCAAGAAGCCCTTCCCTATCCCAAACCACTTAGACCCTTTGTGTGCAAAGAGCCCGGTTGCACAAAGTCCTTTATCCAGCGCTCGGCTCTGACTGTTCACCTTCGTACACACTCGGGTGAGCGCCCACATATGTGTGAACAGCCTGATTGCCAAAAGAGATTCAGTGACAGTAGCTCGTTGGCCCGCCATCGCCGCATCCATACAGGAAAACGTCCATACAAGTGTGGCGTCGAAGGATGTGGCAAGAGGTGAGAACCTACCCTACTCGTATATTCTCATCGTCTAGTCTCTTGAATGATGACATATTGCTAACATTGGCTCCTTGATGTTGCTGCCCCACCTCCACTAGTTTCTGTCGCAAGACAACACTCACGAAGCATCACCGAAAGGAGCATATCGGCCGCCGTACTTGTTCCTGGCGCAACGACCTGGTCGGCCCATCTGTCGGACCCACAGGCGCGTCAATGCTTAGTGGTGACATGACCCATGGCTGTCCTGCTCCACCACTGCAGGTCCAGATTCCGCCCTACCACCACCCACAACACCACCATGCTCTCCCTCCATCTCCTGTCCATACACCTCCACCTCATGACGTGTCCTCACCCATGTCGCCCGTCTCACCCCTGTCTCCACTCTCGCCTTTGACGCCCGTCACGCCCATGACCCACGCAGCTACTGCCGTCGCGGTTGCTTCCGTGGGACATTCAATGTCGACAATCGAATCGTTGGCTCATTTACATCCAATGCTCCAGCTCGAGGCGCCCCATCTCAAGGGTCACCAGGTGATGCGGCAGGGTCCTCCACAGGCACCTACAGCTCACCCACACCCACACTCACAATATCCTCAGTCACCTTATGACCAATACGAGCACTACGATCAGTACCCAACGGCTGCCCAGATGCAACATCATGTCCGTCAGCAGCAGCAGCAGCAGCAGCAGCAACTTCAGCAGCAGCAGCTCCATCAACAACAGCAACATCAGTTCTTGAACCACCTTGGATCTAGTCCTGCAGAGCTTAATGGAGCCGTCGAGTATCCGAGGATGACAGGACCAGAGGGGATCCCTGTGACTGCTGCCGCCGCGTTCTACCCACAGTACTACTAGATGCAATATTTGCATGGTAGTTTTCTCCTGTAACGCAAGCTCCCTTTCCTTCCATTCGGTCGTCGCAGATGTCCCAAATGGCGCCCTGATGCCTTGTTAGCATCTATACCCTTCTTTCTCCCATGTTGCAGTGTCTCCCTGTGAGGCGTTGGACTCATGCCTATCCTCCCATTCGCCCCTGTATGTATCCCTCCTTTCACTCCTTTGTGTCCCTGTCACTTTTTTAAGGCCACTTTTTTTTTTTTTTTTTTTTTTTTTTTTTTTTTTTTTTTTATTATTATTTATTTTATGATATTGAGAATTTGGCAGCGGGGAGACTCCTGCTTGCTTTCTCTTGCTCATTTGTCTCTATTTCGCCTCTGTTATACCATGGAATGGCCACCGAGGAGGACTGAGAGGAATAGGAAAATGTTCATGTCTTCCCACTCCTGTCCTTCTCTCTGGGATAGTCCACTGGGACCTGTATAGTCTTTTTTTTTTTTTTTTCGTGATTTGTGAATAGCCCCCCCTCTTCTCCCAATTTCATTTTGTATAGTCTTTTTTCTTGCAGTTCTCTCCTTGTATATTTACTTCCGCTCCTCCTTTCCTGGTCTAGTCCTTTCTTTTCATTTGTTGGAAAGAAATTCGGCGCCTACGAAAGAAAAAGAAAGAAAAGTCTTTTTTTGCAGCTTTATCCAAAACTTTCGAATAAAAAAAAAAAATAAATAAAAAGATATCTCTGTACGAGCAGGATCTGCAGCATGCACTATGTGTAGCACTTTTCGGGACCAGTAACTCGGGACCTATCCGGAAAAGAAGGGGAGGGAGAAGGTGGGACCATGCAGCACAGGCTGACTCTAATGACGGATTCACAACAAAGCCCAGACACAAGAATCGAACTGGCGAACATGGTACATCAGCATAAGGAAAATATAACCGCCGCTCGTCGCTCCGCCCTTTTTTTTTTTTTTTTTTTCCACGCCTTGCAGCAAGGCGAACAATTGCTCCTTTGTGGATGGTCTCGCTGAGTGCAAAAAGAAAGTCACCCTCATTGTGGCGCACGCGCTACTCGCGACTGATCTGGCCCTTTTGTTCTTGGCTTAGCATCAGGAGCAGATAAAACAGGGTACCTTTACATACCCAAGAAAAAGAGTTAACATACCAAGGGAAAAAAAAAAGAGTTCACTTGTGTACAGTACATACTTGGGTCTGGATATGCATGAGATGGCGGGAGGGGACCGGATAAAAATCGGGTCCAGTCGGCTGAAAGGGATCGTACATATTCTTTTTTTCTTCTTTTTTGTGCATATATTTCTGTGCGGGTAGAAGCTTGTATCCTGGGCAAGATATGTGGAAAAAAAACATGGACCAAGCCAGACGTACCTGCAGGGTACCTGGTTCCTGAGCTAGAATTTTCTGATTGGCTCGGGGGGAGGTTAATTTAGTAAAGAGTTAGGCGTACTGTACAAAAGGAGAAGAGTGGAAGGCGATTTGAAGCTCTTGCCTTACCTCACCCTTACCCTTTTTCGAACCAAAGAACTGGAGACAGGTCTAGCTCTGTGCTAAATAACTGTGGCAAGTCCCCCCCCCCACTTACGCTTTAAACCTAATCAATAGAAGAGCTGGGGACGAAGGTCCCCAAAACAGGATTTAATCATGGGCATTGAAAAAGAAACGAAAATGATTTAGGCGGCAAAGAGAGGCAGAAAAGGGCCGAGCACCCAAGAATGTTTTATGGTCAAGGAAAAGGGGAAGAGACATCCAAGCAAGTGAACATATCGAATCTTTCGGTACCTGCATTTGCATTCATTCTAGGCACGACGAGGTTCTTTCTTCTCTTTCGTGGAACCACACCCGTCCTAGTCCAACGGCTCTCTGTCCCCCTCTTTTTCCTCTCCTGGATCCCTCTCCTACTGCTTTCCCGGAAAGGGTGGTGTTTTTTTCGGCCTACGGATCGCTGTGGTCCCGAGGTCACAAGAATCAGTATCAGGATCCTGCTAGGATGTATGTATAAGAGAGACAAAGGGCGGTAGATCTCTATGAACCACATGGCCTCTCCTTTATTCCCTAAGCAGCTCACACGAACATGCAGTACCTCTTCTCCGCAAGAGATACACATTATTAGAGAAGATGTTGCTGTCTGTGGGCAAGGCTAGACTAGCATGCCCTCTTCCCCCTCGATCGGGTGTTACCCACCTTTTTTTTTTTCTCTCACACGCTTAACCATTCAGACCGACATCCGATCGATTAATCCCAAGATTAGAGCCGAGGAGAAGGGGAAGGAGAGGCTGAAGATACTTGTCTTGCAATGCACGCGACCCTCAGGATGTCGTAAAGAAACGAGACCTTTTGTTCCATCACAACGCCACCACATATGGAAAAGCTGGTGAGTGTGGTGGGTCGTAGTTGAAGATGGACCTAAACCCAGGCAAACTTTGCATACGGAGAAATACAGGGTGGAGAAGGAAGGTGGGATTGGCAGAAGAAAACGGACTGGAGAGCAAAAGAGGGACAAAAGACCGCACCAATGATACGATCCAAGGGTTTGCTCTGGTCCATGGACTTGGAAGATTGGCGGTCTTGGTGAACGGCATAACGGCAAAAATAACGTCGCCCTGAAAAAAAAAAAAAAAAAAAAAAAAAAAAAAATGTACGTCGTCCTCCCTACCACTGGATGGGTTGAAATGCGGGAATAGGGCCCGGCGAACAAGGTTAGGAGGACGCTGTGCCCAGTCTTAACCCGACCAGAACTTTAATAGGATCTAACGTGGTTCCACCAAAAAAAGTAACTAGGACTCTATGACAGGTCTTGAGCTCTCTTCTCCTCTCTCGGAGCTCCAAAGATTATGCCTGGCCAGGGAAGATGAGGAAAAAAGCGAGGCTGGGAGAGAGAGTGTTGCTTCTCGGTATGCAGTTTAT
The DNA here is from genome assembly GCA_011634665.1 of Mortierella sp. BCC40632. NCBI lineage: Eukaryota > Fungi > Mortierellomycota > Mortierellomycetes > Mortierellales > Mortierellaceae > Mortierella > Mortierella sp. BCC40632. Next base: position 1,125,181 of record WAEK01000007.1, read on the forward strand.
GCTAGTTCTGTGGCCAAAAATCTAAATCGCTCTCTGACGCTTTCCTTCATGAATAAAAAAAAGAGCGCAGGTGCACTGGAGAAGGGAATGGGGGGGGTGTCTACTATTGAGGGAAGACAACTTGAAAGCCGCCGCTACTCTACACCCTGGTTCGTCGACTTTTTGGTGTGTTTGGCGTGGATGAATAGGGGCAAAGACGACTTCCCTCACGCACGTCCTTCAGAATATGGCAATGTTCGCTTTTGCTTTTATCCCCCCCCCCTCGCCAAAGTCGAGGCGAAGAGCCCTCATTTGGACAAAAAGGTCATGAGAAGTTCCATTTCTGTACAAGTGAGCTTGCATCGCCCACCCAATGTCCTAAAGCGAGCGAGAGGCAGTGCGTGTGAATGGGAGCAAGGTCCGAGTGCAGCTTTGTAGATCATTTGTCAATGTTTATGTGAAGATGAAGCCAAATTTGTAAAGTAGAGGAAAGGGGAGGGGGGAGAGAGGAAGGGCGAAAACAATGGCCTTCCAGCCCTTTTGATAGCTGGGCCGGGTGAGTAGAAAGAAACGATAAAGCACTAGAGGAGCAGAAACCGAAGGGTCCATAACAGGTGAGGTGTGTTTGGGAGATAGAGCTTGTTGTCGTGCTCAGACGAGCTTGGATAAGGATCCTCTTAAAGCTGGGCCGTAGAACGTAGTAGTGACTTAGGCAACAAACGGACGCTTGCGCACCAAGATATGAACAAAAGAGGTACTGTTACCGAAGATTGAGGCGATCTTTCTCGAGTCTCTAGCCTTGATCTCGTGTTTGTACAACAAGCATCCGGAGGAATGAGAAGAGGGTGCCAGTAGTCTTTGTCTCCCCCATCCCCCCCCCTCCTCTTCTCCTCCCCGTGGGAAAGTTCAAGGAAAGCAGCTTCTAGTCAGACATCAAGTTTTGTGCCGATTCAACTCAGTCCACTTTTTTTTTTTTTTTTTTTTTTTTGCCCGGATTTGAACCGGTCTGGTTAGATTGGTTGGGCAATCGGGGAGAAGAATCCCATACTGTCACGGGCTGGTCTAGGGAATACAGACCAAAAAACGGCGAAAAGGATGAGCAGGAAAAAAAAAAAAAAAAAAGAGACACGGCACACAGGAAAATAAAAAAGATATTCAGTCTGCTTTTTGCCCCGCATGCTTTTTAGTTCTTTAGTTCCACGGAGGTGTCTCTGTTCACTCCGCACCCTATCCATCCACTGGACTTAACTTTTGCATCACCCAGCATCTATGGCAGGCTCGTGGTCGACGGTCGATGACCCGTTTTTTTCACAGGACCTATTGTCTTTTTTGCCCCATCCCCTCTTCTTCTCCCTGTGTGACATTTTTCTATTCTCATAGCAAACCAATGGCTTGTGTATGAAGATGTACGAAGGGGCTATGAACGACAACAACAAATGTGAGCGAACCAAATAGACCGACCAGCACCCAAGATGGCCAATCCTTCAGACCGACCTTTTCCTTCAGACCGACCAAAGGGTAAACATTACACGCACTTATGCGTTTTCAGAACCTTCACCAAACTCTTTGGGACACGAATGAGAACCTTATTCTGGTCTTTGCATCGTAATGTGCTTCAAGTACCTCAAGGGCACTCTGTGTGTATGTGTGTGTGAGAGAGAGTATCGAGAGTGCAATGGAAACAAAAATTATTGCTCCTCCAGCACACGACATTTGACTAGAACACCGAGGGGGCAGAACCCTGGGTATTGTCGAATCGCCTTTGTACCGTTTTCTCTCACTGTTTCTTGATCTTTTGTGACGAAGCAGAGACAAAGACAAGAGGCTTGCAGCCTGAGCCGCCTGCAGGGATGGTGTTGGCGCCAACCGAGAAACCAAGTAGGGTAGGATAGTCTTCGCCATGTGTAGAATACATCTCGAACATGAGGAATGGCCACCCAGCGAAAAAGTCAACGACTGCCGCCAGTAATGGTCTAGCGGCATACTTGGCCCAGTGAAGTGACTAATAACGGGCGCTGGTTGGTGTTTGAGGCGGGATGAAAGGCGACAGCTGTGAGTGGAGGGCTTGTTCAGGTACCCTGAACCAACCACTGCTGTACAAGTCCTCTCGCCTTACCTGACAATTCCCGGGCAGACCCATTGTAGATGAGATACAAAGTTAGGTAAGGCCCCCTCCCCCTGGTTCCCGGACATCATCTCAAGAAGATCTATCATTGACATAAGGCACAGGAGAAGTATTGTCACCAAAGAATTGGATCGGGCGTGTAAGTAAAAAAAAAAGAAAAAGAAAAAGAAAAAGGCGCTGTCTCGATTTGGTCGCCCAGTCCTCCAGCCCGGGTTAGGCCGGTCTACGAGAGAAAGAAGAGAAAGAGGAGATGTGGACAAAACGGCCGTTTTTTCTTCTCTCGCCTCCGCCCGCCCTTGCGTATAGATCCAGTCCCAGAAGCTTGATGGGCGCCACACGCCAGTCTTCTCATACAGATATAAAGACCTTCCATCGCCGCCTCTTCGGCTTTCTCCTCCCCCCTCATCTCGTCTCCTATTTCGCCTCCTACCTGCGGTCTGCTCGTGTTCTGTCCGCTCCTCTTTCTCTTTTTCTCTTCCGCACATTCTTCCCACACCGGCTTTCCGACCCTCTCACTTGCGAGCTCAGTCTCTTTTTAATTTCTCGAGTCCGCTCTCTCATCGATCTTCGGACCCGAACTCGTCTAGTGCAAGACAGGTACTTGTCCATCATCCACCCCCCCTCTCCTCTTTTCACTTCCTCCTCACCCATCCATTCTCCGCATCATCTTTGCTCCCGCGCAATTCGCAGAGCTTATACGTTCCACACTGTCTCTTTGTTGTACTCAGCTCCTTGGCTTTGACGACGTCTGCTCTCTTCCCTTTATCCTGACTCAGCCTCCCCGCTCATGAGGAGGAGGGGGCGGTCCTGGCCTGAAATGGAGCGAATACTGAGCAAGACGAGAAGCTGCTGAGAAATTTCTCTGCAGTCACCGTCCAACAGACGAGAGGATTGACGAGTCTAAAAATTTTCTGTCGTCAACTATTTCTTTTGCTTTTCTTCTAACAGTCTTTCGTTTCGGTTCTGCTTTTTCTTCCTTGTCTTCAAACGTTCCTGCCACTGTCTCTCCACTCTCTACTTCTGACGCCGCTACCTCCGCCCATTTAGCATACACTTCCAATTCACCTGAGACGACCGAAAGAATGCATAACACAGCACCCCAGCCAGTTATCTACCACCATGAGCCCGTAGAGCAGCACCGTGGCGAGCTCGACACCACTCCGAGGTCCAAGTCCTCAAAGTTCTTTGCACCTGTCGGCCTCGCCTGGCGCTTCTTGCGTCGCTACACAAACCTGACCTTCTGGATCGTTGTTGCCTTGATTGTCGGTATCATCGTTGGCAAATTTGCCCCCGAATTCGCCAAGGAGATCGAGCCAATGGGTCGTGTCTTCATCCGCATGATCCAAACCATTGTTGTATGTACTTTCATGTCCTTTTTTTTTTTTTTTTTTTTTTTTTTTTTTTTTTTTTTTGTTGCTCCATGAAACAATAGTAACAAGAGCATTCACTAACACCTGTCTTCTCCTTTTTTGTCACTTCTCTTCTTTAGGGTCCTCTGATCTTTTCGACGCTGGTAGTCGGCATTGCGGGACACGGTGATGACTTGGTCCGAATTGGTCGTCTCGCATTGAAGGCCATTGTCTACTTCGAGGTGGTCACGACCTTTGCGCTCATTATCGGTCTCTTGTCTGTGAACATTGCCAAGCCTGGTAATGGTTTCAGCATGGACGGCCTCGTGGCACCTGAAGCCTCGAACAAGACTATTACCTGGGTCACTGAGATGGAGTCGATCGTCCCACAGGCCTTTTTCCAGGCTATGGCTGATCACTCGGCTGTTCTTGCTATCGTCTTTTGCGCAATCATGTTCTCCGTCGCCATCATTCGTGCAGATGCCCAGTCCAAGAAGGTCATGCTTGACTTTAATGCCTCGCTCTCTGCTATCATGTTCAAGGTGGTCGAGTTGGTCATGAACTATGCCCCCATCGGTATTGGATGTGCTATTGCTGCAACCGTCGGCAAGTACGGTCTTGGTGCGCTCGCTGTCGCTGGCAAGCTGGTTGGAACACTCTATGCGACCCTTATTATCTTTGTAATTCTTGTCCTGCTGCCCATTCTCCTCATTTGCCGGGTTCCTCTCCGTGAGTATGTCCGTGCTGTCAGCTCTCCTTTCATCATGGCCTTTGCCACTGCTTCCTCCGAGTCTGCTCTTCCCAAAGCTATGGAGAACATGGTCGCCTTTGGATGCCCTCCCGAGATTGTCGCCTTTGTTATCCCCACCGGTTACTCCTTCAACCTCGATGGTTCGACTTTGTATCTCGCTTTGGCTGCAATCTTTTGCGCCCAGGTTGCAGGTATCTCCAAGAGTGTCGGTGAGCAAATTGTCATCTTGATCACGCTCATGCTGACCAGCAAGGGAGTCGCTGCCGTACCCCGTGCTTCGTTCATTGTCTTGATCTCGACCTTGAACAACGCCAATATTCCTTTGGCTCCCTTGTCGTTGATTATGGGTGTCGATGCTTTCATGGACATGGCTCGTACCTCCATCAACGTTTTGGGCAACATGACAGCCTGTGTGGTCGTCTCCAAGTGGGAGGGTGTCTTCCGTAACGATGAGTGGCATGCCCGTCAGGCTGGCTTGACCAACGATACATTGGCCATGGACGAGGTTGACCGTAACTCCTCCATGGGAGGAATCCACGGTGAGAAAGAGCTTCTCGGATCGTCTGCAGTCGCGACCCGTGAGACCTCCGCTACCCATCGCCACAACAACTCTGACAACATTGTTTAAACGAAAAAAACGGGATCCTACCGTAGAGAAAAAGGGTCGAGTTTCTTCATTATATATATAGCTTGTAATCGGCAAGAAGCCTTTCTCCTCCCATTCCCTTCCCCCCCCCCCTATTTCCCTTGTACTATAACAACTCTTTTGCGTGCCCAGAGCACGGCCTCTTAATCCTCATTAAAGAAAAAAGAAAAAAAAGAAAAGAAAAGAAAAACCAGAATAAGTAGATTAGAATGCTTACAGGGAGAAGAGATTTCAATTTATTGTTGGACAACCCACTTCCTATTCATGGGGAAGAAGTGGCTCGGTCACGGAAGTTTGATTGGACAATACGGCATGAATGCAGAAAGTAACCCTCGAGCAATCACACACATACTGTGAATAGCAAAGGATGCAAAGCACACATCATAGTTTAAAGTCCATTGGTAAAGGCTAGGTTACCTTCGAATGCTGCTGGAGACTCAACTGCAACAACTCCATGGATAGCAGAGTATATCTGCCACTAGGAGCGAGCGAGCTTGGTCGGGTCGAATGGATTCGACTAGAAGGCTATCCAGAATGGTGTACATCCAACGAAGAAACTCCTTGTTCGGTAAGGATATACACTTCTATACAATACGACAATGACGAGTCAACGAAGACACAAAGACCCTTTCCCTAGATACTCGATCGACTACAAGAGCGTGCATGGAATAATTTACATTTGATAGATGAAAGAGGTTGCTAAAGACAAGAATAAAAAGTACTCTCCTTTGAATTGTTAGCCTAATCCGTCCTGCGTACCTCAGGGAGCTCCCATCGCAGCTCTAACAGGTGGAAGTCTTTTTTTTTTTTTTTTTTTTTTTTTTTTTTTGTTGATATTCTGTAGATCAATAGGACAGGGGTCATTGGTGGGACAAAAGTTCTGGCAACTGATACCAGTGTGCGGTGGTCGGGTGAGAGTAAGTTCGATGCCCCTGCAATCACAATACAAAGACTCCTACTTCTCGCCTAGCATTGCCTCCAATTCAACACAATACTCTGCTCCTCCTGTTCCTTCAAGCACGACTGGAATAAATGGTGGAACATTCTTGCGGCGCCTAGTCGGATGCTGATAGCTATCTCAGATACGGGAGATAGAGTGTCTCTGGCGACTAGAGCACCACCCATATGGTTATGATATACCAGGAAGAATAAAAGAAAAAAAAACCCCCCCACTCTCACACTACACCCATCTACTTCTCCTACCCTTCACCCTACCCCAACTTAGCCCAAGATAACTTAAACCAGCAAACAAGCGTGAAAACTGAAAAGTCTCAAGTGGCTGAGAGTGCAAATGTATGAATGTACGTACCCCTCCAATTTAGCACGTAGAACTTTCCCCCCAACTCGGTTGTATTTTCACCAGAGAGATCAACGCCGGACACGTCTTTCTTTTCACTCTTCACTTTTACTCATTCTAGTCGCCTTTTGCCATGCCTCCAAAGGAAAAGATCGAGTCTTCGGAGCAAGTACTTCAGGCTGTCATCCTCGCCGACAGTTTCGATTCGCGCTTTCAACCAATCACTCTCGAAACTGCCCGGGTAATGCATCCCTTTAATATACATATATTTCTTTTGTCCTTTGAGCAAAAGTAGAGCATGGACCCTTTCGACATGACTCACGTCAATGGCTCTCATGGAGTGTCGCTGTCCCATGAAGGCAGATCACCGCCGCGTTTAGCATTCAGGATCAATAGCAGCGACACTAACCATGAGTATGTTTCTTCTTTTTTCTTCCCCAGTGCCTGCTTCCACTGTGCAATGTGCCCCTAATCTCTTATACGTTCGAGTTCCTGGCTGTTGCAGGTGTCCAGGAGGTCTTTGTCTACTGCTGCTCCCATTCAGACAAGGTCAAGGCCTTTGTTAGGTAAGTGCTATCAGGAATCCTTCAGGAGACTAGACATGACTCGCCCTGCATCCAACATTGATAGTTCATGCAGACTGACTCACTCTGACGTACCATATACTAACGTTTTTGTTTCCCCTTTCCTATTATCCTTCCATTCAAATTTCCGCAAACAACAATCCCAACAACGACAACAATATATGACTTTCGCTTTTATTCATCGGATCTCAACAATCAAACTCGCTTTACTTTATTGCCTTGTTTGTCGGCCTCATCATCAACAAAAAACAGGGAATATGGCAGACAGTCCAACATGAAGATTCATACCATTGTCTCTCAAGAGTTGATGTCTGTTGGTGATGCCATGCGAGACTTGGATGCGAAGCAATTGATCGATACCGACTTTATCCTTGTGACGGGAGATGTCGTTTCGAATATGAAGCTTGACAAGGTGCTCGAGGAGCATCGTACACGGCGCCAGGCGGACAAGAGTGCTATCATGACCATGGTCCTCAAAAAGGCCAGCTCTCATCATCGGAGCCGGTAATGTGTCCACATTTCATTTCTTTCCTTTCCTTTCCTTTTTTTTTTTCGACACCATCAACAACTTGACGTAATCAATCCTAGTCACAATCTACAATTATTGGAAAAGGAGGGCCTGCAATGACTCCTTTTGAAGACGTTTCTGGATCATCGGGATCATTACTGAGTCATCATGCGTCAGGACTGGGTCAGCCCTGGAGAAACATTGGGCAAAACGCATTCACCTGTTGTTCACACGCGATAGTGGGATGAGTGAATAGTCAAGGATCTCACAAGGATGACTATTTTATTGACCTTGAGAAAAGTCATGTTCAATAACCAACTCACCAAAGCCATTCCATTCCTCTCCATCTCTCCATCATCTCCTCTTGTCCACCCGAATACAGTGCTGTAGGCGATGGATCCTTGATTGTGTTGGATCAAGCTTCTAAGGAATGTCTGCATTATCAGCCAGTCAAGGCCTTCAAGACGACGCGTCAGGACCGGCGTATGACCATGGACATGGAGATTTTTGACAAGCACCCCGAGGTTCAGATCCGAAATGACTTGATCGACTGTCAGATCGATATTTGTTCCGTTGAGGTCCCTGCTCTTTTCACAGAAAACTTTGATTATCAGGACATTCGTGCAGATTTCGTTCATGGTATCTTGACGTCGGATCTGTTGGGCAAGACGATTCATTTTTATGAGGTGAATGATGTCTATGCGGCCCGTGTGAGGAGTACGCAGATGTACGATGCTGTAAGCAAGGATATCATCTCTAGATGGACATTCCCCATGGTTCCAGACAGCAACTTGCAGGCAGGCGATTCGTACCAGTACCGACGTGGACTCGTCTATAAAGAGCAAGGCGTGGTGCTGTCAAGGACAAGTGTTGTGGAGGAAAAGGTCGTCATTGGCAATAACACACAGATCAATGAAAAGTCTGTGCTCTCGAATTGTGTTATTGGCAAGAACTGCTTCATCGGTAAGCTATAGTGACCTCTTTCGAGTGTTCATTTCACTGTGCTTGTGAAATCATTTCTCAAGGCTAACTTGTCATTGTTGGTTGATTTTGTGGGCGATTCTAGGTGCCAACGTAAAGATCGACAACGCATACATTTGGGATAATGTGGTGATCAAGGATAACTGTACGGTTCAGCACAGCATTATTGCCAAGGATGCAGTTCTTGAGGAAGGCGTCACTATCAGCAAGGGTTGTTTAATCTCATTTAATGTATGTGGGAAAACATGTCCTTCTGCAGTCCATGACTTCTTTCTCTGGTTCTTTGTTCTCACTGCAAGTGTTTCTTTTCTATAGGTGACTGTTGGAGCCAACACAACCGTCCCACCGTACACTCGCTTGACCGCTCTTCCAGAAGGAGACGAGGATGATGAGGATGAGGAACTAGAGTTGATTTCAGACCCCTCCGTCGTCGGAGCGACGGGACGTGGCCGTTCCTTCAAGGAGGCTGCTGTGTCAGACGACGATGATTATGATGATGCTGATGGTGACCTTGATCCTCGCAACAAGCAGGTGAACCGATTGGCCTTTGATCTGTCTCAAGTCCAAATCTCGAACCGAAAGCTGGATGAGGACTCGGTATCAGAATTCGAAAGTGAAGCTTCAGATCTGGAGGAGGAGACCACTAACCCAGCAGAAGACCTTGACCGAGAGGTGTCACAGACATTGGAACGTGCGTTCCGTGAGCAGCACGAGGTCGAGATTGCGGCTTTGGAGTTGAACACACTGAGAATGGCGTCCAACTCGAGCTTCCACGAGATGCGAAAGCGTATTATCCCAAGTGTGTTGAGGCATATCGACGTAGCCGCACCGGCACCAGCCGCCGGAGCAGTCAAGCCAAATGGACGGTCTGTGAAAGAGGTATTGAGCCGTTGGGGACCGTTGATTGGCAAGATGATCCACGATGAGAGTGATCAGGTGGATGGATTGTTGATCCTGCAACGATCGAGTGCTCAGTTGCAACAAGAATGGCCACAGCACCAGGGAGCAGCCCAGAAGGTGTTTGCTCCTGCACTGCGGTACTTTTATGATCAAGATATCCTTGAGGAGGATTCGATCCTGAGCTGGTTCTATTCTGAGATGAGTCAACAAGGCACTGATGCAGAGAAGAAGCTTCGTGAAGTTGTAAGTGGCTTTTTGAGGGGGGACTTTTATCATGCGAGAACTGGATAGAGCGAGTTATGAGAAAATGGTTAGGTCTGTACTAGGCTTTATTATTCTTACTAATGCTTTTTTTTTTTTTTTTTTTTTTTTTTGTTGCTCCTTAGGCTACACCCATGATCCGGTTCTTGGAGCAGTCGGATTCGGAGGACGAGTCAGAGGACGATGATGAAGATGATGACGATGAGGAGTGATATCAAAGAGTAATATTGATTAGCCATGATTAAGAACTAGGGATAAAGTGGTTTTAGAAAAGAAAAAAAAATAGAAAAAAAAACAACAAAAAGAGATTTATCATCTACATGCACTGCTTTAAGATAGGGGAGGGAGGGGGTGGATAGGGATTTTTGGGATGGGCAGGTGTCTACAGGCGAGAGAACCGCCAGCGTTGATCATTTCGGACACTCTACAAATCGAAAGTGGACCAAAAGTCGGTCCATATTCTGTAGTGCAGCTGTACTATCAAACGCCGTAAGGTTCATAAAGGTCAACGGATCAACCATCAGTAAGGGTAGATCCTGAGTAGGCCAAAATCCAACTGGACCCGGCGTTTGTCCTGGATTTGGCGTTGTAGTCATAGAACTAAGGCGTTGCATAGGGACTGCCCCTTCGTTCTCATTTAAAGCTTTAGTCGAGGTCCCCGTCATTGCACCTTCAATTCTCTTTACGAGTCGCTCATGGAATCCGCGTAGTCTGGGAGGTGGAAGATGACCCTCATCTAAAGTCTTTGACTCTTTGGATGTTATCGGATAGAACCATCGGAGGATGTTAGTAAAACAAAAGTAGAAGAGAGAGTAATCGGTTTGTCTCAACATGCAGGAATAAAAGATCATAGATCTAGATTAAGTCTCGTAGGAGATGTCATACCAGTGTTTTCAAGAGCAAAAGAACCCTCAGCAGATAGCAACGATTCCTTCTCGATCTTGCTATATACAAAGGCTTTTGCATTTGTTATGGCTAGTGGAGTGCCGCTAGCAACTACTGGCAGAGAAGTTGAGACCGAGCCTGATACTACTCGAGTCGCTGAGTCAGCCTTAATCTCCTGTGCAGGCTTTTTCGATGTATATGATCTCGACATGGCAGTTGCTCCCGAACTGGATGCTGGTTTTGAAGGCACAGGGTCTTGAGCAGTCATAGAGACTTCAGAGTATAAGGTAGTTGTTGTGCCTGGGAGTATCAAACTACTAGAAGCGTCACTTCTACTCCACGGTGTTGCCTGGGGCTCGACCAAAATGTTTGTTGTCATGGGTGAACTTGGTTTGGAGTGATCCAGACAGGCCTCAAGATCGCCAAAGATCCGAACAGTGGTCTTGTAGATAAACTGGTTTCGAGAGATCTCAACACAGCTATTGCAAAGCGCTGGCCAGTTCTTGGGCAAGGCTATACCGAAAGCTTCGGGGTTCTTTTATATATATAAAAAAGAAGGCCAGTATTAATGTGACGGGATTAGTGGAAGCATGGTTGGATTATTTTCAATGAAGTAAAAAGGCACCAGAAGAGCGATAAAGACCATTAGCTTACGAGGAAAGCATAGTAACCTTGACCAAGGTCTCGCGGTCCGCAAGTGTCATAGAGGCAGTCTAGCTGAATAGGTCCCGTCCACACAGGGATTTTGAGGGCGTTCCTGAGTCTCACCTCTCGATACCCCTTTTCTGAGTCAGCGATCAGTGGCCTTGGGGTGGATTGCACACCAGTCCTTGTTTTGGCCCCAATGCTATGAAATGCCTCTTCTAGTCCACTCGAGTCTCGGATTAAGACTATTTGTGCATCCATTACCAGACCTGCCAGAGTTTCAGGTACCGCTTCGGCTGCCCGTGCCCGACCCTTTAGCTGTCCTGCAGCCGTCAATGCGAGTGCAATGATTATAATGATTCCCAGTATAGTTGACGTGGCAAATTTGGAAGTCTTTTTCAGGCCTGCACGCGAAAACAAGAGGTGCCTCCATCGCTCCTTTGAGAACCACCGTCCCGGAGTTTGGCTTGTGAAGCCGTCGCCGTCTCCGTCATCACTAAGGGTCCAGGTATTATCGGAATGGATAGCATTCGAACCACGACGCCGCCATAGGGAGAGATCAATAAAGCCAGACTCATGTATGTAATCTCGAGGCCATTGTGGTACCGGAAGGGGAGGAAGGGGATGATCGTCTTTACGGCTTATGTTTGTGTCATTTGTTCTGCTGGCTCCAAGTGGGGGTGGGGGTGGGACTGGAGACAGGGACGAGGAGGTCTCAAGGGGATGTACTATTGGCGTCCGTGGTGCGGTCCCAGGAAGATGATTGTACGAAATCATCATCGAAAACAGTTCGTTATCATCTTGAGGAAAGACGTTACTGTCGCGCTGTCGATTGTCGCATTCCCGCCTCAGATTGCTCAATGGGCGCACTAACTCTTTCTGTCCGTGATTCAGGCCGACACGGTCGTGATTCCACTCCCTGTGAAAAAATGGGTTCTTGTTCTGTGGAAAGAGTCGGTCTCGCATCTGCTTCAAGTTGCGATACCAAGGCGCTCCGTTCTCAAAGGAGGAAGAGGATACTAAATTTTTGCCAACCACTGAGGGGAATGCTGGGGTCCTTGACGGATGGATGAAAAAATATTCCTCCCGGGGTGTGCTGGGTGGTGTCGAGATGTTAACCGACTCGCCATCGGGGATGATGATTCTCGGAACAGGTGGTCGTTGACGTGGTGTCTTTGGAGAAGACGAGGCATGAGTGTTCTGGTTGCCTAGGTTTGCCTTGACTTGTTCAGTTTCGGGGTGACTTGGAGCACACAGACTGTGCCCATCGTTGCTGGAGGAAAGAGGAGAGAGCGAAATAACGGCTTCCTGGTAGCTCGAGCCGGATGCAGTCATGGTTTCTGAGCTGTTAGAGGCTTCTGAGTCCGTTTGGGAAACAGGAGTGGAGTGAGAGCATCTCTTGTCCGGGAGTAGGTCTGGCCCAGCCCAAGTGTCAACGCCAACAGGTGTAGATTGCTCGTGGTTCTCTCTAGATGACATGGACAGCAGCGGTTGTTGTTGTTGTGGTAGTATGGGTGGGATGGGTTGTGGAAACAGTGGAGAGGAAGATAGTTGCGACAGAGAAGAGCTGCAACAAGCTGGCGAGTCTTGGAAAGAATTAGTCGAGGGAGATGGATGGTGACCGGGCGTGGCAGGTGTCGGGAGCTGGGCTCTACTAGCGGCGAGGAAGAGTGGAACGTGCAGAGGCCCCCAGCGCCGATGACTAAAGGGGCCGAGTTCGTCTGAATAGCTCGCAGGCTGGGCGCGGTGCTTCCAGATGGGATCGGCTACTGGACTCGCTATCATGACTCTCTAGGCAGAGCTGAGAAACAGGCGGATTGAGACAGAGCGCGTTTTTCGAGGTTGGGCGGTTCTACGAGAACGAGATGTTGCACAGACTAGTGAGGAGTTGCCCTGGAAACAAAAGAACAGACAGAAGTAGAGACTCTCCGTCAGTCAAGTCGGATTTGAAGCAAGTTGTTGAAAAATGGGAGAGATAGAGAGAAAGAAAGAGGAGACACATCCGGCGACCCTTCGGATGCTTCGTTGGGGGTGTTCTTCTGAAGGTTCCTCCATTACTTGGCTCTCACCGCTCGGAGTGTCCGAGACAGTAATGAGGTCCATGCGAAAGACGAATCCACGAATCGAGTTCATGTTCCTATTACTGAAGCTAGCTGTGAGAATGGTTTTGTGCAGCCTAGGGAGACCTAGGGGGAAGACTATTGACAACTACAGCAACGAGTACTATTGCATGCATGGTCTCTTCTGTGGCTTCATGAGTCCGTCCGTTAGTCCCTTTTGGAGAGAGCGGAATGAGAAGGGACCAAGCAAGAAATGACTAACGATGAGAGTTCATCCTCTTTGAAAAAAAAAAAAAAAAAAAGGAATGAGCACGCTGCTCTTCTCCCCTCCTCTTCCCCTTTCCACTCCCAGCTCTTCCTACAGATCTAGGCCTGACAGACCATTTCAAACGATGCATGGTTCAACAAACTGCAAAAAGGGCGAGGCGTGGGCCAAGCACTTATGCGGTCACTCTGAGAGGGGTGCCGATGAGGTCGATGGCCACATGACAACAACCAGCTCTCACAACGGCAAGAATCAGAATTTGGAGACAGGGTCATGCTCGCTCGAGATTCCATCCTCTTCTAAGGCTAGCCGACAGCAGAGAAGAGTCGGGCAGACCAAACAGGTTGCCCGCACCCTAGGCGTAATGGTGCTGTCGTCAGTGCTCTGGGCAGGGCTCATGCACTGGGGCATTCTTTCCAAGGGAGGGTTGTCTGGGGAAGGAGGAGGAGGAGACCAGACAACCATCGGCCCGACCGAGTCGATTGAATCTTCATCTCCATCTTTCCTGCACTTCACTCCTCCAACACTCGACCAGAACAACAACAACAACAACAACAACAACAACAACCTCCCCAGCAGCCTCGAGAACAGTGCTCCTTCAACAGGACTCCGTTCTTCGCCGCTGCTTGTCTCTTCCGAGTCCCCTTCACGATTCTCAACCAATCGTCCTCATGCAACCAAGTCTCTTCCAACTGACACCAGTGACAACAACTCGAACAGCGATTACTGCAGAGATTGCATTAACAACTCTCAGGACAACAACCCCTTTGCCCCCTTTCTGCCTCGACAAACCCAACGCACACCGTCTCTCTCAGTCCACCCATCCACTCTCCAGAACGACTTTGCCCAGCGCCAGGAGGACGTGACAATGAACCCAGAACCGATTGTGTATCAGTACACGATTTATTATCCCGGCAATATCCCCCTTGTCCTCACCGCAGGCCACGGAGGCAGTTGTGTCCCTGGGAGGACAGTCAACCTGTCAATGACCCACAACTTTACGCGAATACCCAATCTGGATGCCGTCTCGACCCCATTGACTGTAGCCGACTTCTCTACGCCTGTCCACCGTAAAGATAGTTCCGATCCCGATCTCTTTCCTCGGATGCCTCCCAGGGACAGGTCCCAAGGCGGCAGGTTCCTAAAAGACCTTAACACCCATTTGATGGCAGTCAATATCGCGAACGCTGTCGCCTGCCTAGTCAACGTACCCGAGAATGCCAGCGCAGACATTACCCTGCCTGTCGATTCTAATAGTATCTTGAAGCACTGCATGAAGCAAGAACCGTTGGGGGATGGGTATTTCGACGAAGAGTTCTTTCCTACACCTATCCCATCGCCGAACAGTCCTTCGGCCAAACAGAGTCGGCTAGCACCAACCCCCACTGTGGTGCGAGATCCATCGATTGCTCCACAGAAGAAGAGACAGTCAGGACCCCCGCTCTATATTCCACATGTGGTTGTCTTTCAAGTCCGAAGGGAATATGTAGACGTGAATCGAAACCTTCAGGGTGAGAACGCAGTTGCCGAAGGAAGCCTTGAGGCGGAGGCTGCATGGAGAGAGTATCACGATGTGATCGACCACGTCCAAAAATTGGCCATGCAACAGGGGTTGAATCAGCAGGAGTGTCTAGATCATTGTCCACAACAACAACAGTATCCTCAAGGCTTACTGCTAGATATCCATGGTGAGTCTTCGCAACGGATGCAGGAGTGGTGGCGCGTCGCTAAAATATGCAGTCGTCTTCTTTGTGCTAACTCCTACATGCTGAAAAGGTCATGCGCATAGTACGAACTTGATTGAAATTGGATACCTCTGGGATGAGAGCGTCTTGGGGCTGAATGCTAAAGAGGTGGATAAAGAAGCCTCCAGGCTGGCAGAACAAAGTAGCATTCGATCCCTTATCCTACGAGAGACTTCACCACAAATGGCTGAGACTCCCAAAGACTCGACTGCGATGCCATTGCTTTCGATGCAGTCGTCCCCGTCCTCACCCTTGCCTACCAGCTACTTGAGAGACCGCCAGCTGCCCTCTATAGACGTCGATGCCACCACTAAGAATATGACTTTATCAACTCTTTTATGGGGGAGAAACGAATCACTTGGGGGGATGCTTGGGTCGCAAGGGTTGGGGTGCGTCCCTAGTCCGGAACATCTTCGTCCTTGCGACCAGTGTACCTTTTATTCTGGCGGATATACAATCCAAAGACATGGAAGCAGAGATACAATAGGCAAGAGTGTCTCAATGGATGCCATTCAGCTCGAGTTCCCAAGCACCCTCCGACAAGTTGACAAGGTACAAGCACGCAAGATTTCTCTGAAAATTGGAAGAGCAGTTGTCAATTTTATGGGACGGTATTACAAAGGCATCTTTACTGGTGCGTCTACCACAGGAAACTTAGACTTGATCACGCAATTTCTGGAGGAAGGAAAGGATTCCCCGCAAAACAACTCCAGTCAGATGCCAATGAGGCCAGTGCGAGCACGAACAGCACACTCTCAGGAGCAATATTTGAATGAGCCTGTACCACGGCAACTGTCAGTCAAGTCATATGACTCTTCAGACGACTCCGATCACGATTCCCATGGTCTACCAGAGGGCTCAAGTGACATTAAAGATGGGGCAGAAATCAAGGGAGATAGGAATCTTGGCTGCCGACCTGAAATTTCACGCCATACAAGTCGTCTCTGAAAACCGTAGCACTATGTGAACAAATGAACCAAGTCTTGGTGAATAATCTGAAGGATTCACCCGATTGGCTGGTGACGGGTGGGAAAGGAAGGGTGTAGATGATGACTAGCAGGTTTCAAACTTGTAGACTTTTACCACAGCCAACGATTCTTGAATAAATTTAAATACGCGAAAGATTTGGTTGTAATTTGGAAGGGGTCATCCAGCCACGAGTTTATCTGTGTTTTGTGCCTGAGGTTGAATCTGTTGAGTAAATGTTCCAGTTTTGAGGTTAAGAAAGGGCCACACTTGGGTCAATCAGTCAAAAGTCCCTAAAAAAGGGCATTCTCTAAGCGCCGAATTGGAAAGCAAATGACCATATACTACTATCTTGTCTAGTTGACCAGAACCATAAGCAAAGAACATTTACAGTATATCAAACATATGCTGTACTTTGTAAAGATTATTTGAGGTGAGCTTGTCGGAAATTGCAGTCCTAGGAGACTCATGAATCCTTGGCAGATGACTGTTGTCTGAGGTCGGTCTTGGTTGAACATCTTGGTGGTGTTTGCTCAGTGCCCACGGCGCTCATATCTGTCCAAGTTTGTATACATGTTTATGTCAATTTCTATGTTCATTTAGACTCAGAACCGTAGTCCAGACCGAGTACGAACTGTTTTTCACGGTCCTGATTACAATACAAATGGCTACACATCCGGGAGCGGCTCGGCTCGAGAACAGGCTCGTGGTTTTTGCGAATGAAAAGGAGGAGAACAAAGCGGAAGGGACAAAAAAAGAGGAGAACAAGGTGGAAGGGACAAAAGAGGAGAACAAGGTGGAAGGGACAAAGGAGAAGAACAAGGCGAGAGGGATAAAGGAAGAGAGAGAGGAACAAAGACATAAAGAAGAGGACAAGAATGACCGCGAGTCGGCCACAGAAGAAGGCATGACGTAGGAGTACTCGTTCCTAGGAACCTCGACCATAAAAGAAAAGAAAAGGAAAGGAAAAGCCTGGCTCTTTTGGAAGGTCTTCACGCAATCGTTGGATTTGATCCGCACGTTGTTGAGAGAAGGAGAGTCGCTTGTCTCGACTTTGACAAAGAGATGGAGTGATTAAAGACTTGGATAAAGGATATGACGGTCAAGAGAGGATTTGTATGCGTGAGAGAGAGATAAAAGAGCACTGGCATAAAGAGGATCACCGCGTGTGGTCATGATACGGCGCTCTGTCCTGTCCAAGAGATGCCGAGATGGATTAGAAGAAAAGGATGACCATGAGGTGGTTCTTTGGACTGTAGAGTTGTCAAGATGTCAAAAGATATTATATATTATTATTACTATTGTTTATTGTTTATTACTTGGCATTAGTAAGACCCTGGTCCTGTTGTTCGTCTGCGCTGATGGGGCCCTTTGTCCGTTGGATCCTGCGTTGTCGACTTGGATCAGCTTGTGGACCACATCTTGAGGCCAGATCTACAAGAGTGGCCAAGGATAAGAGGAGACATTAGACAGCACCAAGTCCCAGGTGATCCCCTCCCCTCTCCCTCCTCCCCCCCTCCCCACGAGGCGTGTGTTCTCACACCTCGCCCGCATCCACCCACTCGCCTACCTACCCACCTACCTACCTGTCTACCTCCCTCTTACCTCCCTCTTACCTTCACCTGTTCACCTTCCTCTTACCCCGCCCCACCCCCCACCTACCCGAGAGAGTACGCCCGCTTGGTATCCTACCCTCCCTCCCATGGAGAGAGCATCTTAACTCCTTCCCAACCTCCAGCCCTGGTGAGAAGACACTCTCCCCATCTACCGTTTGCGGAGCATACCCTCTTATGCCCACATGGTAATCCTACCCGCCCACCCATGGGGAGCGCCTACCCCCTCCCAACCTCCGCCACGGGGGTACACGCCCACACCATGTTTACCATTGTGGGGCATATTTCCGCTTTGCCATTCCCCCTCCTCCTCCCCCTCCTCCTCCCCCCTCCTCCTCCTCCTCCTCCTCCCTCCCACTCCCACTCCCACTCAATCCTATGCCTCCCCCTCTTCTTGCCACACGAGAGCACACTATCCAGCAGGGAAAGGGGATGGAATACACCCTTCCGGTGCTGGTAGGCTGCCTTCACAACCTACCTGAAAGATCCTGATACCTAGTCCTGATACCTAGTCCTGATACCTAGTCCTGATGTCCACTCCTGATGTCCACTCCTGTACCCAGTCCTGTATCCAGTCTCGATGGATGTATTGTGTCTATTGCTATTAGTCCAACAAAAGAGAAACGAAGCAAGAAAGGTTGGGTAGTACGTGTTCTCGAACAAAGAGCATAAACGACAAAAGGAAAAGAAAAGAAGAGAAAAGAAAAGAAGAGAAAAGAAAAGAAGAGAAGAGAAAAGAAGAGAAGAGAAGAGAAAAGAAAAGAAGAGAAGAGAAAAGAGAGGATAAAGAACAGTCAGAGAAACAGCCAGACAAACAACAGACAAAAAGAACAACAACAGCAGCAGGAAGCAGGCAAAAGGCAAAAAGCAAAAAGCACAAGACAAAAGGTAAAAGAAAGAAAAAGAAAAAGAAAAAGAAAAGAAAGAATAGGGAGGAGAAAACAAACGCTAAGTCGCGCACGGCACACAAGAGGAAAGACTTGGGCTCGGACTCGACGGTAGACCTTGGTACTCTCAAACTACCATGCAGGAAAGTTATTCTCACAGTCGTACTTACCTATGACCAAGACTTCCTGGACGAGGCTGACCTGAACTGGTGGTGGTGGTGGCAAAACTAGTTGTGGTGAGGCGGCTGTGGTGGAGGTGGCTGTGGTGAAGTGGAGGAGGAGGAGGAAGAGGAGGAGGAGGAGGAGGAGGAGGAGGAGGAGGAGGAGGAGGAGGAGGAGGAGGAGGAGGAGGAGGAGGAGAGTGGTGGTGAAGAAGAAGAAGAAGAAGAAGAAGAAGAAGAAGAAGAAGAAGAAGAAGAAGAAGAAGAAGAAGAAGAAGAAGAAGAAGAAGAAGAAGAAGAAGAAGAAGAAGAAGAAGAAGAAGAAGAAGAAGAAGAAGAAGAAAGGGGAAAAAATAGTGGCGATGAGGAAAGATAGCGAGCGGGAAAAAGACTCGTGACTGGCAAGGAAAAGAGAGTGCGCAAGAACAGCAGATGACTCTGGCTCGGGACCCGTGTCGGCCAGGACCCAGCACAAGGTCCTCTGTCTGCCATCGCCGCTCTGCCTAGAAAGAGAGAGAAAGAGAGATAGAGATAGAGATATAGAGATATAGAGATATAGAGTGGGTGGGCAAGTGAGTGAATGAAAGAAGAAATCACTGAGCGTTGCATGAAAAAGAGAAGCAGAGGGCGACTATGGTCATCCATGAGAGGAAGGCCATCCCAAGAACGCTTTCACCATGATGGCATGCCAGATCTGGAGCCTGCACACCATCCCACTCGAGCGAGGGAGACTCCACCAAGGGTACGGACCTTTGGCACATATCGAGAAGTGAACAGTGTTGATAACAACCATCGGTCGTTCAGCAGACACCCACCAGACTGAATCACCGCGGGAAGACAGAGGCAACCGACGGAAAGGAAGCAGACTGAGGGGAGCGGAAGAAAATGTAGTGAATAGCTGAATAGCTGATCGCCGTCCAGCGACCCTGTTCCCTTGTGCGTGACAATTGGTTCCTCATTCCTTTATTCTTTTGACATGGGTAAGAGGCAAGAGCTGATGACTAATCCTTCACTCTTACTCTTCGTTTTTACCATCGAACTAAAAGACCCGGTCAAGGCTCTGACCCAGGCTTCTGGCCACTCTGACAGACAGAGTCGCTGTTCACAGATTGATAGGTATGACGCATGAATAAAAAAAAAAAAAAAAAAAAAAGAGGGTGGGGAACTACTGACCAAAACTGGCTGACAATAGAAATTCTGGGCTGTGTTCATGCGAGGTGGGCAGCATAAACGGAATAGACGAATCTGCACAGCAAGATCTGAGCGGAAAGAGTGGTAAGACGAGTGATAGGCAGCGAACCAGCCAAAACGATTCATTCCCCTTTATCTCGCCCTATCTCATCCTTTCTCAAGCTCTCTCTCGCCCTCCCCCCCCACACTTACTCACCCTCTATCCTTCTCTCTCTACACTCTCTTACTCTCTTTTTTTATTTTTTTTTTTTTTTTTTTTTTTTTTTTTTTTTTGTTGCTGCTGCTACTGCCGATGCTATTGCCGTTATTGTCCGTTGGACGTGCTGGTGAATGCGGTTGGCTCACACATTCTGAGCCCTGCCTCGATGTCCCCTCTCAGTAGCAAACAAAATGTTCTGTTCAACAAAAGACCCATCCAGCCTCGGGATGGCTGGACGTTCTCTGTGTACTCTATGTTACTCATTGAGGTCAAGAGGGCATTATGCAAAATTATGAAGCCTTGGCAACCAAGCGGACCATGAAATGTAAGGGTCTGTGCCACGTAAAAAGAGACAAAACGCGAAAGAGAACCAACGGTGACGGCAGGGGACTGATCAGAGGGAAAATCATTTGAAGGCAACAAAAAAAATGCCTCACTCGCAAAGTTTCTTTTTACCTACCCTGAAATGGCTGTGCCTCTCGGCATAGACAAGGCGAAAAGAAGAATCTGCGAGGAGGGCAATATCAGTGCACAGAGGCAGGGCTCAGAATGTGTGAGCCAACCGCATTCACCAGCACGTCCAACGGACAATAACGGCAATAGCATCGGCAGTAGCAGCAGCAAAAAAAAAAAAAAAAAAAAAAAAAAAAGAAAAGAAAATAAGAGAGTGTGTGTAGAGAGAGAAGGATAGAGGGTGAGTAAGTGTGTGGGGGGAGAGGGCGAGAGAGCGAGAAAGGATGAGATAGGGCGAGATAAAGGGGAATGAATCGTTTTGGCTGGTTCGCTGCCTATCACTCGTCTTACCACTCTTTCCGCTCAGATCTTGCTGTGCAGATTCGTCTATTCCGTTTGTGCTGCCCACCTCGCATGAACACAGCCCAGAATTTCTATTGTCAGCCAGTTTTGGTCAGTAGTTCCCCACCCTCTTTTTTTTTTTTTTTTTTTTTTTTATTCATGCGTCATACCTATCAATCTGTGAACAGCGACTCTGTCTGTCAGAGTGGCCAGAAGCCTGGGTCAGAGCCTTGACCGGGTCTTTTAGTTCGATGGTAAAAACGAAGAGTAAGAGTGAAGGATTAGTCATCAGCTCTTGCCTCTTACCCATGTCAAAAGAATAAAGGAATGAGGAACCAATTGTCACGCACAAGGGAACAGGGTCGCTGGACGGCGATCAGCTATTCAGCTATTCACTACATTTTCTTCCGCTCCCCTCAGTCTGCTTCCTTTCCGTCGGTTGCCTCTGTCTTCCCGCGGTGATTCAGTCTGGTGGGTGTCTGCTGAACGACCGATGGTTGTTATCAACACTGTTCACTTCTCGATATGTGCCAAAGGTCCGTACCCTTGGTGGAGTCTCCCTCGCTCGAGTGGGATGGTGTGCAGGCTCCAGATCTGGCATGCCATCATGGTGAAAGCGTTCTTGGGATGGCCTTCCTCTCATGGATGACCATAGTCGCCTGCTTCTCTTTTTCATGCAACGCTCAGTGATTTCTTCTTTCATTCACTCACTTGCCCACCCACTCTATATCTCTATATCTCTATATCTCTATCTCTATCTCTCTTTCTCTCTCTTTCTAGGCAGAGCGGCGATGGCAGACAGAGGACCTTGTGCTGGGTCCTGGCCGACACGGGTCCCGAGCCAGAGTCATCTGCTGTTCTTGCGCACTCTCTTTTCCTTGCCAGTCACGAGTCTTTTTCCCGCTCGCTATCTTTCCTCATCGCCACTATTTTTCCCCTTTTTCTTCTTCTTCTTCTTCTTCTTCTTCTTCTTCTTCTTCTTCTTCTTCTTCTTCTTCTTCTTCTTCTTCTTCTTCTTCTTCTTCTTCTTCTTCTTCTTCTTCTTCTTCTTCTTCTTCTTCTTCTTCTTCTTCTTCTTCTTCCACCACTCTCCTCCTCCTCCTCCTCCTCCTCCTCCTCCTCCTCCTCCTCCTCCTCCTCCTCCTCCTCCTCCTCCTCCTCTCCTCCCTCTTCCTCCTCCTCCTCCACTTCACCACAGCCACCCTCACCACAGCCGCCTCACCACCACAACTAGTACACCACCGCCACCACCACCACCAGTTCAGGTCAGCCTCGTCCAGGAAGTCTTGGTCATAGGTAAGTACGACTGTGAGAATAACTTTCCTGCATGGTAGTTTGAGTACCAAGGTCTACCGTCGAGGTTGCCAAGTCTTTCCTCTTGTGTGCCGTGCGCGACTCAGCGTTTGTTTTCTCCTCCCTATTCTTTCTTTTCTTTTTCTTTTTCTTTTTCTTTCTTTTACCTTTTGTCTTGTGCTTTTTGCTTTTTGCCTTTTGCCTGCTTCCTGCTGCTGTTGTTGTTCTTTTTGTCTGTTGTTTGTCTGGCTGTTTCTCTGACTGTTCTTTATCCTCTCTTTTCTCTTCTCTTCTTTTCTTTTCTCTTCTCTTCTCTTCTTTTCTCTTCTCTTCTTTTCTTTTCTCTTCTTTTCTTTTCTCTTCTTTTCTTTTCCTTTTGTCGTTTATGCTCTTTGTTCGAGAACACGTACTACCCAACCTTTCTTGCTTCGTTTCTCTTTTGTTGGACTAATAGCAATAGACACAATACATCCATCGAGACTGGATACAGGACTGGGTACAGGAGTGGACATCAGGAGTGGACATCAGGACTAGGTATCAGGACTAGGTATCAGGACTAGGTATCAGGATCTTTCAGGTAGGTTGTGAAGGCAGCCTACCAGCACCGGAAGGGTGTATTCCATCCCCTTTCCCTGCTGGATAGTGTTGCTCTCGTGTGGCAAGAAGGGGGGAGGCATAGGATTGAGTGGGAGTGGGAGTGGGGAGGGGAGGAGGAGGAGGAGGAGGAGGAGGGAGGAGGAGGAGGAGGGATCAAAAATGCAAAGGAAATATGCCCAACAACGGCAAAACATGGTGTGGGCGTGGCCCCGTGGCGGAGGTTGGGAGGGGGGTAGGGCTCCCCATGGGTGGGGGGCAGGATTACCATGTGGGCATAAGAGGGTATGCTCCGCAAACGGTAGATGGGGAGAGTGTCTTCTCACCAGGGCTGGAGGTTGGGAAGGAGTTAAGATGCTCTCTCCATGGGAGGGAGGGTAGGATACCAAGCGGGCGTACTCTCTCGGGTAGGTGGGGTGGGGGCGCAAAAAGAGGAAGGTGAACAGGTGAAGGTAAAGGGAGGAAAGAGGGAGGCAGACAGGTAGGTAGGTGGGTAGGTAGGCGAGTGGGTGGATGCGGGCGAGGTGTGAGAACACACGCCTCGTGGGGAGGGGGAAGGAGGGAGAGGGGAGGGGATCACCTGGGACTTGGTGCTGTCTAATGTCTCCTCTTATCCTTGGCCACTCTTGTAGATCTGGCCTCAAGATGTGGTCCACAAGCTGATCCAAGTCGACAACGCAGGATCCAACGGACAAAGGGCCCCATCAGCGCAGACGAACAACAGGACCAGGGTCTTACTAATGCCAAGTAATAAACAATAAACAATAGTAATAATAATATATAATATCTTTTGACATCTTGACAACTCTACAGTCCAAAGAACCACCTCATGGTCATCCTTTTCTTCTAATCCATCTCGGCATCTCTTGGACAGGACAGAGCGCCGTATCATGACCACACGCGGTGATCCTCTTTATGCCAGTGCTCTTTTATCTCTCTCTCACGCATACAAATCCTCTCTTGACCGTCATATCCTTTATCCAAGTCTTTAATCACTCCATCTCTTTGTCAAAGTCGAGACAAGCGACTCTCCTTCTCTCAACAACGTGCGGATCAAATCCAACGATTGCGTGAAGACCTTCCAAAAGAGCCAGGCTTTTCCTTTCCTTTTCTTTTCTTTTATGGTCGAGGTTCCTAGGAACGAGTACTCCTACGTCATGCCTTCTTCTGTGGCCGACTCGCGGTCATTCTTGTCCTCTTCTTTATGTCTTTGTTCCTCTCTCTCTTCCTTTATCCCTCTCGCCTTGTTCTTCTCCTTTGTCCCTTCCACCTTGTTCTCCTCTTTTGTCCCTTCCACCTTGTTCTCCTCTTTTGTCCCTTCCGCTTTGTTCTCCTCCTTTCATTCGCAAAAACCACGAGCCTGTTCTCGAGCCGAGCCGCTCCCGGATGTGTAGCCATTTGTATTGTAATCAGGACCGTGAAAAACAGTTCGTACTCGGTCTGGACTACGGTTCTGAGTCTAAATGAACATAGAAATTGACATAAACATGTATACAAACTTGGACAGATATGAGCGCCGTGGGCACTGAGCAAACACCACCAAGATGTTCAACCAAGACCGACCTCAGACAACAGTCATCTGCCAAGGATTCATGAGTCTCCCTAGGACTGCAATTTCCGACAAGCTCACCTCAAATATTCTTTACAAAGCACAGCAAATGCCATTTAACTGCCAATTTTTTTTTTTTTTTTTGCTTGCAATCCCACTGCTCTCTCATTGGACAAGGCTTATCCAATCGACCGTTTCTCTTGGAAGTCTTGCTCCTATCTCATTGCTAAGACTCACTTACTGAATTGACAATTCGACTACATGCCAACTAAGGACTAAACGTGAGGCATTTGAGGCGGTTGATATAGGTTCCAACATGAAAGAAAACTTCTCGTTTAAAGCGCATCAGGAATATTTGATTCTATTCACGGAAGCTATATTATCTCTATTGTCAACACTCTAGACTAGGCTTTTATTTTACGTGAAGACAAAGAGATCACGACCCTCTTGTCGACACATGCTCTGGGCTCTCTCGTTACCTACGATCCGCTGGAGCTTCAAAAGGTCATACTTCGTGAACAGTGCTGTACAGGACATTGCTCTGTCCTCAAAACCTTGAGCTGCAAGATGCTTGGAACGCGACTTTTCGGATCCCGCTGTGCCAGCAGGTAGGGCCAGGAGATTCAACAATTCTGGGTAGAACTGTGGATGCTCTGGTAGACCATAGAACGCCAAATGGAACGTACCACGGATGTTGTACCGTCTAAAATAATGAAAACGCTCCGTGTACAGCAAAAATGAGACCTCGCCATGGAAAAAACTTGAACGAGCACGCGAGACATTGGCGTTGGACGTGTACTCGCTGATTGCTGCAAACGAATACTTGTTCTCAGTAAAGAAATTTCGAAGTCGAACAAAATCGAAATAAGATGGGACAAAGATCATTGTGTGTGTCTGAGTAAGAGCCGATCGTCGGAGTTGAGGTAACGTTGTGCTGACAAAGTATTCAAATCGACTGTCATCTGCCTGTGCGAGCGTCTTTGCTTCGATACGGTTGAAACTCTGTTGAACCATTGGGATCACATCAACGATTGATCCATGCTCATATGCCTGCGTGATTTTCAACTTGCCCGCCACGTTCCGCGAATATTTCTTGAAGAAAGCGTTGATCTCTGGAGTTTGGAAATTAGAAAAGACCATCGTCTGGCGGACATATTTCGAGCGTCCATCAAGGCACCAGTTACGGATACGTGAAAAGTCACATCCGTGGCCATCCTTGGGAATGATGTTCATAAAGTCAAAGACAGTCTAGTGATAGCAAGAGCACACATATTTTAGTCGAACCGCAACGGCACAATCAAGGTTATTCAAGATAAGGCGCTTCAATTTTTTTTGTTACCTCCAAATGATCCCAGTTTTGCATGAGCATGTCATCTGCTTGATCAACAATCACAACCTCGACTGATGACAAAAAGTCAAAATCGCGCTTCTTGTCTCCCTCTGCTCCGATGACAGTCTTAAGACCCAAGGGTGAGGCAAGAATTATGTCCGCAGAATAAAAGTCCGAATACAACTTCATGGTCTTTCGTGTAAATTTAATACCGACTCGGAAGTGATCGTCAATGTTGCCTTTGAATGTCTCCTGGAAGTCAACTATTGTTTGAAAGAAGAGGAATTTAGAGTCTTGTAAGAACTTGTTTCAAATAGTTTATACATGGGATTTAAGAATATGTCGTGTTGTTCCAAAGATATACCTGGGCGATCTTTGGTCCTTGCTGAGAGATCTTCATCTTCTTCGTGGTCAAACTCATCCATAAACCGCTTCTTGTTGTCCTGTTGTGTTGAACCGCTGAGTGTGATCATGGACTCTACAATATCCACAACTGTATTTTTATATGGCAGGATAATGAGAACTTTTGGACGAGTAAATCCTTGATCCCTATATTCCTTGATTTCAACAGAAGGATCTGTGCTCTGCTGTTGGCGCTGAAGCTTTGAAGTGTTCTTCAGAATACGATCACGAGTTTTGTAGATATGATTCAGAGCATGTAGCACGTAAAGATTGCGAATCTCCTGAGCGTTCTGGACACTCCTGTTGGTGAAGAGGATATCCCGGTATTCGTTGACTGGTTCAACCAAAGCCTGCTGCAGAGGGGTAAAGAGTTTGGACTTTTTGGCATCTCCTGACTCTTGGATTGTTGGTTCATTGAAATCTTCCCAATGCAGTTGGAGGCGTTGTTTGATCTAGTCGATGTTGAAGCAAAGTGTTGTTCATATAGTGTTAGATTCAGAGTTTATGCTTCTCCATGACCGCTCTCTAATCGAATCACAGACTCAAGCTGAAAATACAACTTACAGAGAGAGACTCCAGATCCAGTGCCTTCTTTTTGGGCTTGTTATTTTTGGGCTTCCCTTCTACATTGTCAACGTCAAATTTCTCGACCCTCTTCAAGGCCGGGTCTTCATATGAATCGCACTTCCATTTGTTTCCAGGAAGCTCGACAACGGCCACTTTGGGAGCCAAGCCGGAAGTGATCTGATCGTTAAAGTGCCGCTCAAAGTTGTCATCTAATTCAGTCAAGCGGGTAGTATGTTAGCACAAAGCAATAGATATCAAAAAATGGATAACAACTTGAAAGAGGCCTTCTCAGCCAAAAAGCATACTTGTCTTTAAGAAGTGCTCCTCGTCATCAGAGTCTTCTTCAATATCTTCTTCCTCGGCAAGAGCTTTGATGTCCTCTTCCTCAGCACTGTCCTCTCCTTCTTCAGTTTTTTCAGCAGAGTCATCATCTAACTCCTCAGTCATATCGACATTCTCCTCATCCTCTTCATCAAGACCATCATCTTCGTCATCATCATCCATGCCGTCGAGTGCCTTCAAATATCCTTTGCCATGCTTTTTGATCAAAGCCTTCCTCTCAGCTTCTGTCAGAGTCACCACTATTTTGGATGATTTAGCAAAGTCTCATGTCAGCAAGTATGGCCATGCTTCACTTTCCACCATAGAACAACACCCTGTTGCTTGGGAGTGAGTAAGAAAGCCTACCTTCTTCTTCAGCCTCTGGCTCCTCATCATCGTCCATATCCTCAAGACCTTCTTCCTCAATTTTCCTCTTCTTCCAGTCGTCCTGGCGCTTTGAGGACTTTCTCAGAGCACCAACAAGCTTACTGAATGCTGAACGCTTGTTAAGTTTATATTCATCCACATCGTTGTCTTCCTCGTCTCCTGACAATTCTCGATCTCGTTTCAGCTTTTCCTCATAGTCTAGATCGGACTCTTTGATAACCTTGCGGGTGGAGCTATTCCAGAGCATAGATTATAATACGTTGGGAAAAATTAATACCTAGGCCTAGGCTTTGATTCAAATAGAGATGCCAATCTCCCAGCCTAGTACGCAAAGGAGCCTTACCCAAATCGATCCGTGTCATCGTCATCGAAAGCCTGTGGCACAAGCTCTCCGTACTCCTCCATCATCTCACGTTCCTTGCGACTCAGCTGTCCAAACTTCTTAGGTTTTTTGCTTTCCTCAGCTGTCGCCGTGGTGGTGCCTCGGCCTGAAACACGGCCTGCGGTCTTCTTTTTTGCCATCTTTTTTACCATTGTGTCGAAGAATGCGCTGTATAGAAGTTGGACCTTGAAAGTACTCTGAGCAGATGACCTGTCTTCTCTCTATGTGAATCTGCCTTTGGTGTAGACGAGGTGCTGAAGAGTCTCACAATGGGAGCAGGTTGACGAAAGAGAGTTCGCTTGAAATGCCAAAAAAGAAGCTGCCCTTGTTTGTTTTGTACAAGCCAAAGGTGGCGGCGGCGGTCGTGACTGACTTTTTTTTTTTTTTTTTTTTTTTTGTGGTTGAAGGGCCGAGAGGTCAGGATTGTTCATGTCTCCCAAAGGCGACTCTACTCAATGGACAAGAAGGCAAACGCATATGACCCAAAGAAGGCGCTCAGGACAGTCTTTGGCAACAGCCCTGACCAACGTAGGCCATAGACAATGAAATCAAGCAGGAGCAAATGTAGCCATCTTCATTCTCATGTCCTTTTGACTAACTCCCTCTCTCCCTCCCCATTTCTACCTGACTTTCCTTTCTATGCCACACTCGCTCTAGACATCCTGAACGTTGTCAGAGAGTCGTGCCAGGAGGCTTTCAGTCTTCCGTCATTCAACACAACCCTCCAGACTATCAAATCTCACTTCTTTGATCGAAACTATGACGCCGTGTTTCAGAACCCTGAACATTTACCTGTTTACTCGGCTCGCTACGCGCCCAGTCGAGCACTGTGCTACTATCACCTCTTTCTGGAGCATCCAGTTCTGATGAAAATCCTAGAGGGAGGGCCATCAAATATTCTTTGCATTGGATCAGGAGCCGGAAGCGAACTTGTTGGTATCACTGCTGCCATGGTACATGCTAACCCTGTTCCCAAGATCAAAAAGAAAAAGGCAGTCTCAAAGACTCAGGACAAAGTCGAATCCCAGGAGGAAGTGAGTAAACAGCAAGAGACCGATCAAAGCAAAGAGGTATTTGCCTCTGTAGAGCCCGTGAACGAGGCACCCCAACCATCACAGGAGGCTGTCCCATCAGAAAAGGACCATGACACCAACACGCTCGGAATGGAGAAACTTTCTGTGGAGGAAGGAGCCGCAGACCCCACTACAGCATCAGAAGCGACTGGCTCTCCGATCACAACTATCTCCAAGAAAAAAGGCAAGTCAAACAGGCACCGGGTCACCATTGTCATGCAGGATTATGTGGACTGGTCTCCCATCCTTACTCCAATGGAAGATGTCATTCGACGTCAGATGGCTCTGGGACCTGAGAGACTAAAGTGCGAGACCGAGGTTGGAAATGTCCTGGATCTGTCACCGTCGCTGCTGGAAAGAATTGCCAAGACAGATCTGATCACATTTATGTTTGTCCTCAACGAGCTCTTCCAGGACAAGAAAAGGACCATGTTGCTTGTAGCCAAGATTGTTGCAGCTATGCCTTCAGGTGCTCATATGTTGGTCGTCGATAGCGCAGGATCGTTCTCGAATCTGAGGGTGGGCGAGCGGGTGTACATGGTCTATATGCTACTAGATCATCTCAGGGATCTTGAAATTGTCTATCAGGATGACTCGACTTGGTACCGGTGTCCACCTACAGTGACTTATCCACTTAAGCTAGAGAACATGCGGCATTTCATTCGCATTTATAAGAAGCTATAGAGTCTGATCAACCAACAATACATACCCTTGTCTCAACTTTTGTGTGTGTGTGTGTGTGCTGTCAATTCTATTTTATAGCCACAGATACGAATATTTATTTCTAATGGCTCTAAAAAGAATAGGTGTATAACTACTCCTTTACTGGCTAGAGCTTTTTGTGTCTGCTGGATCTAGTTTTTGGATTTTTGGAGGTTTAGGCCGGTCCACCTCATCCTCACTCTTATTCGACTCGCTATTGTCAGTGGCGCCGCTACTGGTACTTTTATGATTGGTCTCCTTTAGAAGCCCTTCCAGTCTCCTCTTTTTGTACTCCTGTGCCTTGAAGAACCACCAGTTGTCCCCATCTCGTTCCATTTCTGTCTTGGAGGTCTTCATCCTTCTATGGAGTTTTGACTTGAGATGTTGTTCCCAGCCAGTTGGACCATGGACTATCACGGGTGAGGGGAGAGGTTCTGTCGACCCTGGTGCCACCGATCTATTGTGCATGAGCTGCTGCATTTCTGTACAGAGTGTGCACTCTTTCTTTTCCCAAGCTTCGAGTGCTCCAATAGCACTATAGAATCGTAATAAAATCATTTGAGTTCAGGCGATAGGCTTTAATATTTCAAGAAGTCTTACGAGGCTGTAGATGGTTCACACTTACTCATTACTCCGTTGTGGAACTAGCATCTCCTTTGCATATTGACAGACACTCTCAGGATCTGGTAATGGATTTCCAGCAAAAAAATCTAAGACAACGCCACGACCAAAAGAATATTAACACGATATCTCGGCGACCGATTTCCAATCAAATTCAGTTTGTGGGAAGCCTTTGTGTCATTTACCTTTGGCGATGGTGATGGCAACATCACTAACGTTTTGCTTCCATGTTTCCAGCGCTAACATATCAACATGGCAGAGTTAGTTGATTTGGTCATAATACAAGTAGGACATGATGGCAGTTCGAAAGCAGTCAAATGAATCCAAGGTTCGTACAGGTAGCATCGAGTATATAGATTTTTACGTCCTTTTCTCGACAGAGTGGAAGCAGCTTGTTTCGAATCCACAGAACCTGTCTTTTGGCGTACTGTCGTGTCTTGATTTTCATTATTTCTGTACATTCTGCCTTTAGTGCCTCTAGTTCCTTGGAATCTGTACTCACTTATTAGAATGACTGAATGCGCGCTAGAAAAAAAAAAACCGGCAACGACATTGGTTAAGCTTTATGGTAAATACCTGTCGCCTTGCCGTCTGCTATAGCATTCTCTAATGCTGTGAAGTAGGAGTCAAACTCTTTGTACCCTATAAGCAGCATTAAGAAAAGCATCTTATCTTTAGATAAAGGTCTAAAAAAGGTGTCAATAAATGGTATGTTTTGAAGTTCATTAGGCTACCAATTGCTTGCCAGATTCCACGCTCGTAGTCAGTCTCTGGGCCAATGTTTTTCCTCATTCCTTGAATTTCGTCAAACAGACCACCCTGTCGGTACCGAAAGCAAGGAAGAAAATACAATGAGCATCCGTTAGTGTTTAAACAAGAATAGAATCAAAAGCCTCAACGCTGACAAGTGGATACGAACTTTGATCATCTTGTCCACTCTTGTATCAAGTCGAGCGTTCAGAACATCTGGTGCGGAGTAAACCCAAAAGATACATGCCGGCATCCTATCCAACAATAACTATATTAGTCATGCCTGTTGCAACTATCTGCAACCATCTCAAGGCTGTTAAGCTTACCGCAGGCGATCGACCTCCTGTGTTGAGTGCTGCTTTCTGATTAAGTCACTCTGCTTATGCCCTGTCTCGAAATAGACCTGTTGGCGATGATTAGACTTTCTTGGTACATTGACATTTATCCGGTCCGAATTCATTGCAGAGCTCTGCTTAGATAGAATCAGGTATTCATACTTGAAGAGATCGTGAAATCTTTCTGCGATCGTTCTCATGCCACTTATTGGCCATGATCGGATCAACTTCCTGGAGCTTCTTGTAGAGCGTAGGTGTATCTGAATCCCGCAAAAAGGCGTCGTGTGGCTTTTCAGTCTCCTTAGTGGACCCTACGTTTGTCTCCGCATCTCCTTCGTCGTCCGTGATAGTTCCAACATCTTTTTTGGTGTCCAAGAGTGTGTCCTTCCAGAGTAGTGACTGGATATAGTAATGGGTGCCCCCAACAACAACAGGTAGATGATCCCGATCATGGATTTCCTTAATCTGTAGTACAACGAAAGGACACTGGGTTATGCTCGGCCCAAATGTGCTTTATCTTGATGGATCATTAATTTGCCATGAAAAATACATACAAGTTTCAAAGCATCCGCCTTAAAGTCGAGTACAGAATACTCTTTATCCATTGACATAAAGTCCATGAGATGGTGTACAACTCCTTCGCGCTCCTCGACAGGCATTTTGTTAGTGATAATGTCAAGCCCTTTGTAGACCTAGAGTGATGCCTCGGGTTAGAGTCTTTTTGTCGTCAGCATTGAGAGTCGGGGAAGGGGGAGAGGGAGTGTGAAAATATGTCAGAACGAATACCTGTAGGGCATCTGCATTAATGACCTCTCCTTGAAGTTCCTTTGAAAGCTGGATCGACAGATCGGATTTGCCAACCCCAGTCGTTCCTATGACAGCGATGACTCCAGGATCCATCCTTTGTATAAGAGTGGAGTACAAGAGTGGTGCAAGCTTCGGCACTTTCGTGGTATGACGGAGCACTGAGGACTGACAAAAATATGAACACGGCTGGAATCGAGGTGTGTTCACGAATGAAAAGCGACTATTGGCCGAGAAGAATGTCCCCAGAGTGAATGATGTCCCGCGTGCAATTACTGACCCACAAAGCATGCTCTTGTCGATTGTTGTCACTATCCCTGTCCGTTCTAACTTTCCTGACTCCCTTAGCGCGCTGTGTGTGTGTCTCCCTTCTCTCTCTCTCTCTCTCTCTTTTTTTTTTTTACTATGGGCGACATAGTTTCTACGACTTTGAATCCGGTGACCATTCTTGTCACCTGATTTCATATCCTGTCCCCATGCAGAAAACTGAGAAGGAGCCCCATGACCACGGTTCATTACGCGCACCCATCGACACACTCAAACGCCTCCACATTCCTCAAAAACAGCAACGAGGCAGGAGAAATCGTCGTTTACCTCTCCCTAGGGACCCATTTCGACCCACCAGCATTTTGCCCTGAGTCGAAAATCAGCCATCCCTATCCAACATCTCTCCCTTCCAATTCATCCCCTTGTAATCAACCTTTACACCTGCGATCATTCGACTATCAGTCGACCACTGTCAGCACCATGGCCGAATCTACCCTCTTCCGATCGGAAGAGATGTCGCTGATTCAGCTGTATATCCCAGCTGAAGTTGCCCAGCAGACTGTTTCTGAGCTGGGTGAGCTTGGTCTCGTCCAATTTCGCGACGTATGTCTCTCTTCTGTCGTCCAATGGAGGGATTCGACTTTTATTTTTGCTCAACCCAGTCTCTACAGACGCAGACACCATCCAATTGCAGCTGCGGAAAATAAAAGCTCTAACAAGTGTTTGCTTTTTCAAATCTTCATGCCTTAGCTCAACCCCGATGTCAATGCATTTCAGCGCGCGTTCGTGGGCGATATTAGACGATTTGACGAAATGGAACGCCAGCTCCGTAAGGACATACTCATTCTGCCTCTTGGCCTTTAATTGTTAAGCGTGACAGCCAGCTGGTTTCCCCCCTTTTTTCGGTTCTGACAGTCTCTATCCTTTGTTTGGTCGACTTTGCATGATCGCGTGTACGCCGTACCTGAATATGATAGGCTTCTTCACGTCATTGATTGTCAAGGCAGAGATCCCTATCCGCCCCTCTGTCACCTCATCGTACCTCACGCGTGCCCGCTCGCGCCAGGAGCTGGACGACCTCGAGGAGCGCTTGTTGGAGCATGAGAATCGTCTACTGCAGATGAACAACTCGTACGAAAACATGCAGCGACGCTACCTCGAGTTGACTGAGCTCAAGCATGTTCTTCGCGAGACTGAAGAGTTCTTCAGTGAGGTAACCACATTCTTTAGAATACTACTTGCCATGACTTGCTGATCTCTAAACCAATTGCTGATTATTCTATTATCCTATTTCCTTGAAAACACTACAGGCTGTATCGCACCAGGATGACATCCGTCACTCATTTGATGAGCCCACTGCGCCATTGTTGGAGGACCTGGAAGCAGGACCCCCACAAGAGACGCATAGTGGTAGCCCGAACCTCGGCAATGTCACCGGTGTCATTCCCCGCAACAAGATACAGACTTTTGAACGTATCCTCTGGCGCTCGCTCCGCGGCAACTTGTTCATGAACACAGCCGAAATCGAAGAGCCTATCATCGACCCTTCGACCGACGTTGTCGTCGAAAAGAACGCGTTTATTATCTTTGCACATGGTCGTGAGATCCTCACCAAGATCCGAAAGATTGCAGAATCTCTTGGTGCGACTCTCTACCCCATCGACCCTTCTGCTGAGCGTCGCCAAGAGGCATTGGTGGATGTTATTCGCAGGATTGACGAGTTCAACTCAGTCCTGGTCAACACCACCCAGACTCGTCATCAGGAGCTGATGCGCATCTCGGAGAATCTGACTGCGTGGATGACCGTTGTGAAGAAGGAAAAGGCAACGTATCATACCTTGAACCATTTCAACTATGACACCAATCGCCGATGCCTGATTGCTGAGGGCTGGTGCCCCACCAATGAGATTAACAACATCCAGGCTGCCCTGCGAGGTGTGACAGAGCGATCCGGCTCGATGGTCCCTTCGATCCTCAACGAACTGCGTACCCACCGAGAGCCCCCTACGTTCCACAAGACGAACAAGTTCACCTCTGGATTCCAGGCTATTGTTGATGCCTATGGTATGGCCCGTTACCGTGAGGTCAACCCTGGTTTGTTCACCATCATCTCCTTCCCATTCCTTTTTGCCGTCATGTTCGGTGATGTTGGTCACGGTCTTTTGGTGCTTATCCTTGGTGCATATCTGGTGCTGAATGAGCGCAAGCTTGCAAGTGTCGAAGACGAGGTTAGTAAAAGGACTTGCGTTTACGCTCATGTTCACTTTCTTTCTATTTCAACTAAATCAGCCTTCTCGGAGCAGAGCCCTATAATACTAATGTCTAATTTCTAATTTCTACACTGCAATAGATGTTCGGGATGGTCTTTGGAGGACGTTACATCGTCCTGTTGATGGGTGCTTTCTCAATTTTCACCGGCATGATGTACAACGATATCTTCTCTCGATCCCTCCCTTGGTTCCAGACTGGATGGCACTTTACCATCCCCGATGACTACAAAGAAGGAACGCCTATTATTGCCGAACCCAATGGCCACACATATCCTTTCGGTATTGATTACGCATGGCACGGAACTGAGAACTACTTGCTCTTCACCAATTCTTACAAGATGAAGATGTCGGTCATTCTCGGAGTCATCCATATGTCATTTGGTATCTGCATGGTTTTCTACAATGCCAGATTTTTCCGCAAGCCTATCGATGTCTATGGTGGATTCATTCCTCAGATGCTTTTCATGCAGTGCCTTTTTGGTTACTTGGTGGTGATGATCGTGTACAAGTGGTCCGTGGATTGGTTCGCACGCGATGCTGCTGGTCACCTCATCCACAACGCCCCGCCCAGTTTGTTGAACACGATGATCTACATGTTCCTGACTCCAGGTTCCGTCCAGCCAGCAGATAAACTCTATCCTGGACAGGTAGGGCAACATACGAGTTCTCCAAACGTTGACTTGTTTGTGGTATTATTCAGAGGTTAACTTTTGATTATTATTATTATTATTATTATTATTATTACTTTATCTCTCCTTCAAATTCGTCTAGGCTTTCATCCAAGGACTCCTTGTTTTGATTGCACTGATCTGTATCCCATGGATGTTGTTCTTGAAGCCATACTATCTCAAGTGGGAACATAATAAGGCCCGTGCCATGGGATACCATCAGCCATCGGAGCATAACGTCCGTATCAGTACCGACAGCACGCACTCTGACGATATTGGTGGAGCTGTTGTGGCGGAGGACGATGAACATGAGGAGGACTTTGACTTTGGTGAAGAACTTATCCACCAGGTGATTCATACGATTGATTTCTGTCTTGGTTGTATCTCAAACACGGCGTCGTATCTTCGTCTTTGGGCCTTGTCGTTGGCGCACGCACAGCTGTCGGAGGTTCTGTGGTCGATGACCATTGGCACTGCATGGAAGTACCCAGGAACCATTGGAGCCATTATGACAATCTGCATGTTTGCGGTTTGGTTCTCGTTGACGATCTTTATCCTGTGCGGTATGGAGGGTCTCTCGGCTTTCTTGCATGCTCTTCGTCTGCACTGGGTTGAGTTCAACAACAAGTTCTACCAGGTAAGAGGCTGCTTTATTTATGGTTGTTTAATCTATCCCTAGGATGGAACATAGATTTTTAACAACTATTTGTTTTGTTTTTTTTTGTGCTCCCTTACTTTCATCTACCATAGGGTACTGGATATGCTTTCGAGCCATTCTCGTTTGCAACCGTTCTATCACAGAAGGAGGCCTAATGGAAAGGCTTAGATCGGATCGCATTAACGTTTCCCTCCTCCCCTCCCCCCACTCACTATTTCTTGATGACTATCCAGATGGATTCCTATCTTTTGTTCATGAACAAAACGATATTCACGACAATAAAAAAAAAAAAAAACTTCTCGTTTAAATGATTCGGTGTTTATTAAGAGAGGGTATTGAAGAGTACAAAGGGTGGGTTTGAGGGTGGAAATAGCTGCTCTACTACTGAAGGATCTTATGTTGAGATCTCAGTCTTTTCACCCTCATGCTGCTGCATCCTAATTTCCTCAATGTCCTTCTCGAGATGTGAGGCAGGGAGAGCACGGGTCTTCCAGGCGGGGACGTCTGAGTTGAAGAGCTCATCCATCTCCTCAAGGGTCCGGCCTTTAGTCTCGGGGAACATGAAGAAGACGTGGATAGTCATGGCCACACAGAAAGCGCCAAAGATAAAATAGGTGCGGTACTGAATCTTCTCCAAGGCTGGAGGCACTGCATAAGCAAGGATGAAGTTAAAGGCCCAGTTGGAAGCAGTTGAGAGCGAGACAGCCTTGGCACGGATACGGAGTGGGTAGATCTCGGCAGGATAAGTCCAGGAGACAGGACCCCAGGAGATGGCGAAAGAGCAGACAAAGAGGTAGGAGCAGGCAATGACAGCCTTGGAGGCGGAATCGTTATTGACAATGCCCCAAGTTGTTGTACCGTTGCCCTCAAAGGAAAGAGGAGAGCCATATCGACCCATGAGACCACCGATGAGGAAGAGCCAGATCGCCATCATAGTTGAACCGATCAAGAGGACAGGGCGACGGCCCCACTTGTCGATGAACAAAATTGCAGGGATAGTCATGACGACGTTGAGGACATATTGGATTGAAGAGGCCTGCAAATTGACGTTCTGGCCAGTAAGACCGGCACCCTGGAAGATAAAGACGATATAGTACATAGCAACGTTCATGCCCGTGAGCTGCGACCATGACTGGAGAGCCATACCAAGGAAGACACGACGAGCAGCAGGCTTGCGGAAGAGCTCAGCGTACGAACGCGCGGCCAAAGTCGCATCAAAGTTGACAGCATCCTCAATCTCCTTGTACTCGGCCAAGACTTCGGGATCGTTCTTGTTACCGCCGGCTCTCAAGTTTGCAAGCACCTCCAAAGCTTCCTCCCAGCGACCTTGATCTGCCAGCCAACGGGGAGAATAAGGGAAGAAAAGAGTTCCAAGGAAGAGAATGATGCCTGGCACGACCTGGATTCCCCAAGGGATACGGAAGGCAGCATCCGAGTCAATGAAGGAGCAACCATATTGAATGAAATACTGGATGAGGATACCCCAGGTGATTGCCCACTGCTGCAAAGAGACAATACGACCACGGATGTTCTTGGGTGCAATCTCGGACTGGTAGACAGGGACGATCATGGAAGCCAAACCGACAGCAACACCGTTGATGATTCTGCCGACGATCAACATAGCCACATTCACAGCAGCACACTGGATGATCGAGCCGACACACCAGATTAGAGCAGCCACCATGATGGTTCGCTTACGGGAGATCTTATCCGCAAGCGTACCAGCGATCAGAGCGCCCAAGAAAGAACCAGCAGCCATCGACGCGACAATGCCTCCCTGGAGCGAGGACGAAGGGTGGTGAAAGTAATCCTGGTAGCGCTGAGTACCAACGACTCCGGACATGGACGAGATGTCAAAACCAAAGAGCATACTAGGTGAGGCATTGAATGAAATAAGAGCGGTTAATACGGGTCATGTTGGATGAAAAGTACACCTCTGGAGCTCTGAAATGCTCAAAGAGTGGTTGTGAACATAGTGCGGTGGTAGGAAGAGTTGGCCACTACTGGGTGTAGCAACTGTGGTTACAAGTCAGAAGAAACTTACCCGCCCATGGTCGCGAACCCGCCCAAGATGTAGACGTTGTTCATAAGAGAGTACTTGCCGGGCATGATGAAGAGCGGACAAACACAGTCTTTGTGAAGGGTGAGTTTATGAGGTTGAGCGAGCGCGAAAGTAGGAAGTTTTTATATACAAGCGAATGGGAGGGACGGGCTGTGTAGGTGAGAGATGCGGAAGAAGAAGAGGAGGAAAGG
Organism: Mortierella sp. BCC40632; assembly: GCA_011634665.1. Classification (NCBI taxonomy): domain Eukaryota; kingdom Fungi; phylum Mortierellomycota; class Mortierellomycetes; order Mortierellales; family Mortierellaceae; genus Mortierella; species Mortierella sp. BCC40632. The sequence goes on from WAEK01000007.1 coordinate 1,163,200, forward strand.
GGTTGGCTGCAAAGAACAGTAAGGAGCAATCGAGGAAAGGGGTCTTCCTTTTTATACACATCCGCAATGAGAGAGAGCCAAAAGGCCGTGAGGCTACGACAGACCGGTGGAACGGCCAAGTGTGGCGGTCCAGAGATACAGGACCAGACCACGAAGGGGCAAGGGTGGCCTGGATGGTCTTTTCTCTCTTTTTTTTTTTTCTTTTCATCCTCGTGCCATTTGGGGACATCTGCCCATCTGGTTCGGGCAGGGTACTTTACAAAGGTATATTCTCTATTTTGCCCTTGTTTCTTCCTGTTGTTCATTCTTTACTCTGGGGTAGCAAGACCCTGCCGCCAGGCCTTCGCATTGAGAGAACAACTGAATCCCAGTCGGCGCTTCAAATCCCATCGCGTCCTCTTAACCTGTCCACTGAACTTGTCCCCGTTAAGGTTTTCCTCTGTGGGGGACCAGGAGAGGTGCTCGTTCGAAGAGTACTTTGCCTCAAGCATCAAGGCACTGATGCTGACTTGTTTCTGCCATGGGTCACTGCCGCATTGATGGCCCTTAAAACTGCTCCTGGGTTCATCATCGTGAGGACATGCGCTTGACGATGCCTGTTTTCGGTCTAGTGTGACCAAGGTCGCGCTTTCCCCAATCGAGCATGGACGCACAAGGATGGTCCGCTCCACACATCATTCTATCCAATTCAATAAAGCTTAATCCCGGAGGGTCTCACGGATTTTGCACATACAAAGGTACGACAATTCTTACACCGAGCCCACTCCCTTCCCCTTGCTCGATCGTTTCCTCTTTTTTCTTTTTCTTTTTCTTTTTCAACTCACAGGGGAGAAGAGCAATACGATGAAAGGGAAAAGGCCAGCTCGTAAGCATGCATCGAGAGGAAAAGTAAGCATCGGCACTATCTTGCTCTCTGCTGATTCTTCCCCTTCTACTTTCATTCCAGGCCTTTGAGATTTTGCCATGAGTTTATGCAGAGCAAGAAAGCTAGAACGAATCTTTGTGAAGAGTGTTCCTCCAGAAACGACAGAGCTGTTCTCCTTGCCACCTTCTCTGTCTTTCTCCGCCCCTTGTTCTCCATATTTTAAGCGTGCCTGCATTCGGGCCATCTTTCATGTCCCCTCCCTTTTTAGCTGAGCAACGAATGGCACGCGAGTGGGAATGTACTTCTGTTAGCGGGTTCGGAGCTGTTCGAGGGCAAAACTCAGACTCATCACACCTCACTCTTCCCTTCCCCACCCCCCGCCATCCTCCCATTTCGCTTCTTTCGAGGCTCTTACTCATGTTTCTGTCGGCTCTACTGCCTTTGGATCCCTAGGTTCGGTAAGGTCCAGTTCAGAAGCTTGTCTAGTAAAGTATGGAGAAAATGTGAACAAGTCTTCCCTATTTAATTGGAACTATAGCGCAAAGCCAGTACGCCTTATTCGCGTCCTGTAAAAAAAGAGGGATCTTTTTTTTTTTTTTTTTTTTTTTTAAAAAAAAAAAATCTCGAATGACAAACAATGCCGTTTCTCAAACTACATGGTTGGACGATAGGAACACATTGAAGGAAGCAAAAGGGCCGATTGGAGCGAGTGTATTTGTGGACACAACGAAGAAAGCAACTTCTTATCTCCCGCAACTGAACATTACTCCACCGAACTTTGTGCCACGGACTAGTTAGAGAAAGAAGCGCGAGATAGAGTTGTCATTGTTGTTGCTTTTGCTGATATGTGGGCGTGGGGAGAAAGAAGAAAAAATGAACGCGCCCGTGGAAACAGTTACCCTCCAGAGAATACGCCCGTGGAGAAGCCAACTCTCTCCTATTCTCTCTAGCCCTTCTTCTTATCTTGCAGAGTACCTTCCGAGCTTGATGTGGGGGTCATGCGACCCCATTTGAAGAAAACTCGGACAAACAGACAAAGGCTCAGCCAATGTGCATCAAGGTGAAGGCGGCACTAGGGCGAAAGGCTGACAAGGGCTTTGGGTGTCTGTGGAAAAATCCCGATTCAAGAGTACGGTCTGCGCCTGCGTCCTTGTACACAATGGTGGTCTTCACAGATACGGACATCAATCCTCAGAAGAGGCATCATCGGATTTCATTTGTCGCAGTAGCACGCGGCTGCAATGCTCGCATTGGGTGGGAGTTACATATTGTACTAAGGTACCAACTGATACCTGTGTTGTGGGGAAAGAAGAGTATGTGGGAGGGTGTGTGTGGGGGAAACTTGAAGACTGTGGTTAGGCTATCTTGTCGGGCAACAGGGGGTTCCTGTGTCTCTAATACGCTCTCCGAAAAAAAAAAGAGGGCCGCCGTCTTTTGCTTTCTTCACCCTCTTTCTATCACAGGAGAGACAAGGATGCGCAAGGGTAAGTACTATACTGTCATGCAAAAGAGTCACCTCGATTCTCGGTTACGATGTACTTGTGGATACTATCTTTTTAGGGTCAAAGGACAATCGAGTGAGGCTAGATCTTTTTGGAAACAAATGGCTCCACCCCAAACTCCCTGGTTGTTCATTGTTGTCACCGGTCTACTATTCCAACCGCTCATGTCATCTCTCTCCAATGGCTATGGTCACACCATATCAAAGAGTCTACCGCTTCTCAGCATCTTTAACATTCTCGCAGTCTTTATGGACCGAAGATTCCCAATCAAGCGGATAAACATCTTCCGTCAGGTAGCCATTCTCCATAACAAAAAAAAAAAAAAACGCTAAATCAATCTTTTTGGTCAAGAGTTTATTGTGTTTACACCAGCTCGTAGCGGTGGAGAACCCTTCAGTTGCAACGTTAGATATCAGCAATCTATGAACGAGTTTGGGAATGCACCCTGCATAGATCGGGCAAAGAGGTCTCTCTCATCTTAAAGCCTTTCTCATAATTCAGAGCGTTGGCCTTGGATAGAAATCTCAACCATCTTCAAACGGCTGACATCCTTGCCATATTTTTCCAAGGCAATCAGTCAAAACACACTCATAAACGAGGGGTTTTTATAAAGCTCCTCTCGTCGTAATGAGATGTCAAAATGAGAAAGGGCGAGGGCGTGCCTCCTCCTTGTCACTGCTGGGTCTTTTGCCCCAAGCTTTTATGTTTGTCACCAAATCTTGCTATCTCTTTACTGCAATGGGGCGCCCCAAACCTCTTTCTTCTAGAGGGTAGTGATATCCACGACTATGGTGAGTGGCCCCTGTTTCTCAGATATGCCCTGAGGATGGGGCGAGTATCTTATGGGGTCAAGGATATGTGCTCGCTCAAGAGGCTCCTTGTCCTGTCTCTTATCTGTTGTCGTTTCTTCCAGTCCACGGACGAGCAAATGGCAGAACAAGACCCACACGGACTTCTTCACCTCACCTATCCTTGGCCCAATCTGCTGCCTTGAACGCCTTCATTTTACAAAGGCACGGATTAGCCCTACCAGTCAGAGTCTGTGTAACGAGGCCCAAGGCCAAGGCACAGAGTGCCGATTGGTTGAATCGACTGACGATGATGCCGACCTTCGAATAAAGTTCACACTCACTCTTGCTTACTCGCTCGGAATTGTCCTGTCGTGTTCATGATGAAAAAAGTACATTTACGAAACAGTGAGATAGTCCTGGTGGACCAACTGGTAGAGTGCACGAGAGAAAAGACCGACAAGGTTTTTGCCCATGGACAAGCCCGCTACAAGCTTTAAAAAAAAAAAAAAAAAAAAAAAAAAAAGGTGCCGTGGCCTATCTGAGAGCATCGGCCATATTTGCCATATCGGTCATATCAGACGATACCTGAGGGTCCAGGAGACAAAGACAACAAACCTTCACTTGGTCGGCCAACTCTATTGTGCAAGATCAAAAGAGTAAAGCACTCAACAAAGGAAATGAAGAATAGTGAGGTGAGATGGTGGTAACGTTTGGGACAGCTGCCTGTGTAACGACCAACAGGAGACCCTCACACTTTCTCTCTTGGTATCGAGACCAAGAAAGTGTGGACTCTGTCTGATTTTCCTAGGAGAACAATTGCTCGTCCGCCATGTGAAGGGGGGGGGTAAAAAATAACCAACGGAGATAGACACCAGGCGGTCGTATCAGTTGCTTTATCAGCCCGCCAAAAGAAATAAAAAACCCGCTTTCCCCTTCCCCAACGGTCTATCAAGAGCGTAGGTCAAAAGGGAGAAGAAAGGGGTTTCAATATTGTATCTTTCATGTCCTCTAAACGAGGCCAGTCAACGATAAGGAGCCCCAGTCCATGGGAGGATAAGCCGACTTATCATTCAAGCAGAAATCTCCCATCGCACTGCCTTCACTGCACATCTGTGACAAACCCATCTGGCCCCCCCCCCCCGGCATCGTCGTAAAAGGAAGGCCTGCAAAAAAGTGTGAGAGAAAAAAAAGGATACATGTCACAACCAGACCTTTTGTGCCTCCTTCTTCCCTTCCTCGTGTCCAATAGCTTTGAAGCTCAGCTTAGGCAGACTGCCCATGCCGACCATTCGTACGCCACGCGTGCTAGGTTTCAAGGTGGATATCACTCTGTACTCTCGGGTAGTTTCCTTCCACGCATCTTGACAGTAACCATCCTATTAACCCATTCAGAGATGACTAAAGAAAATTATCCTGGGAGTAAAGGGCTGAAAGGAAGAACTTACAACCTTGTTACCAACAGTTCATTGGGCGAGACCAGGGCCAATGGTTCTATTTGAACTACTAAAAAGTGGCCACGCCAGCTCATGCAAATGCAGGAAGAAAAAAGAGATCAGGAACAGGCATGTAGGTGAGTTGGGAAGAAGAGGGGGAGCATGTCAGCCCCTTACTCAGATCTCGGTCCCACTCACTCAGTGTCGGCACCTAAAACGTCTACCTCCTCGACCAACAAGATAAAGGAGTATTTCGTGGTTATAAGATAAGCCCTTTGGCAACTGGCAACCGACGGCGTCTGCCTCTTTAAAAAGAAAAGCTGGAAGCTGATGCTCCCTGGGTCCTCAATTTTACTGAGAGACTGGTGCGGCCAAAATGAGTGTAGAGGGCACGAGGGGGCTATCCTGGCCTTGATGGTATGAGGATGAACAAGGGTTCGAGGAGTGGCATGGGCCTCGTGAGAGAAGGGAGATTATGCGAGTACTACGGCTGCACCACATTGCACAGAAAAAATGCAGGTTGATTAGCAAAACTTGCCCGTCCTGGCTGCAAATATGTTCAAAGGAGCATTTATGCTTGTCCAGCCTATCGAACAAAAGAAGGATGGCAACACTCCCCAATGAAAACAGAGAGTCAAAGATGAGAAGAAGGAGATGGCCACAAACTTTTTTTTTTTTTTTTTTTTTTGTCTAACGACCGCTGTAATGACTTGACCTCAGATGGTGGTCATTTTTCCTCAGCCCTTCAAGTGTTAGATCTCTTTGTGGTAGTTTGCAGTTGGCTGAATTGCCTGTCATTCCTTTTAAGACTATTTTGTCTATCCCGCTCATGCTAGTTTTCCCTGCGGTGTCTATGCTGGCGCGGGTACCAATGAAAGCTCAAAAAAAAAAAAAAAAAAAAAAAACTATTCGAGCCCTTTCCGCCTCAAAGGATGAGTGGGATAGAGTGAACTCCTTCATGGCATGGTAATTCTCTCTCAACATATGCAGGATATGGGCATTTCTCAATCAACAAGGAGAGGGCAAGTAAACAAAGAAGCGTGATTAGAGAGTGTCCGTGTGTCAAATGAGAGGCATGAGAGGCGTGCGAAATCCGTGTTGGACGGACAACTCAACGAACGTTCTAGTGAGCGATAGAGCTCGTCTCCATTTCGCCGTCTGGCCACACGAATGATATCGTACAACGTCCCTCTCAAGGCAACCCTCCATAATTGTAAGAAGGTTTGTCCCTTGTCCCTCACCTCTGAGTGCTCTTTATCTGGATGCTGGACACTATTTCTTTTTTTTTTTTTTGGTGGTGGTTGTCTCGATGGTTTTCAGGGCCTATCCAGCACGTTTTGTTGGTTCAAGGGGTTATACAAGTTCTAAGCCAACCTTTTTATGAGTGTACCAGAAACAGTTTAAAGTCCAGGTCTAGGGGGGGAAGTACTCTGGCATCACGGTAGACCAAGAAGAGCAATTCCTTCATGCTTAATCGCCCAGGTACTTTCATGATCTATCTGGTCAGGCAAGTCTGCTTATCAAACTCTTGTCACGTTAGTGTGTTCTTCTGAAGAGCGGAGCAAAGAATTTGCCTTGCTTGGGGCTGCACGGTAGAAGAAGGCAAAGAGAGATAAGGTAAATATGGCATGAAGGTTAGACGCGACTACTCTAGACTGATTATTGCCTTTCGCACTTCGCCCATCAACCCCAAAGGTCTCTTTTATATAAAGTACCTTGTTTGCAACAAAAACCCAACTCTTCTGCCTTTTGACTACTATCATGCCACACTCCATGCCCCTTCCTCTCCCCTCCCTTATTTCACTGCATGTGTAAGATTGGATCTGAATGATGATCCTGATGCCATTCATTCTCAGACCCCCTTCGTGAATCTTCAGTCCGAACATTGCCCTCGTCTTGCTTCTCTCTTCACTTTGAATCTGGTGTGTCTTGACATGGGACCTCCATCCCTTTTTAATGTCAATCGTACTGGCTGCAACAGAGAGAGGAGAGTAGCTTGAGCGACAAACGTTTGAACTGCTTTGCTGTTGGCAATTGGCAAGGAAAGCCTGATATGCTAATGTAGCTCTGTTCTGAACATATCTGTCGTGGTGGGGTTGACGCATGAGCAATTGCCCTTGAAGATGGCAGTTCTGCCAAGAGTAAATAGGCTAGGCGCCCGTTTCAGGGATGCCTGATTGGAATAAACTTATGTTGTCCGAGCAACAAGGAGAGACAGAGAGCGGGGAGATCAGCAGCGATGGGGACGGCAAGGGTTGGCTCAAGTGTATGTGTTGCGTGTTTGTTGATGTCAAGCCAAGCTTCGTGCTGTGGCTACAGCCCACAAAGCCAGAAGTAGCGACATTGCGCAGAGGCGGGCGGGGATCGATAGCACAGAGAAGAGAGAGAGTCTTGGCAAACGAATAAAAATCACCGCAACACAAGCAACCGGGCCAGAGCCACACCACACCGCCACGGGTCTCCTCTTTCTCTTCATTCATAACCCTGCTGCGACATGAGCAGAAGAAGAGCCTTCTTTCATCTTCCCCATCCTCATGCTCTGATCACCTCTCGGATCTCTTGTCCTCTTTCTTCATCGCATTCCATCGCCCCTGTACCATACCACAAGTAATCACTCTTCTCTTTCTCACCTCCTACTTCATACCTAATGGATCTTAAGCAAGACCTTGAACCGCCATCCTACTATGGCGAGGCCAATGGGCTCTCTACCGCTCCAATTGCACCTGGACCGAGCAGACGCGACACTACAGGAAGTTTCTCTTCCGCCAGCACGAGTTACAACCCGGCCATGGCTATCTCGTTACCACCCACAACCGCTGATAGCATCCGGATCTGCACAGTTGCACTCACTAGCACAGACAAGATCCGACTTATTGGAACACCCCCTGAACTCACAGCACCTCTGCGCTCCGGCATTCTCGAGTCATGGGGTACTATCCAACGTGAATCTTGTTATGCAGGTTCACACGAGTTCAAGCTCAAGGGTAAGCCTTGGTATGTTGAGGGCCCTGACTCTGTTCGGGCAAGAAGACTCCTCGCAGCGATCCTCATGATCATGGCTCGCAATGGCTGGAATCTGTTACAGTCCACGGGCATGACGAGACGGGACCAGGATCGAGATACACTTTTTTTTGAGTACGGAAACCCAGACGCACAAGTCGAACTGTTCACAGTATCTTTTAATCGATCGGACAGAATCCGTGTTATCGGACTAGCACCACTTGTTAGTCAAATGGTGGCACTTGTCAAACAAGCTATCCTTTCACAATGGAAATATGGGTAAAAAGAAAAAAGAAAAAAAGACACTTGTTCGCAAGACAGAAGGATGAGTTATATCTCTGGAGTTTTGCTAATACACAACTCTTTTTCCTGTGAATAGAATCCAACGAGAAAAGGACTACTGTGGAGCATATGAATTAAAACTAGAGGGAAGACCATTTGTCGCGGGCGGGGACCAGTCGATCTTTACACGGATGATGCTTGCACAGATGCTTGCTAACTTTAGAGCCGCAGGATTCAAGCTCTACGGATCAGTCAACATTGGCGAGGGTCATAACGAGGATGAGGTTGAGAGCTGGGTTTTCCGACGGACCACACCCTGCTGGCAATAGGACATGCTGTGGTAAATCACAGGGCCATGGCAATCGAAGCGCATCAGAAAACTAGTCCAGGCGCTTGGCCAAAGAGTTTGCACAAAGTAGAGGCAGTCCTATACAAATAAAGTAAAACGCTGATACCCTATGCCAGATCTCCTTCTCGACTAAAAAGAAACAAGGCTAGACGAAATGAAAGATGAGAAGATTATTATCTACTACCATGTCCAGTTACTTGAAAAATGGTTGACACTCTATTCTTTTGTTATTTCCAAAGTTTAGAAGGAGACAGATCTGTCTTCGAGCGATGTCGTGTGCATTGAAACTGCAGCTAGTCTGAATTGATGTGATTGGGTTCCTGTGATAACTGGCTTCCCGAAAGTTTTCAGTTCTGTTGTGCCTACTCACCCCCTGATAGACGCGAAGCAATTGAACAGATGTAAAGTCTGATGATTATCGACCTGAACCCTCAACTCATATGCTAAATAAGGAGACATCTCGCCCAAAGCATATGGTATTGGAACTCTTGTCTGAACTCTGGCAACTCTTATTCGTTCACCGAAAGGCTAGAAGAGCTCGTGCCTCCAGTCTAATCAGTTCTTGTGATATTCGCCATGAAAACATAACTCAGGCCACTACGAGATCTTAGCCATTACTTGACCAGACTTGCAAAAGATACTGCTCGAGGGATTGAAGTTGGGCAATAGCATTGGTAGCAAGAAGGGACTAGACGACCATTAACAAGGTGGCACTAGGGAATATGAAGCGTGCTATCAATACCATCACAGAATCGGTCTCCAAAGACGCATATCTGTCCTCGGGAAAGATGAGCGTCAGTTCGAATGCCATTGTCCACGTGAAACAAGCCACTGTCCGGAATTCGCCCCGAGGCCTTGCAGCCCTCGGACAGAATGTTTTTCGGAGATCCTAGCACAGAGGGATAGCGCGTTCGATTAAGACTATTGGATCATCTCCATTCATCGAACAACTTCCTCATCATCTCTCCGCTCTTCCTTTTTTTGATCCCACCGCCATAATGATCGCCCTCAAGTCCATCAGAGCTCCCTTGGTTGCTCTTTCATCGCGCATGGCTGTTACCCGCGGCATCTCCTCGTCCGCGATCATGGCCAAGAACGACCTCAAGCAGGCTTCCAACAGAGAATCGACCTGGAGTGAGAATCAGATTGAGAAGCGCATTGCCTTCCAGGGACCCCGCTTCGAGAACACCGACATTGATGCCCAGGTATCGCCTTATTTCTATCAGGACCTGGATGCATGGCAGAAATCTGGATGAATGCAAAGACTCCTTTCTCGCGGATGTCTAACTCGTTTTCTGTACTCGTCCATCTCTCCATCTCTTCGTGACCCATTAGCCTCAACCACCAGCTGCTATTGATCTCATTGCCGAGGAGCCAATCCGCTTTGTTGAGGGTCGTCGCGCACGCTGCGACGGTGGCGGAGGATCCTTGGGTCACCCTGCTGTCTGGATCAACTTGGTAATATATCGTCAACATACTCTCAGGAGGGCTATCGCATGTCAGCAAAGAACTAGAGAACAGGACTCATGGAAGCACATACATCCAGATTAGGCCCTTTGTCTTCATTGAGCCGCCTGGACGCTCTCTGAAATATGTGCACAGGATGGAGTTCGTTTACTCATGGATGATACTGCTTCTTCTATTTAATTTTAATAGGATGTCCCTGGAGCTCACTCTTGCGGATACTGTATGTTCCTACTTTTCAAAATTTTGAGATTATGGCGAATGGTTGTATGACTACCGTGGCCTGATATGGGCCCGATTGGGCGACGGATTGCTGACGCTTTTTGTGCATTCTATTCTATTTTATTTTATTTTATTTTTCACATATCCTAGGCGGCATTCGTTTTGAGCAGAAGCACCACCACCACTAAACGGATAGAAATCTGATGGAGAGCGCACAGGAGATTCACGAACTCGTACTATACACCGTGGAATGACTGTCCTCCCCCTCCTCCCACGCCTGAGTAAGCTAAAAAAAAAAATAAGACAGATAACTGGGTAGAACATGCATCCGACAACCAACACTCTCTTTCTCAATACACAACTCTTTTTTTTTATCAGTCAATGTTGTTTTGAGGACGTCCTTTTTTTTTATATTTTATTTTTATGAAAGTCATTTCTGCTTCTCGGAAACTCACTGCGCCAGTGAATTATGTATAAAAAAAAAAAAACAGGACCAGCCAAGGAATGGTGGTAATTTTATCATAGCTCTAACTATGCGCCAACTCAACAGATAGTTGCGTTAGGGTGCCTAGGGATTAGAAGTAGACTAGGCGCGCGTGGAATCATGAAGGCATAGATTTACTAGACGTTGCCCACAGGGGTTACTCCAGCGCTACCATCGACGGAACCAAAACCATAACTGAAGACGCTGGATATACTTGGACAGCAGCACGGCAGCGGGACTCTGCTTCAACATTATGAAGACTCGATTTGGTATACAAACGGGGCGGTCTGCTGCTCTTCCAAAACCAATATCGATCTTGGTCGGGATGCTGGGAAAATGCAATTGCCTCGTATATGCATGACGCAGGAACCCTCGCCATTACTAGCTAGTCCCTATGCCCTAAATATTGCCCTCTATGTCTAATATGTGACCATTGAGGAAGTCTAGTGTTTTCCTGCTCTTCATCTGCCTGAGGAGATCTTACGATGCAAGAGCTATTCTCAGCTATTTGGCTCTGTTGCCCCAAAGAATCGACTCCCCAGCCAAGTGTTATGGTTTCACTTCGAGAAAATCAATGTACCTGTGCACGTATGAATATTACTTTTTCGTTCTTATGGGCCTGGGAAAAAGGGCTCAAAGACAGGAAAGTGTGTGGACAGAGATTGGGATGGACAGGAGCGAGAAAGGATGTTCCCTTCATCTTTCTTTCTCTCTTCCTCTTTTTTTTCATATCATGTAATGTCATATCATGTCATATCGATGTGGCGGGTTAATGATGGCTACAAGACCTAAAAAAAAAAAAAAAAAAAAAAAAAAAAAGGGTGGGAGGGGATGCAGACGCGAGGGAAGCTGCAGTCGAGCTGTATGAACTGCATTATCCGTCAGTGGATAAAGCTTCCTCCTTTGTAGCTGGGATTGCAGTGTATTGCTCGACACTAATCCTAACTAAAAGCAGCAACGATGTTCAAAAAAGAGCACTCCTCACGAACCCCATTAGTCGAATACCGAGGAACATCCTAACTGCCTTCAGGTTCCCCCCCCCCCTTCTCCTCTCCCAATCCTGTACGATGTACACAGACAGAATGGTCGACCCTGTGCTACTTTCGCGTGTGATCACGCATTCCCAGGAGAGCCAATGGCGTGATGGGGGCTTACTGGCCTGGTGTGAATTTCAGGGGAGGCAGTGGACTAACGTGGGGTACATAAGCTGCTGGTGGCGAGATATAGGCTCATCTACCAGTGTGCACCCACTTTGGTTTGTTGTGTACTACGGGAAATGGAGGACCGATTATCAAGATCTCTAGATGGTTCGGGAATGTGTTATGCACTCGGGCGTTGCAAGGGCAAAGAGACGCCACGGGCACGCCCCTCTCCCAGGGTCGGATGCAAGGGACAAGGTTTGGGTAGTGAGCAGGGCCCATCACTCGACCTATGGAAGCAAACACGCATTCCACAGACTAGCACTGGGAATGGCTGCAGCATGTTTACTAGCCCTCCGTGCTGCCTGTATTTCTTTAACTTTTTCCTGGTCTAGCCCATTTCCAGCCAAAACGGCGCAACACTCTTGACATAACAATGTTTTGTTGACCCGCCCTCCTCCATACAAACCCATTCTCCAAACATTGATGGTGCTCGGTAGCTGTTATGATTGTGTTCAAAGCTCTCGGTTTGGCATTCTCCCAGGAAACCCAAGCGTAAACACTTGATTGGGCCATGCTTTTGGTGATGGGCTTCATTCACACGGATAGCACAAGGGAATGCTTTGGACCGTCATCCATTACGCTTGAATGTTTGCAGTAAAATTATTCAAAACATGAGATTGCCAAAGTCGAGTCTTGAGCACAATGACCAAACAAAAGGCCCCTCTTGTCAGTCATACAATTGTCCAGTGCAATGCAGGGTGCGCCGTTTTGGCCTCATTTGTGCTGCATTGGAAGATGGGAAGAGTTTTGTTGTCACTTCGGTCAAAGCAAATGTTTTTCCAACTGCTAGGGGATGAGGACAGGTCTATCAAGTGGTAGTACCTTGAGAGCCATATTGGCGTGTTTGTGAAGCTTGACTGATTGTGCAGCTTGTTGACTAGCCTACCATTGGGGTTGTTTGCAGACCCGGCAGGTCTGGACTTTCTTCCACGGTTTCCTGGTGCACCTCTACAGTAGTGCCCTGACTGCTCTCCTCTTCCTCTATGCGTTGCATATCGGAGGCAGGGCTCGCTCGAGGGTAATCATTTGACACGGTTGTCCTCTTACTCTTCAGCTTGCGTTACATTCAGCTTTCTCCAATCGGTTGGTGACCTAGCCATTCATTCGTGGGACATTGCTCTCTGCTAGGTGTCTACCGCGTAGAGGTAAGTGCGGCCTGGACCGCAGTATACTCCATGGCAATCGTCGCGAATTTGTATAAAACCAAGGTCAAGAAGCACCATGGCAACATTTCTCCTCACTCCTCTTCACTCCAGCTTTTCTCTTCCAACCTTCCCTCCACCAACTTCCTCCCCATCCCAAGCAATCTCTTTCAAGCGATCTCTTCCAAAATGAAGTACACCTGCTTTGTCATCGCCGCCTGCGTGGCCCTTTTCAGCTCCTCCTCGGCTGCTCCTTTGGTCCGTAGCAATGCCGGTAAACCCATCCCGGACTCCTACATCGTCGTCCTCAAGGAAGGAAACAAGGTCGAGGACTTTATCCCCAAGTTTGATGCCATTGCTCGCCGCACGAACGGTCGTGGTCGCAAGCCTACCATTGGCCAGCAGTACCGCGCCATCCAAGGTCTTTCCGTCACCGTCAACCAGGCTGCCTTGAAGGAGCTTCTCGCTTCTGATGAGGTCGAGTATGTTGAGGAGGATCAGATCGTGACTCTGAGTGGAGTCCAGAACAACCCTCCCTCCTGGGGTCTTCCTCGCGTCTCGCAGCGCAACCTCAACAACAACGCTCCCTTCTACTACCAAGACCAGGCCGGCTCTGGTGTCACCGCTTACGTGATTGACACTGGTATCAACACTGCCCACGTCGACTTTGGTGGTCGTGCCACCATGGGTGCCAACTTCATTACTGGCTCCGCCAACACTGATGAGAACGGTCACGGTACTCACGTCGCTGGTACCATCGGAGGAAACAACTATGGTGTTGCCAAGAAGGTCAGATTGGTCGGTGTCAAGGTCTTGAACGCCCAGGGTCAGGGTGCCTTCTCGGGCATCATTGCCGGCATGGACTGGGTTGCCCAGCGCGCTCGCGGCACCAAGGCCGTTGTCAACATGTCTCTCGGTAAGTCACAGTTACTGTGCTCATTGTGCGCGTGCAATTTTAATAATCCAGGGCAAGAGGTAGAGTCTCGTGCTAAAATATCTATCCTCTAAACTCAACTCTAGGTGGTGGTAAGTCTCAGGCCGTCGACTCGGCTGCCACTCGTCTCTACAACGCCGGTATTCCCTTGGTTGTTGCTGCCGGAAATGATGCCAATGCCGATGCTTGCAATGGTTCGCCTTCTGGTGCTTCTGGAACTCTCACTGTTGGTGCCTCGGACCGCTATGACAGAATCGCTACCTTCTCGTCCTGGGGTAGCTGTGTTGATATCTTTGGCCCCGGTGTTGACATTCTCTCGGCCTGGATTGGTTCTTCGACTGCAACCCGCTCCATCTCTGGTACCTCGATGGCCACTCCTCACGTCGCTGGTGTCGCAGCTTTGTTGTTGTCCACCGATGCTTCTTTGACCAGCCCAATGGCCGTCTACAACAAGCTCATCCAGACTGCCACCAACAATGTTGTTACTGGTAACCTTCGTGGTTCGGCCAACCGCTTGGTCTTCAACAGCGCTGTCTAAGCGAATTCAACTCCTTGGATTTTGTTCCACTCATGAATAGGGCGACCGTTTCTTTTTTCTATGGTCATATCAATTTTACCTGCCCTCAACCATTTTTTCTATTCAAAGTATTTTACTGTGCCTGGTGCGCATGCAGTTCATCCTGACTGGTCAGGATACAATAAAAAAAAGAAATTTTTTTTCTATATTTCAGCTTGCGATTTGTGAGGTTGTGTCGTCTGTCCCATAAAAATCGTAGACACCATTTGTCACCATAGTCATCGTAGTCACCGCGTCGCGTTGTCAAACATGATGAAGCGGCCCGATACGGTCCATTATTGCCTGGCATGTTGGATCAGAGACAAGAAAGGAGAAACAAGAGGAGAGAGGAGGGGGAGAAAGGTTAGGAGAGAGAGGATGGGCGAGAAGAGAAATGAGGAAGATGGGGGGTTCAAAACATCATCTGACAAGTGAAGGGCGGGAGCCTAGTTCTAGCTCTTGAAGCACAAATGTTGGAGGGAAATGCAGAAATTACAAGAGGCAAGAGAGCTTGCATAAACATTGAGTTATCTGAGCATTAGTCATTCCTCGTGCAGAGACTGTTTATTCACGTACTCGCTCTGTTTCAAGGAATGCCTAGGTTGGTATGGCCCAATAAGGGAAACGTGCTTCCTTTCCCCGGGAAGACGGGAAGAGGGCATTTCTGGTTTCTGGGGAACAAGAACCGAAAAAAAGGAGGAGAAGGGGCATTTGTGGCAGTGCAGAAAAGAGAACCTTTGATGCCAGGCTGACTGTCAGGAAATCAAACCACTTGCTAGGATGCCTAGCAAAAGACGTGAAAGGCATATCCTCCACCCATCTAGATCTCGTCGGGTTCCAAGCGCTTGCCGTTTTCCCATGATGTCTAGATAGTACGTGTTGTACAAAAGGAATGAGGGTACATGCCTAACGCGTTTTTGGGCAACGGTGTGTATTACACTATACAGTCAGGGGATATGAGCCAATTACAAAGCATCGATCGACCCACTCTCTAGCGTTTCCGGATGACACCGTAGGTGGGAACTGGCTCTAGTGGAGAATGCAAAAAAGGGTCTACAGTGATGGGAAAGTGAAGCGGGGAAGTCCGGTTACCTTGGGAAGCTATGTAATATCTGTTATGCATCCTTGTGTTATTAAGGTTATAGTGCTATATAGCCTTGATACTGTACCTAAAGCGCGGAAGATCCACATTGTGCGTCGAGGCGATTATGCGTTAGAGCTTCAACGAAGAATCGACTGATGGGAAACATGAGGGATGGACTGTAGATGCACCTCGAACAAAGTGTTGTTTTGCTCTAGAACCAAATGCAGGAGGCACGGATACACTATAACCAGGGGGGGGGGGAGGGTGCAGCGTTCGAGCCTTCTTTGCGATACGACACGGCCAGAGCTGATCGGTGCTCTCAAATTACATTTTCAACTGTCAAGTCCGCACCTCAAAATGAATGTACATTGGGCGAATTTGCTCTTAGAAGGGACAGAGTCGCACGGCACGGAGGAATAACCTTTACAACTAGGATAGCAGAGTTGTGCGGAGGAATAGTCCTTTGCTGTCTAGGGCAGAGAGTCATACGGAGGAATTGCCTCCGTTGCTTCTTGATCCCACTGGGTTAGTTGGGCAGTGCATGTACTTGAGTTGGCCTAGAGCCTGCTCAATTGCTCTTGAGATATGAGGGCGATGTTTACAGTGGCATCT
Source organism: Mortierella sp. BCC40632 (assembly GCA_011634665.1). Taxonomy (NCBI): domain Eukaryota; kingdom Fungi; phylum Mortierellomycota; class Mortierellomycetes; order Mortierellales; family Mortierellaceae; genus Mortierella; species Mortierella sp. BCC40632. The sequence continues at coordinate 1,179,122 of WAEK01000007.1, forward strand.
TATGGCAATCTCATGCAAGGGCAATGGGGGAAAGGGACCCTGCCAGTAACACCCCTGCCGAACACTGTTTTTGCCCTGGAAAGTAACAGAGCCCCTGTTTGTTCGATGGCATTCTTTTGTTATAAAAACCACGAGGCCAATCCACATTTTGCTCCTCAGAACCACCACTCCTCTCCCACTCCACAGTAACCAACACCCACCACAGCTTTGACAAGCAACTAAAAGTGAAGTCCTCCTACGATCACGACCCACTCTCAACAAAACCCTTTCAACCCCTCTCAAAACCTCCACCATCACCATGAAGTGCCTTTCCCTCCTCGTTGTTGCCTGCTTGGCCTGGTCCTCCGCCTCGACCGCCGATGCTGCCACCTTCATCAACAATGGCGCTGGAACTACTGCTGTCCCTGGCTCGTTCATCGTTGTCCTCAAGGACTCCAAGAGTGTCAAGAGCTTTGAACCCAAGTGGAACAACATGTTGCGCCGTCACAACAACCGCAACGGCCGTCGCCCTAGAATGAACCACAAGTTCAAGGCCATTCCTGGTTTCACTGTCACTGGCTCGAACGCGACCTTGACTGAGCTCCTCAACATGGATGAAGTCGAATACATCGAACAGGATGCTATTGCTTCCATCCAGGCCACCCAGGCCAACCCCCCCTCCTGGGGTCTTCCTCGCGTCAGCCGCCGTGGCGCCCTGAGCGGCGGTGCCGCTGCCTATAGCTTCCCTGACTCGGCTGGTCAGGGTGTCACTGCCTATGTGATTGACACTGGTATCAACACTGCCCATGTCGACTTTGGTGGTCGTGCCACCATGGGTGCCAACTTTATCCGCGGCTCCCCTAACACTGATCAGAACGGTCACGGTACTCACGTCGCTGGTACCATCGGAGGAAACACCTATGGTGTTGCCAAGAAGGTCAGATTGGTCGGTGTCAAGGTTTTGGATGCTCGTGGCCAGGGTGCCTTCTCGGGCATCATTGCTGGCATGGACTGGGTTGCCCAGCGCGCTCGCGGCACCAAGGCCGTTGTCAACATGTCTCTCGGTGGTGGTGCCTCTCGCGCTGTGAATGATGCTGTCTCCCGCATGGTTAGCGCCGGTGTCCCTGTGCTTGTTGCTGCTGGTAACGACCCCAATGTGAACGCCTGCAATGGTTCGCCTTCGGGCGCTAGTGCTGCTTTCACTGTCGGTGCCTCGGATATCCGTGATAACGTTGCCAGCTTCTCTTCTTACGGTAACTGTGTCGATATTTTTGGACCTGGTGTCCAGATCACCTCTGCTTGGATTGGTGGCTCCAACTCCCGCAACACCATCTCAGGCACTTCCATGGCCACTCCCCACGTCGCTGGTGTTGCCGCCTTGTACATGGGCGCCAACCCCAACCTCCGCACTCCCCAGCAAGTTTACAGCGCCTTGGCAAGCAGTGCCATCAAGAACGTCATTCGCGGTAACACCCGTGGCGCTGCCAACCTTATGGTCAACAACGGCGTCAACAACTAAGCGAAGACCTCAATCAATAGTACATATATCACAAATCAACTCATCTTGAGATCTTGAAGGTCCTCAAGCAGCAAAGTGCCTGGAGCATTTTGTCCATAGAAAACAGAAAAGTCATCCGCATGTGAATAAACTACATTCATTCCAACTGTGAAGTACACGAGATAGTCTTTCTGAGTGTTGTATTGGGGATGCAATCTTTAGAGAAGCGAGGACTTCTCCTCTTGGGTGCCATATTTTACACAGACAAATCAGAGCCTAGATACAACGAGTGTGCTTTTTATCCACGGTATTTCTTAAAAGTGGAAGTAATGCTTTCGCCAGCCTTCAGGGCAGCCATACACTGGTCATCAACTGCAGTTGACTTTTTGCATCGATTCTCGACCTCCTGCAGCAATGCTTGAGGAATCACAACGATTCCGTCGGCATCGGCAACGATATAGTCGCCGGGACGAATTTCAATAGAGGGATGGTTGGGGTTTGGCTTCATTGTGATTGGAACATTGAGAGCAGAGGCGCGTGTAAATGGTCCAGCGCCCATAATAGACGTTGCCTTGGCAAAAACCTAAAAAAAAAAAAAAAAAAAAAAAAAAAAGGATGGTCCAGGTGGTTCAGAATGAACCCAATCGGTCAGCCGTGTGAAGATCTACTGCTTCTCTCCTGTTGGTCTATGTCATGTCCCCTTCTCTGGCTTTCTCTTCCCCTTCCCATTTCACCTACGGGGAAACGAGCTTCGCGTTGTTCGTTCAAATCGCGGATACGACCGTCCACAATGACGCCGAGTGCGCCCTTGGCCTGGGCACGCGCTGTCATAAGGCCGCCCCACACAGCATTGACCATTTCTTCGGGCTGGGAGATACAGATGACATGGCCCTCTGGGGCAGCGTCGACAAAGTGCTGGTCAGGCTTGGGAGCAGAGGTGTTCGAGACAGAGACCATCTAAATGTAGCGTCCAAAGCATTCACAAACAGATTGATGTTGAGTGGACAAGTCATGAAATCATGATGATCGCTTTTGCATAGCCTAAGGAGGTAGCAGCACCTGAACAGTGTACGCTGGCCCGAACACTAGGTGATGGAGAATGGGGGGGAAAAAAAGCAGGCACAGTTAGACAGCGGAACCAGTATGAGGACAGTTCGGCTCATCGAAAGGACTGCCCGATACTATACCTCGAGTGTTGCCAGCCTTGTACTCTGGGCTCCAAAGATGAATGTCGGGGATGTAGCCACCGCCGGGCACGCCGAGAGCAAGGAGCGCGTCGGCGACATCGCAGCTAGCGTAGAATGGGAGCTGAGAGGAGGACATGGCGATGGTTATTTGGATGGGGAGTGAAAGTGATCTGTGTGTGTGGGGGGGGGGGAGGAGGAGGGCGTGGTACACGCGCAAACCGGCACACCCGGGGTCATGTTGGCCCTGTCTCTGTCTCTCTGCTCTGCGGCTTTGCTCAATCGCATTTGCATGCATCTCAGCCAGGCCATCAAGACCCACCACCACGCGCCTCTCTTGCCTGTCTCCACGCCATCGGCCACCATCCTTCCTACCCCGCTGCCTCGCTGCCCCATCTCCCCATCCGTTTGCTGCATCCGGCCCCCTCTCCCCGCTCGCCTCCTCCGCCCCACCTCCTGATTGTCGGGTCCGCCGGTGCGCATGCGCATTCATCGACGACATGTCCAAATTTCCAGGTAGATGCTACCTCTTTGCCATCGTCCATGTGATCAATCTTTCGATGGAACGATGTCCTGCCTAATGTTCCTTCAGGATGCGATCACCTACCTTCCTTTTACTAACATCTGCCTCCTTTACATCCTAGGCCATCACTCTACGAACCATACCCGGGGCAGCATGCCCCAGCTCAACAACCATGGCGGTAACTATCCATCAGGCGTCGGCATTGCCCCTGGAGGCGTCAACAATTCACCGGGAATATCAAACCAAGGCGTCGCAGGGAGGGTACCCTATCCCGCAGGACGGACAGCTATGCCTCCATTTGGGACATCAGGACTAGGCGCCGGTGCGGGCGCCGTCGGGCCTGGAGGGTTCGCTCCGACCGCAGGAATACCATATCCCAACAGCAATGCCAACAGCAACAATAGTGGTGGCGTGAGCAGTGGCTCGCAAACATCATATTCACATGTATCGCAACATACTACACCAGTTCATTCGCCATTCTCGTCCTCACCTTCATCGACAGCCTACCCCAATTCAGCAAAGAGCCAGCTAACATCACCTTTGCGGCGGTATGTTTTGATGCCTCCAGCCAAAAAGAAAAAACTGCACAAGAATAGTGATCTTGGTATGTGCACCAGTTTCTTGTAACAGGATTATGTTTTTATCCGGATTGAGCAATCAGTATCCATAATGAAGGGGAACTCATAGCCTTGGCACTTTACTGACAATGTGGATATTAGGCTACCCGGGGGTGTTTCCTCAGAAGCCAGGGCAGGATGAGGATCAGATGACTCCGAATAATGTCAAGACAGGATATATCGACAAGGGCATCATACAGGTAGGAACGTAGGGCAGGCTTGGGGAAAAAAAATGGAGGACTAGAAAAAGCAATCAAACAAACAAACAAAAATACAAAAAGAGTGTGATTCTCTTGACGATCAGCAATATAATGTAGACTGACAAAAACTTGCCATTCCGGTCGAAAATTCTGGATACTGTTTCCCCAACAAAATCTCCTCAGAACGAAACAGTGTCTGCACAAGGTATCCTAGCAGACGGATTGCGCGATCCTAAGAAACTACAAGATCTAGGCACATTCATGGTTGAGGTGCTGAAGAAACGACAGGAATCTAGCAAAATTACAAGGTACTGCTCAATTGCACTCTAGCGTGGACTGATTGGATCCGAATGGTTAGACTAACAGGGATCTTGATTCGTGTTATGTTGCACTAGCCCCAGCACTTTCAGGCCACCCAGCCGTGCAACACTCAACGACCAGAAAAAGGAACAATGGATGTCAGACCTAGCAGGAACAACACCACTTCGCCGGCTTTCTAAAAGTGTACCACATGGTTTCAAGGGCGAAAAGTTGCTCGAGGCCCTGGCGCAGCGTCAAGTGCCGATGCTACGAGCCACGTGGTATATCAAAATTATTGCACTCAGCGAGATGCAGGCTCAGCGAAGTCGTCCTGCCATTCCACAACACTCATACTCTACGGAATGGACTATCACCGTGAACACATTTTTAAAGAAGCAATTGATGGAGATCAACCCCAATCCCGCCACCAAACCTGCAGTATCTGCTCTGAACTCGGCCAGTGGTACCCAAAATATCAAGCCTTGGGCTAGTGACGAGGCTAAGGAGAAATGGGAGACAAAGTGGCGATACAGCATTCTGTTAACAAAGTGGCAGTATAATGAGGGGCTTCTGGACCACCGACAGTTCCTCAGATCAACTGTAGAGCAATTGACTGCATTTAGCTTTGAGCAAGTGGCGTTGCTTTTGAGTTTGATCTCGATTTTCTTACCAGAGTATGCTCGGTCACGTCTGCTAATGAGACTGTTGATTGATGGACTCCTGGCCACTCTTCAAGCGGTAAGGTCGTTCATCCAATGAGGGGTTTTTGTTAGCCACTGCCCAAATATACGTGATACTCCTGATACATGGTTGACACTGAAACGCTTGCCCCTTTGAAAATAGGTCCAAAATTGCCTCACTCAAAACAAAGCGGCATTCCGGTACTCATACTTGGAATTGGAGCTCAAGAGGATGTTGCAGGTAATGACTATGTTTGATTGTTGATTAGAAGCAATGGTTGGCACATAAAGATCTTAATGACTCATATACCTTTACCCCAACATTGCACCTAGTCAATCTTTTTATCCACACCAGACATGTTTGTAATACCTAAAGCGTGGGCGTCTCACAATAACCTGCTTGGTCAAGTTCTACTAAAGGATGTACAGGCGACGGTTCATCGACCCTCTGTTTTTCCAAGTGTTGGATCTGTTCTGGAGTCACATTACAAGATGATCCGCTCCAGAGTAAAGGTTTTTACTGATCTAACAGTTACAACGCCTGATTTGGAGAAACCACTCCTTCAAGAAGGCAGTAATATCGAGGTAGGTTTAGCATCACAGCTTCTGATATTAAGCAAGTCAGACTGAGATAATGTCACTAACAAGATAGCTTGAACTGCTCTCCATCACTAGTACTTGGACAAGATGGACTGTTCGACGGATCTTGAGCAACTTTCGTTTGAATTTTTTGTAGAAGTGGATGATCAGGAAGCACTACCAACATCCTTGCCATCGCCACAAAACCCAACTGATGTTTCACCAACAGGGTCATCCCATCGACACAGCGACTCTTACTGGAGATTGCAAGTGGTAAATCTCTGCAAATGGGGAATTACAAATTCTCGTTATGGACGGCATCGCGTTTACCTAGTTGGAAATTTACTGAAGCATTGGAGGGACGGGCCGCTCTCAGCTCAGCTTTCGCCTGGCGACAAATCTAAGGCTCTTCAATCGGCGCTTATGGACTTTCTAGACGAATATGCTGGAACCAATCATCATAGCTCGCAGCGCTCCAATAATACGCGCTATCATCTACACAAGAGCGAGGATACTCGAGAAGCGATTGTCAGACTTTTTGGCAATCTCATCTACGATCGACTTTTCTCTTATCAGCAGTACCTGCAGCGTCTGATTGCTAGAGGAGATCTTCACCCAAATAACTTGGGTCAAGGATCTTCCATTCGGGAGCTACTCCAGGCATTCCCGCTGCGTCGAGATGCTCAGCCATACCAGCTGAATCAGAGGCGCGTAATCTTATTTGGCGTCAATAGTGAAGATGAAGATAAGGTCTGCGTCGACAACATTGTCTGCCAAATTAGGACGAAGCTCCCTCATATGTTCTCCCCAGATGGTAAGTCAGTGTTGTTAATGATAAAATAGTGGTCACTGTATCACCCGTTCTTTTTACTGATCGCATGGCTGTATTCGCGTCTATTTATTTATGTATCATAGCGGAGGGAATGACTGCTCCCTTCAAGGACTCGCTTCAAGAAGAACAAGATTTGGCTGCGTTACTACCTTTGCAAATGATTGACTATATTTCGACCGCAAGTCGATACTGTCAGCTAAAGGCCACGCAGTGGCTTCTAGAATCGGTGTATTCGTTCGTCGTCAAGGACATCCAGATTGGTGAAGACAACTGGAGGGTCATGACATCTCCAGGCTCGTCGCTTTTGAATGGGCGTCAGTTTGCCACGATTGTGTGTATTATGGAGATCGCATTTGATTTCCACTCGCTCTATGAGGTTCGTATAATTGAGTCGCGAAGTTTAGGGGATCTTATCTCAGTCTTTCCATAAGGTAGGACTAACCTGGGGGGTTTTTTTAAAAGATGTGTTTATGGCTACTAGATCACACGTCCGACAAGCATCTGTTAGTATACATTGTAGATATCACGAAGAGACATCAATCGGTTTGGGCAGCGATGGGCGTTATTGACAAACTTTCCCAGGCCATTCTCGCAAAGGTATGATTGACGGAGGAGAGAATTGAATACAGATCATTGTGCTTAAACTGAAGACCAGGCACTAACAAATCGATCTGATTTCGAATTATCACAAGCATCACCAACTCCAAGGAAAAAACATACTGCTCAAGCCTTTGCCACGATATCTTGCTTTGGAGGCGCCTAATGTTCCTCAGGATATCCGAAAAGAGGTAAAATGGCACCCAGTTTACAATGACCGTTAGTAAAGCTCGGGAGAGACTCCTCTAACTCCCTTTTCTTACGATAAAATGACTTAGATGGAAAGCATCCTTGGGGCACGGAAAACGGCTATTATGTCAGATACCAAAATACCAAGCCAAGCCCCAGAATTACAGCTCTTACTTAAAGACTCTTCGCCGCTCTCCGTGTCCAATCTCTCGTCAACACTCCATTACAAGTACGGAGGGCTCTCGCATTGGCCTCTACATCTATTTGATGGGTGCATTGATGCACTACAAAAGTACGATGTCTCATTACGAACGAGCGAAAAGGAGGCAATGACTGCTAATCCAGCACAAGCAAATCTTCCGGTTGGCGGGATCCCTGGAAGCATTGCCGCAACCCAGGAGCTAACTCGTGCTGCAAAGATTTTCTCGGCTTTGCTCGTTGACATGGCGGAAAGGACAGGGACCGGATGTGCCAATGATGTAGTTCATGCTTGGCTGAGGCTACATGACTCAGAATGGATGACTAGTGAGCTGGCGAAATCAGGACTTTCCATGGATGAGACGGGCGAGTTCCAGGAAGGCCAGCATTTCTGGTTCATGGCGCTTATGGCACAGCTGGTCATTCAAGGCTTCTGTAACATTGAAATTCTTGTCCAAGATTTGTGTGGGTATATTTTGAATAGGGTTGCACGCTCTATACAGCCGTCTCCTCACAACCCAGAGCTTCTCGATCAGTACCATCACGATGAGCCCCTTTCATCAATGGCTATGCCAAAGAAGGCCAACCTCCGACTCTGTTTGACCATGGTCGAGCTACTGCGTGTTCTTCTAGTTGATGAACCACCACCCTACATGAAAGCGAATGTTGGTCACAACATCTCGGCAGGACATCACCGACTTTTTGATGTTCAACTGACTACCTCAGAATATCATGCGTTGCAGACTCAGCGCTTCTCAAGACTTCAGTCCGAGGACCATGTCTTGAAACAATTCCAGATTTGTCGGGATCTTTCGTGGATCGAGGCGTGTTTACCTCTTAACCATCCGGTTCTTCATGCGATCTATGAGTACAGGAAAGACTGGGCGCTCTCAGCAGACTGGCTAAGAGAGAGATGCCTTGCAGATGTAGATGGGGCATACAAGATGTTCTTACAAACGATGCAGCAGAACCAACAATTGGTTGATCCTTCAATAGAAGGGGGCTTGAGCAATAGCAACCTCAAAGATACCCGAGCAATAGCATACAGGAAGCATATCGAGATGGTAGACCGGAGGATGATGGAAACCTTCTTGATGTTGGTAGCTGAGGTTCCGGAGAGCCCAACAATGATGGATTCATATGGACATCCATTAACATCTGATATGATCCACCAAAGAGCATTGCGTAGTATCTTTAGCCGAGTGGACAGCTGGATTTTCGATCGGTGCAAAGTGGAATTTTGGCTATTGCTGGACAATGTAATGCTTGAGCGTCGTGGACGGGATAAACACGATTTGGAGGTGGGGTCTGCTGGTACAGACATGAAAATGGACGCCTCAGCTTCGTCAACCTCTACAATCTCTTCCGCCGCTTCAGGGATGATGATGGATGGAATATCGATGACATCACCTCACTCTGCATCCTCACTGACCCGATTACCTGACAATGCTATGGGGCTTGAAGATGGTATTGGTGAAGGAAGCAGGGATCCCTCGGGTCTGGGCGCAGATGGCTCGCATGGACTTGGTGACCGAGGCAACGACGACTCGATGCAGAAATTGATCCATGTGTTTTTCCAAGAATTTGTTCTGGTTGAGGACATCGACAAGGAGCTCCTTGGGCGGATGTTGATTGGAATGCGACGAGATGTTATTGAGGAGGTAATCCAAAGTTCTTGCTTGCTTTGTCTAATGTTCAAAAATTATGGTCGGTTTTTTTTTTTTTTTTTTACTGATCTGACTTTACTTCATTCTCCGTGTATAGTTCATCCGCTATGGTTACAACCTTTTAGCTGGCTCTCCTTCCTCAGAGTTCCCTTATAATATCATGATTGTTCAGCGGAGGGTTAGTAGCTCAGACTATACCAAGATTGTTGCCAACTTTCATTATGTAATGGAGACTCTACTCAAGGAAGGACAGCCCGCGGCAGCCCTGGTGCTTGCTTCAGAAGAAACGGTATTGCAAACACAGCCTGGCATGACTGCTGCTGCTACACCCTCTGCAATGACCCCCTCTGCCTCTCAGTCAGGGGCGTCGACCACAAACACCAGCGGTGGAATGCAGTCTTCGACATCGCATGGATTAAATCCAGCCCAGCTTGAAAACAGGATCAAGTTTGCAAAAAGTCTTTTGTGGCAGCTCAAATCATTCGAAGATAGAGTCCAGTTCTTTGATATTATGCATTCAATTGGCGCTTCCTACGAGGATGCAGAGCGAATTGTTCAAGAGAATATGTCAGGAAACAAGGATATGGAGGATCTGCTGCTGAACGCTTCCGTGCGAGGTCCACCGGCTACTCAGTCCGGAAATGGGTTTGGTGGACTGAATGATACACTATCGTCTTCGGCTTCCAATAGCATTCTTGCTGATCATGATATGTCCTACCTAGAACGCCAAGGAGCGCTGCCAGTGAGTTCTGCTTCGGCTACGCAGCATCCAATCAATTTAGTGGACCTTCGGACGAGTCTTTGCCTTCGACTACGTCTTTTGGTTCCACTGCTTCCTGTAGTTCTCCAACATCCGAGCTCGACAGCCTGTGATTTGACCTCCCTAGTGATTCGACTCACCAATCTCTTGGTTAGCTCTATTATCCATGGTCATGGGTCCGAAGAGAGGCTGTTTGAGTTTTGTCTAGATATGGTATCTTGTCTCATGGACGAGGTCCTGCTCTTGAGTGGAGGAGGTGCTGACTCGAAGGCAATGAGAAACGATATCTTGAACCAACTCCGAGCAGGCCTCCCCCAGATGACAATGTCGATACCAACAGTGTTTGCCAATCGGATCTTCCGAATCTTGCCTTTCCAACAGCACAATGTTTATTTCACCAATCTGAAAGTGGTGGAACAGGGCGGATTCAGTGCAGGCGACTCAGGATCAGGATTCAAGGGCCCGCTGACACATAAAGAGATTCAACCGCGGCCATGGGACTGGCTGGAGGACTGTGTGGGTGATGTGGAACAACAGGGACCAATACAACAGTCGCACCCATCACATTACTTCCAACAGCCGAACTCACTCTCCAGCCCCGCACTGGTACATGGATTCGGAGGATTGGGAGGGAATAGCCATGAGTTGGCAGGTCTAAGTAACGGTAGTACCGGCTCCTCATCAAACCTCCCAAGTGGCGGCAGTGGATCTTCCTCCGGCTTGAGTCAGGTCAATGGTTATTTGCAGACACAGGAGAACTGGAACGACACATCCATCTCACTGACTGTCTTTGGAGCTAAACATGTACGAAAAGCTGAAGGAACTACTTATCAGACACAGTTTCGGTTAGGACATGGTGGTGGAGATGATGAGCAAAACTTACTATTGGAGGGGAGGTAGAGACCTGAAGGATACAGAGACTCCAGTAATAACATATCCTCTTGGCCCTTTTTGAATGAGTAACCGTAACAAAGGCAGCATTCGCTGGCATTTAGAATGAGCAAGGATGTGGAGGGAAGTCTGGCCCCAGTATGCTGGGTCGAAAAGACGAAGGAGAGTTGGCCTGTCAGGAGATTTTTTACCAGGTTGACTGTCAGGCTAATACAGAGCGAACACACACACACACACACACACACACACATACAAATGAAAAGAAAGAAAAAAAGAGTATATATTTGCTATTATCAATGTTGGGATTGCTATTGAGTCTGATCTGCGGTAGTGTTGACCTTGATCTCTTGAGCGGAAATATCATCAAAGTCGTGCACATCTTGGGAATGATCCTTGATCCGTAGAGCAAGGAAGAGAGCCCCTGGAATGGAAACCACCAGAAGGGCAAAGCAGATGATCAACTCTGTCATGAAGGCAGTTCCAACAGCGTTGATACGCCAGGAAATGGCAGCACCGCTCGACTGAATACATTTGTAAAAACCAGCATAACGTGAGAGAACTGTGGCGTCGTTAGAGAGAGCACCCATGAGCCAGTAGATAAAGGTTTGCCAGGCAGCATCGTTGAGGCCGTAAAACATGTAGAGGAAGAGAGGTCCGACATAGGAAGCGCCCTCACTGAAATCATGGTTGAGTTTTGGATCGTTGATTGTGTAGGTGCGCTGGAAGAAGATTCCACCGATCCATGTAGCAATAAAGGCGACCGAGATGATGACAAGGCCCCAGAGAGCACGGGTGCGGCGGTTGGCGCCCTGATAATCGAGCACACGAGCAAACGAGTAGGAACCAATGATTTGTGAGCTCCAGTAAAGGATGTTGTTGAGGGACTGAGTACGAGTCGAAAAGTAGCGGCCGTTGACAGTTGTGAACTGATAAGAGTAGAACCAGTTGGACGAGAGGAACATGGGGATGAGAACCACCATTCTCCAATCGAGGAAGAGTAGGAAAATAGCCTTGATTTCGCCAAGCCAGGTGGGAAACTTTTGGATAAGGATGTGATCTCCGTTCGAGTGCGTAACCTTGGACGGGGGTGCCAGCAGAAGCGCAATCAGGGTACCGAGGCCCATGATGGCAATGAAAACGGCATAGGTGGCATCGCCCAGAGACTTTGCCTCAGTAACATGAAAGTTAATGCCAAAGGCGATGATGGAGCCGAGGACTGCACCCATGTTGAAGATGGCCCAAAAGTAACCGATGTATTTGCCCTTATCCTTCTCATGCGGGTATGCCATCATCATAGCGCCCTGGGCCGTCCAGAGCATACCGGCACCAACACCAAGGATTCCTCCAGCGGCGATCGTAAAGGCACCAGCCTCCGTGTGATTGTAGCAGAGAAGAGAGCCTACATAGAGGACATAGGTCGAACAGCCGATGAAAATCGTCCACTTGGGGCCAAGTTTGTTGTGGATGGCACCGGAAAGAAGGCCAAAGACGGCAAAACAGGTATAGAGAGCAACGTTGGCATTCTGGCCAACCTTTGAGTCAACCTGGCCACCACCGCCGAGCGAATTCAAGGCGTTGAACATGCCCGGACAGCAGAAGCAGATGAGGCCGACTGCGATGACCTGAGCCAACGGTGAGGTCCAGCGAAATCGAGCCATGGTATAGCAGTGGGTGTGGACAGGGGAGGAGAGGAGGAAAAAGAAGAAAGGGGGAGAGTGTGGCGGTCTCTTGTCTTCAGAGTTGAAGTAAGTGAGGGGTAAGGATGGAAAGGCGAATGGGCAGAGGAGTTTAACAAAGAAAAGAAAAAGAAAAGAAAAGAAAAAGGAAAAGGAGAGAGAAAAGAAAGAGAGGAGAAATAGAGAAGATGGAAATAAAAGAGAGAGAGAGAGAGAGAGAGAGAGAGAGAGAGAGAGAGAGAGAGAGATACAGAGCGTGCGAGGTGGGGGACCGGGGATAACGCAGGAGGATTACAGGTCAAGAACCACGGGGACGACAAATGTCTACACAAACAGGAGAACAGGGCCGCACCACGGCAATGGCGGAGTGAAGGTAACAAGGGCCAGTGAAGTGAGTGAGTGAGATGTGGGAGAGCAAGAGAGGAAAGTGTACAAGAGTATGACTGTCTGCAGCCGGCAGATAAAGCGAGACAGGCAACAGCGGCCACTGGGCTGAATTGTAATTGTTGCAGCCTGTTGCCGTCGTGACTCCTTTCTGCGCGACACCCGGCCATGCATCCACACTCGTGCCTCCGACCGCTGCGTCCCTGCGAATCGTGTGCCGCTGGATCCCATCGACGCGTTCCTCCATCTGTGTCTCATCATCATCCCCTCCAATCCGGTGTACCCTCTTGCTAAGCTGTCCTCACCCCCCAACGTACAGGTCTATCAGGGCGAAATACTGGGGACCTTGATGTTTCTTGAGCAAAAAATGGCATTCCGTTCGTCCTTTTTCTAGCGTGCCTGCTGTGAATACACTTAGCAATATTATGACTGCAACGAAGCCTGCCAAAATTCAGCTTGCAATCGAGGTCAAAATGAGGCTTCGCCCACCGTTGGGGCTTCCCCACAGCAGATTTCTCCATGGCTGTGCAACCGATGTGGTGGAGCTAAGCCTCGTTAGGACCTTCGTTAAAGTGTTCTTGATTCCTTGCTGCATGGCAAACTCGAGCCTAAAGTCTGGCTCCTGTAATATAAAAAGCAGTCATTGTCACATGACAATGTCTGGCAACGATGAAGGCAGCGATTGATGTTACCTTCATCGTTGCTCCCCCATTCCTCCCGCTTGAACTGATTCGCCCACGATGCTCAGTGGCAACAGCCCAACCAACATCATTTCCATTGTATGCTCCAAGGCTGGCGCGGATGAACTCCATTTGCAATAGCAATAAAGCAGGAATGGCCCTAACTAATGCTTCATTACGTCCTTTCATCCTCGGTCCCTTCTAGTCGGAACTCTCAACTTTTAGATATACGCGATATACCTACAGTTGCCCAACGCGACAATTTACCCGCCAGCTCAGCGCAGCAACGAGACCAAGAGCTACACCCGCGAGATCTTTCCATCCAGGGTCAAATGTCGATGGTCATCAGGATAATAACCCTCAAAGTCACGAACATAATGAATCAGCTACCGACCCATCTCGGCATCAGGAATCAGATCCACTGTTAGCAGCGTACATCAGCCTTTTGGAATCAAGGATACCATGCGAGTGGCGTTATTCGGAGAATATAAACTCATCCACCATCCCTGAGTCAGACCCTAAAAAGAGGCCAAAAGCCCTGGAGCGGGAACTCTGGGTGTTTTGGCTGAACGACCAGTCGAAACTGAAGAACCATGGACTGGAGCAGTTGACAGGTATGCATCGCAGAAACTCTATCTACCTGTCTCCTTGGGACGCGCTGGATACGAATGAATGGCTTTGGGCACGGCCAATGCTGACGCGATAGGCACATGTTAGAACATGAGTTGGCCTTTTCTAATACAGTGTCATCCCCTAACACCTCGCCTTTTTTTTTTTTTTTTTTTTTTTTTATGTGGGTCATAAAGAGTGTCAATCAGGGCTTTTGGTATGGGATACGCTATTACAAAATAGCATTCCTATGCATCTAGGAGGAACACCAAGGCCAAACACTCCATCGACCCCGACAATGAATACACTCGACGTCAATGTGGAATATGAGATTTTTACATGCGCGCTCCGAAATGTCTTGGATCGGTAAGCGAGGTGCTTCCATTAATTTGACTGGATCTACTCAAAGTGTTTGTATGGCAAACTGGACTCAAAGAACTAACAAAGAGTCACCATATCATTTAATTCATAGGAGGATGGTCTCCAATGGAGGATATAGGCTTGGCGATTCATATGTCTTCCCGGCATCATTACAACAGAGACTTGAAAACAGTGTTCTTCCTACTAATCCAAAGCCGCCGCCCATGTGAGTCACTTTGGACTGAGCATTGACAAGGAACTGTGCAGTTGCGATTCTAATTGACTTGCATGATTTCACTGACGTTGAGATCATCTGGATATCGGATAGGACAATGCTCTCATGTACTCTCTCCCTCTATCTGACGTCTTCCAACCTGGTTTTTCAGCCAATCTTTCAATACCACCGGCTTCGGACTTTGGAACTTGCGGATTTAGGCGTGCGGCACCCAACAGACACAGAGCTAAAAGGTACGAGTCAAAAAGAGAATTCACGAGGCTTTTTTTTTTTTTTTTTTTTTTTTTTGAGTTCAAGCAGATGCGAGACGTTAGATTAACATGGTCGGGCATTGTAACTCAAAACAACATAGTCATTCTTAGCCCACATGGCACCCCTGCGGTGTTGAAGACGGAAGCAACGACCAAATTTTCTGAAGAACAAATGCAGTTCTGCCTTGAAGAGTGGAAAGCTCTATTTGGAACCAATGATGACTTTTCAGGAACGGATTTGAAATCACTTCCGCCACTTGTTACTGTGTGTGTGAACCAAGGGGCGAACGAAATATTGCTCCAGTACCCAACAGAAAGAGTTTTTGTTCCTATCGCCTATAAGGATTCGCCAAGCGATGTAAGTCACTTGAACGGCATGGGATCAAGGAACCTAGGCTTCATAGAAGACCTTGGCGCCAAATTCGCACTCTGGTCTTGGCAAGAGAAAACAAGAAACGCGATCGCTTCTCCCGCTGTTCCGAAACTAGTCCAACCTGTGGCAGATGTCACTCCGGTATTGGCAGAGCCAAGGAATCGATTTAAGGCAGGTTCATCTGCTTGGCAACAACACCAACAACAGCAACAGCAACAGCTTCATCAACAGCAGCAGCAGCAACAGCAACAACTGCAACAGCAGACTGTGTTTCTGCAGCAGCAACAAGATGCACTCTTGCGGCGAGAATCAAACGAAGTCATGTATGACACCAATCGCATCGATTACTGGTCTTATACGGACCCTCACACCTATCTCACTTCCATTGTTCTAAATTCTTGCGCCAATGCGGATCCAAAGGGCATAGATTCGCCATCCTCTGGCGATAACCAACCAGCCCTAATTATACAACCATCTTCGACAAACACTTCAAGACAAAGGCCTGAAAGGATACCAAAGCGACCAGCAAAGGAAGATGACGGTTGGATGCGCGTCGCACCAAAGGCTGCCAATGTCGCGTCTCCAGTCGTCCCTGCTGCCCCTGTAGTGGACACTGCTGACGTCAATCAGGACTCTTGGAGTAATGAGCTTGGCTCGGGATCACTTCAAGCTATTGAGATTGAGTATGTTGTATCTAAGGATGTGCTAATCTCCGATATCTTTGAGTTCATATCCTTTGTTGATACATCAAATTTGGTCATTAACGCCTTTCCTCCTAATCTTTATTGGTTTGGGTCTTATCACTGCTTCATGCTTAATTAGCACAAAAACTAGCGGACAAGCCGACGTCCAAAGTAGCAACTCGAACCTTAATAGTTCTACTTACCAGCTTCCGATTGATGATGGAGGTGATGTGAATATGTCTACCGGCTTTATGGGAGTAGAGCAGATGATTGGAATCTTTGGCGCAGGAAACTCTGACCTAGAGGATTGGGAAGTTACCAAGGATGACTTTAGCTTCTTTGACCAGGTAGGTCTTTGTGCTCTTGGGTTAATGGGCAGGCGATACCCGAGTGTTTTCTTTACCTATGTCGAATGCAATTCTACACAATGCATCAGCACTAAAGCCTTTTATCGTTCCTTTAATAGGAACCAAGGAATCCTCCTTCTCGGTCAATACCAATGAACATCGCGGATGCTTTCGACTCACATCCTATACAAAGCAGTATACCAAACTCTGCAATTTCATTGGACCTGTCCTCAGCGAGCGAGCTTGTGGCTATTGGAGACCCCTTCTCCGGCATGATCGCTACGGCAAGCCCGATTAGTGACGAGAGTCTCTTTAATAGTGTGGATATCGGCTTGACAAGCTTTGCTCAACCCACTCCTCCTTCCAGCGCTATTATTTCTCTTGGAGGCGCCGAAAAGCTTGTTGTTACGCCTAACGCAAGCTTTGGCCAATCTCCGGCAGTTGACCCTTTCAGTAGTAGCCAACACCCACATGATACCAGTATGCTCACACCTGCGCCACAAGGAACTCTTACGGAAGTTGATACCAATGCGACGGAGAAGCAGCCTCATCCTTCTCAAATGTCTGAAGCGACTAGCACGGCACTTATCAACAAGCACTCACCATCGATCCAAGTGGAGACAATTCATGTGCCCACCCACAGCTTTATACCCACGCTTTTCTCACCTCTGAAACTTCTTGGCGAGTATTTTGTTGACGACTCCAAATATCAGGCAGGTGGTCGATTTGTGTATAAGAGACTGTACAAGCATCGCAAATCGGTAGGGCAGGATCTCTACCTGAAATTGACGAGGCGCGAATCAAGACTTCTTCCATTTTATCAACCAGGCAAGATTCAGGAGTGGGCAGAACCTGTTCGAAAGAACACAAAGAGTGACACTCGGAAATACTCGCGAGCAGGAAGGAACCACAGCATGGCTGTGGGAATGCCAGGGTTCGCTCAAACAGACTCGATGATGGCGGAGAAGGAGAGACAGGATGCTAATGGTCAGACTGGAAGATCGCTTTCTAGTGCGTGGGGTATCTCCTCGCTTTCACTGCAGGAGGCAGGCAGGGATACAGGAACATGCAGCTCGGATAGTGACAGTGACTCTTCTATGGAATCCTCTACTTCCGATGATAGTGATGACCTCAGCAGTAATGACGACATGCGACCTATGTTTGGAAGGGTTTCTCGGATCCAAAATAAGGCAGATGGCCGTCAATCGTGGAGAGTTAGTGGCATCAACTCTGCCAAGTTTGCTGATCTGGTCTTGACACAACCTGTGGAGGACGTTGCTAGGAGGATATCAAGCATGGATGCCCTACCAAAATCGACTGTTTCTCGGCATGCAACTTCATTAATTTTAGGGCTTGATTCTTGTCGTGGCCAACGGAGATCATGGAAGTCATCGGAAACGTACCAAAGCGAGGTGGAATATGACACGCCATTTACACCAGCGATTCTTTCCGCCGCACCGCCTTCACTGGTGAAAGAGGCATCAACCATGCTTGGGGGACTGGCGCATGAATATTTCATGGAAGCAGTCAGGACACTCTCTGAGCAAGCAGTGATGGGTGATTATCCATTTGGAGGGTTCAATGAAGTAACAGGACCCAGTGGTGAAATTACGGAGGGAGAAAGCTTTCATGTGATGCTTGCGCGCAGGAAAGCTATGATAAAGTCGCTTGAAGGAGGTATGAGAATGCTGAAGCGATCGCTTGAGATACATTTCAATCGAATATTTGTCGAATGAACTAAATGAGATTATCATTTGTTTTCCGTCTTCCTTACAATAATTAGGTGTCTCCACGGTGCCTGCATTGACAGACGAATCTTTCAGGAACATTGTGGAAATGAGGTCGATTATATTTGACCTCTTTGATCATTTGAAGGGAGGGTCGCTAGAAGGTTCCATCCTACCGGTTCCCTCAGATGGATCTGCAGATATGACACTGGCGACATTTCTTGGCCATCACTCTGGTCAAGGCAACATTTCTTCCGCAGTAGTGATGAAGGGTCCATTGACGCTTTCTCAGTACTTTTCCATGGCAGAAGTGCAACAAATGCCATCAAAATATGGAAAGTACCAAGTCAAGAAGCGGAAACCAGCAGAGCCCAATCTGTTTCAACTCCACCCGCCAGATATTATTGTCGGTCACAATGAAGAATGGCTTGAGGCCTCACCAGCCATCCTTCGATTCTGGGAAAAGCTGAGCCTAGAGCCATATTCTTGCAAGAAGAACATTGCCTACTATGTGGTTTTCCCGGAAGGTATAGATATGACCAACAGCGTCATCAAGTTTTGGAGGGAGCTAAGTGTTGTGTTTGAGGCCTCGCTGTTAGGCAAGCACCAGCCAGGAACGCACCCAGACTTTAAACAAGGATTGGTACCAATACCTCTGCTTCCTGCATTGCCAAACGAGTCGACCGAAGCGCGGCAAGTCCGTAGTTACTTGGATGGGTGTCAACGACTCGGATCAATCCTAGGAGGGAAAAGCGATCGCGACTATCAAACAGTTATCTACATGGTTAATCCATTCTCGCACAGCGCTGGCTACTTTGATCTCTGTCGATGCTTTGCAATCATGAAAGCGCAATTTACAACAGCTGCCCTTGGATCACTGCTGACGCCAATAGAGCAGCAACGAGAACGGCTGGTGCTCCAGATGGTACCAATCCAGCATGTCATTTATCCATCTACCTTTGGAGGATATCTCCGGTTCGGTCTCCGGGACATGGCCTTTACGGTGTTCTCAAAGTGTAGAGTCTTTTTGGAGAGGCCCGCCTATTCGCCAGGAATGCTAGCCCAAATCAATTCCTTCGCACCACCATTTGCACTTGCAAAAACGACACCGACAGCGATTCAGTTTGATGTCCAGCAAAAACCGAATACCCTACCCAAGCCTCCAGCAACACTTCATGTGGGATACGGATTTAGTCTCGATGGGCGGTGGCTCGCATGTGTATGGACAGACCACCGTGGTGAGATGCTAGAGCATCTTGTGTTGGATATGATGGAAATGAGTGACAATCCCAAAGCCAAAGAGCAAGGACGGACAATGCCGAGCTGTCTACAGGAGATCTGGGCGAGGACCACAGTGTATCAAAGACGTGGCTCATTCGCATGGAAAACAGTTATCTGCAAGATGGGCATGATCTCGAGGCCCGAACTTGCAGAGTGGATTCAACTTGTTCAAGGCTCAGATCATACTTCAATTGTCGCCGTCAACATTGACTCACCGTTACGCATGTATCCTCACAGTCGAGGAACAGAATGTGCCACTGCTGCCTTGACTTCTTCAACTAGTGCCGCCAATACTCCTAGCACGGCAGGTATTGGAAACACGGTCCTGGGCACGCCACTAGGACTCCAATCTTCTTCTGGCGCTGCTAGTGGCTCAGCAGCGACCTCAACACCGGATAGCTCATCTACTCTTGCGACCCCAACGAGTGCTGGAGGCTATGGAGGTGCTGGACTTGGCATAGGAATGGCAGGATCTACTGGTGGTGTAGGTGGAGCCAACATGAGTTCACAGAATGGAGGCAGTATGGCAGGTATTGGTGGTATTGGTGGGCATGAAACTCTGGAGAATAGTGCAGGACAGGTCTATGCCATGATCCTAAACCATAGAATGCCCCTCATCATGAACCGACAAGAGGCTGGCTTCTCATTTACAGAAGTTCCCGACGATGGAGAAGGCGCCGACGATGCCGGAGCGAAGTCTTCAAAGGATACCATGGAGGATGCTAAGATGATGACTCCTGTTGCAGACCAAGATCAGGAGATGGATATGAACGACCTGCCAGAAGAAGGCGAGCTGTTGATACTTGAGCCCAGTACGGCGTACCCCTCAGGGGCAGGCTCTGGCTCTTCACGAGCGCCTGTGAAGCCGGTAAACAAGCGGGAGCTCGTTGGAAAGGACGTAATTGTGCCTTTAGCAACAGGATATTTGATTCAAGCTCCGGCCCAGTCGAACACGGTCATTCGCGAAAGGCATTGCCTTGAATCACTCGGAGTTGAAGTACATTTGCTTCACCTGCAACGCGTTTCGAACAGACCTGCAAGTGAGGCAACAGCATCCTCCGAGGCAACCAAACTTGGTAGTGGCCATCCCAACTCTTCCAACACTACACCATCTACAGGGGCCCCCTCCCCTTTCCAACAGCATACATCATCTGCTTATCACCTCCATCGCCAGATGCCCCCGTCTCCCACGACTCCTTATTCAGGTGGAGGACTCAGGACCTATCAACCAGTGCAGCAGCAACCTACTACATCTCAACTGCTTGCTGGGGCATCTCCATCTCTGTCAATGTCAATGTCACCTGCATCCTCGTCATCTCCAACACTCTTTATGGGTAGTCACCAACAAGGAGGCCAAATTAATGTTGTGAGTGGAAGCTCTGGTAGTATTGGCTACAATGGTGCCTTTGGTCCAACGGCCACACCCATTGTCAAGCCAACCGTTGCTTTGAACACCACAAGGGAGATTCTGAGACAGTTCCACGCATTGTCGTATCTCTCCATGTCGCCTGTTCAGACCAACTGTCTACCAAACCATTTGATTTTGCTGGAACGATTGTCAAGAGTACTGCTACTTGTCCAAGATACACACTAGACCTAGAGATTAGTCTACCTCCTTCCTCCTCCACTCTTTTGATCATAAAAAAAGGCAAAAAAACCTATCCATTTTAATTCACTTTCATACGCTCTGTTCCCTATGGGACAATCCCGCTTGTTGGATGGAAGCTGTTGTAATGACCTTTCCATTCGGGCAACTCGCTGATAACCTTTTCCAGTTTTCGGAGTGGATGTGGCTCCTCACCGTCTTGAATATTCTCCTTTGTCCAGCCTTTCAGATCAATCTTGTAGCCAAGGACATCGATCAATCGGATCCAGTGTACCATGGCTAGATCAGCATAGGAAACCGTTTCACCAAAATAATGTCCATTGTTTCCATTCTTGATCAACCAACGTGTATGACTCTCCAAGAATCTGGGCAAAACTTTTTCTTCAAAGGTCTTGCGTTTCTCTGGACTTGAGTCGAAGCAATAAGGGTAATGTTCCAGGTAGATATTCAAAGCAACAGACTTGTTGAGGGCTGCTTCTTCGGGAGTGGATCCAAGAAATCCAAGTTTTTCAGCTAGGTATTGCTGGAGAAGGTCATTTCCCGTTTCGGAATTTGTTAGTTCTGGGTCTATACCACTTGGAAGACGATTCTTTTTATTTTTATTATTATTGTTGCTGTTGTTATTATTCTTACCTCGATGGCCATCGCCTCGGCAAGCTCAAAAGTCGATCCATCAGGACGTGTCTCGATCAAGACGGGAACGAGACCAAAAGGATAATCAGCTCTGTTATTGGCAATCTCTTCGTTCGTCACGAACAAGTTTGTGTATTGGGCACCTGAGAGATGGAGAAGACTGCGTACCAGAGCTATTAAAAAAAAAAAAAGACAGTAGTCCAGAAGTTAAGAGACCATGGACAAGGGAATTCGGTTAGATGAGAGAGAGATGACCAGCAGATTGGACGCGTATTTACCGGCACGACCCTGGTAACCCATATACTTGACAACGTAGGTCGAAGAGTCTTTGGATTGAGGAAGCGTCATTGTGCAGGAATGTAAGGATTGTGGAGGAGAGAGGTTGTGAAGATGTGGTTTTTCTTTTGGTGGTTGACCTGGTAAAGTGAGATTAATATGTAACACCTTTAGGGAGGGGTTCTTTTATACTTTTCAGGGTTGGCCACAGACTGTCTAACCTTGTCATAGATGATTGGATATCGATCACGCCGCCTCGTCGAATCCATGGAAAGAAGGGCACGCCGTGTTCCTCCCCTCCCTCCCAAACACATACACAAACACGCAAAGTGGGGAGAATTGAGTTGACAATGTTGCCACGAAAACGTGATGACCATTTGTGGATGTGTCAATCGAAGAGCGTCAGGACAGGGTCAAGGCGCCCACGCCCGCGGGAGGTTTTTTTAAACCCTGTCCAGTTGTCCAGTTGGCTCAGCGCTCCCCTTGCATCAGCTAGAGCGAGAAGAAAAGGGGTTCTAAGACGCTGAGCAAGGCAGACGGGGGACATGATTGGTCGGAGAATGCAGGCTATGTAAAATGTCATTTTAACCTTCAGGTCCTGGACGTGTTTATCCGCGCCTTGTGTCTCTCTAAAATTACTTTGGCTGGAACCCAAGATGGTAATGACTGTCCAACGGTCAGGGGTCTAGCTGGATAGAAAACGGCAGGCGTCCCATCCACACGACTGTGCTCTCTTTTTTTCTTCCTTCTTTACGCCCACTCTCTCATTCTCTTCCTCTTCCGCCTCTTCCTCCGTCTCTTCCTCCTCCTCCGTCTCCTCCTCCTCTTCCTCACTCTCGGTTACTCCATTCCTGCTGGCAGGCCTTCCCGAGACCAGGTACCGCCTCAATGGGATCTCTAATGCAACGAATGCCATTCACTGATGCTGACTCCATCCTTACAAAAGTGCTCATCACTAATCTCCTCCTCCTCGTCTTCCATGCTCAGTTTCCAGTTTCGTCTCCTCTCCTGACTTGCTCCTTTCCTCGCCCTTTTTCACTTTTCTTTGCTTTTTTTTTCTCCCGCCATCTCGCCTGCATTGCTTCTCCTGTTGTCCTCTCTTTCTTTCTCTCTTTCTCTCTCTCTCTCTCTCTCTCTCTCTCTCTCTCTCTCTCTC
This sequence comes from Mortierella sp. BCC40632, assembly GCA_011634665.1. Taxonomy (NCBI): domain Eukaryota; kingdom Fungi; phylum Mortierellomycota; class Mortierellomycetes; order Mortierellales; family Mortierellaceae; genus Mortierella; species Mortierella sp. BCC40632. Next base: position 1,202,093 of record WAEK01000007.1, read on the forward strand.
TCTTTCTCTCCTTCTCTTGCACATCCCGTCCGTTGCTGCCCACCCTGTAACTTCACACCAATCATTTGAGACTCGCCATGGCCCGATACAACGGCAACAACCAATACCCCCCATTCCAAGATGCGGCGTTTCCTCCTTCCTCACCTTCGCAGATATACCAAGCGGCTTCGCCTCAGCGGAGGCCCACCAACACACTTCGCTCACCCAGTTCTCCACTCATGAACAACCACCCCTCACCCCAACAACAACCCGGTAGTCCTTATAATGGCTCCTACCCCGGCGGGCGTCCGGGCGCTGGAGGTGCTGGAGGATACAACCACTCAATGGGGCACACAGGCTACGATATGATCGATGAGAGCGACCAGGCTGGCCTGATGAGCAACCAGGGTCGTGCGGGTGGACGCCCCCCGCCTGGTCCTGTTGGATTCGGTCCTGGTCCAAGGACAGCGTCCAAACTTGATCGCAATGCAACCTTGAACCGCAGAGTAAGTTCTGCACAGAGTGTGGCAAAAAGTGTCTCTCATTGATTTTTTTTTTCTACCCTTCTCTTTGTGGTCAAGCTCATGCTAACAACTTTTCCTCTCCTTCTTCTTTGGTTTAATGACATGGTTCAGTCCATCTGCCATGTCCCCTTGACAGAAGGTAACCTGGTCATGGACTGTCCAGTACCTCGGCAACTACTCGAGAACGTTCACTTCAAGGGGGAACGCGAATTTGAATTCATGAGATACACAGCTTGTACCTCCGACCCTAACGACTTTTTTAAGGAACGCTACACCTTGCGCCCAACTATTTATCGCCGACAGACGGAGCTCTTTATTGTCATGACTATGTATAACGAGGACGACGAGTTGTTCATAAAGACGATGGGCTCCGTGATGAAAAATATTGCTCACCTGTGCACTCGCTCCAAGTCCAAGATTTGGGGAAAAGATGGATGGAAAAAGGTTGTCGTCTGTGTTGTTGCTGATGGTCGTAAGAAGTGCCATCCACGTGTCCTCAAGGTCCTCGCAGCAATGGGCGCCTACCAAGAAGGCGTCTCCATCGACACTGTTGCTGGTAAACCAGTGACGGCTCACATCTACGAGTACACGACTCAGGTCATGGTGGATTCTGAGCTCAAGATCCGAGGTGCTGACCGCGGTGTTGTTCCTGTCCAAATCCTTTTCTGTCTCAAGGAGCAAAACAAGAAAAAGCTCAACTCTCATCGTTGGTTCTTCAATGCTTTTGCACACCAACTCAACCCAAATGTCTGTGTCTTGCTCGATGTTGGAACAAAACCTTCAGGAACCAGTATTTATCATCTCTGGAAGGCTTTCGACCGTGATTCGTCGATTGGAGGAGCCTGTGGAGAGATCTGTGCTGATTTGGGTCCCAACTGCAGTAACCTGCTGAACCCATTGGTTGCCTCGCAGAACTTTGAGTACAAAATGTCCAATATCTTGGACAAACCTCTCGAATCTGTCTTTGGTTATATTTCCGTTCTTCCCGGAGCTTTCTCTGCCTATCGCTACAAGGCCTTGAAGGACTCTTCGCCTGGTGTCGGACCTCTCTCGTCTTACTTTAAGGGAGAGACAATGCACACATCAGGCGATGCTGGCATTTTCGAGTCCAACATGTATCTTGCCGAGGATCGTATCCTTTGCTTTGAACTGGTTGCCAAAAAGAATGAAGCCTGGCTTCTCAAGTATGTCAAGTCCGCCAAGGCTGCCACAGACGTCCCCGACAACATTGGCGAATTTATCTCCCAGCGACGACGATGGCTTAATGGATCTTTCTTCGCCGCCTTTTACTCATTGGCTCATTTTACACGCATCCTGACTTCGGGTCAAGGTTTCTTCCGCAAGATTTTCTTGATGTTTGAATTCATCTACAACGCTATCAACTTGGTTTTCAACTGGTTCTCGCTTGCCAACTTTTACTTGACCTTTTATTTCCTCACCAAGGCTGCCGCCAATAATGTCGACCCCAACTTTTCACCCTTTGGACAATGGGGCACGGCAACGTTCGAGGTCATGCGAGAGGTCTACCTGGCTGCGATTATCATTGTGTTTATCTGCTCTCTCGGAAACCGTCCGCAGGGTTCTCGTTTCATTTTCATTATTGTCATTTTCTTGTTTGCTGTCATCATGGGGTTCATGCTCTACCTCGCAGGATCAACGGTCTACGTGGTCGTAAAACCTGTTTGGGGCAACTACCGTGCGATGATTGACCTGATGAAAGTTCAGGGCCCGTTCCGTGACACTGTGATCTCGCTATTGTCCACCTATGGTCTCTATATTGTGTCGTCGCTCATGCATTTTGAGCCCTGGCATATGTTGACATCGTTTATCGCATACCTGTTCTTGCTGCCTGCCTATATCAATATTCTGATGGTGTATGCTTTCTGCAACACACACGACGTCTCCTGGGGAACAAAGGGCGACAACAAGGCAGAAGGACTCGGAGAAGCGACCAAGGTGACCAAGGATGGCAAGGAAGTCTTGAAGCTCGAGAAACCGACCAACCGCGAGGACATTGATGCGATTTACCAATTGAACATGCAAGAGTTGATAGTTAGACCCGAGACTGTGAAGGAGCATCGAGACAAGAAGACAAAGCAAGAGGATTATTACAAGATGTTCAGGACGCGTCTCGTCCTGTCATGGATGTTCACCAATGCATTGTTGGTGATTACAATGACGAGCACGTTCACGTTTAGCAAGGACGGGGATGCGACCAAGGCAGCACCTTCCAAGACCGATATGTTCAACCCATACTTGAGCATGATCTTTTGGAGCGTCGCTGCATTGTCTGCAGTCCGTTTCGCAGGGTCAACACTTTACTTGATCCTCCGAGCACTCTTTGGATAGAGAAAGAAAAAAAAAATAAAAAAAAAAAAAAAAAAAAAAAAGCATAAATCGTTTTTCGTTTAATACATTTTTTATTTAAATTAAAAAAAAAAATGTCATAGTCACAAAGCTGGGGGAAAGGGGAGAGAAGGTGGGGAGAGAGAGAGAGAAGAGAAAGAAAGACACAACACACCCACTCTTGTTCTTCCGACAATCTAGGACATGGGACGCCAACATGGAAACACAATCATCTAAGGCATTTGCAGTATCGCTCATTCTTGTTACTGCCGCTGTCGTGCTGGCCCACAGTCTTGCCCTCAACAACCGGGATAACGTCGCGGGTGGTGGCAGACACCGGAAACGGAGTAAAAATGGTCAGTCGAATTCAGCGGACATTCACTCTTCCTCTCCCTTCTCTCCCCCTCCCCCTGGTTTTCTCTGTCCTCGAATGTGGATGGATGGATCTTGAAAATTAGAGGGAGAATGACGCGAAATGAATTCTTCTCCAGAGCGATGACTTAAAAAAAAAGGTTCTAATCGATATGTGCTAGATGTCAGCAATGGACAGCCATCACGGCAATATGTGACAGGACTTGTAAACGTCGGAAATACCTGCTTCATGAACTCGGTGCTTCAGGTAGGAGAGAAAGTCCGCATTCAACCAGATATACACACCGTTGTCCTTGAAAAAAAAAAAAAAAAAAAGACCTCTTAGTAATACTTTTTGACCCCCCCCAATAGGCAATGGCATCTCTTCCATCTCTCAGGACATATCTCGAAGCCAGGAAAGATGTCGGACATGACCCCGAGTCTATCACTCTAGCCCTCCACGAGACTATTGAGAGTATGTAACGGGAGGGGGACGCATATCCGGTTAAAAAGACAAAAAAAAAAAAAAAAGGGAGCCGCACCGTCAGAGCTGGATACGCAGGACTTATGTCTCTTTGAAATAGTGTTGAATATCATGCACAGGTCTCCGACGGCAAAAAGACTCGTCAGGATGGTCAAAGTAGTTAAAGCCAAGGCGGCGCACGTCCTCACGAGCCAACAACAGGTAATATCTTTATCATTTTTTTTTTGTTAAAAAAAGTAACAAAGCCGAGATTGCTAAATCAACCGCTAATCTAACTAGGACGCGCAAGAACTCTTCCAAATCCTATCTTCTCGAATTTCCGAAGAACGTGAACGCCTTGACTATCGGACCACTTCCTCACTCTTGGACCGAATGACTGTAAGCGGAATCTTAAACATGGAACGACAAAACTCGGCGACTTCTGTTCTATCAGCCTCTTTATCCTTGCCATCTCCTGATGGTGCCCACCCAACAACCGGTGCCACTAAGCCTTCCGGATTTTCGTCCGCAGCTCCGACAGACGATAGCTCTTGCACCCTGGACACGGGCGACCGTCAGGAACAGATTAAAACTAATGAGACGGAGGATGAAGGCCTATTGAGAGCAAGTGTCATCCTCGACCAAAAGGAGCAAGAAAAATTCCGTCGAACCAAGAGTCCCTTCATGGGACTCTTAGCCAGCAGAGTCTCTTGTGTTGACTGTGGATATACGGTAATAACTCGGCGTCTTTTGTATGTAAAAAAGGCCAAAACACACGGCGTCAACTGCCAAGAAAACAAAAACGGTCATCCGACTATGTCAATCGTCTTCTAAAAAAAGAGATTTTTTTTTCTTTGGTTTTCCTGGAATAGGCCGCAATAAGACACTCTACGTTTGACAATCTCTCATTAACGGTTCCAATGCAGGTCCGTTGTTGACCAATGCCACAAAGGCTTTCAGCTGATTGATGAACTTGAAGTATTAACAGCCCGAGTTCAATCTCTCCTATAGTATATGTGCAGACTTGAGGAGTGTTTGAACTTGTTTATTCATCTAGATACCATTAGTGATTTCAACTGTCGTAAATGTACGCTTCTCAACGCAAGCAAGGAACTAGAAAGGAAACTCCAAGTGGCCAAAAAGCGCGAGGAAGAGCGTACGGCCACGAATCAGAATGATCAGAATCAGTCCGGTAGCACGGATGGAACTACCCCTCCCGTGTCAATGAATGGCAAGACTCTCTCCAGCGCTTCGGGTGAAAAGACAAGCAAGAGTAGAAAATCCCGGAGGAGGCCACCGTCTAATGCTAGTGACTCTTCAGAGTCAGCGAGTAGTCCTGTCAGTCTGGAAGAAATCAACGAGCTCAAAAAAAAAGTTGATGATTGCTTGGTTTACGATATTGAGATGGACCTTGTATGTATCTGTCTACCGAACGCGGGAAGAAGAGCGATGAATTCACTACATCTTTCAGACTTGTAGCAGTTCAGGACGACTGATCAATTGAAATCGAACCCTCATTGGACTCTCTTTTATTAATTGCTAGGCCCCAATTGAGCTGACACCAGTTCGTAGCAAAAGGACGACCAAACATTCCATGATTGCCAAACCCCCTCAGGCACTCTGTTTGCACCTGAACCGATCCATGTTCACATCGACTGGAGAAATGGCCAAGAACCCGTGCAAGATCCAATTTTCGGCTTATCTGGACTTTACACCCTTCACCACTTCGGGACACTTGACGACAGTTCCGACAAGGAGCATGTCTCGGAGAGCCTCCGTCGCCCAGACAGGAGCCACTAATGGGCAAATCACCAAGGATGGTGTTGTTAGTCTGACCGCAGGGTTAGGGTTTGGTTTGGTAGGAGCCACCAAAGGACTTGGGATCGCTTCAACAACAAATCTCGACCGGTCATCGACTGCCTCTACATCGTCCACTACACACCCAGGATTCCACTCAAGCACATCCTCTCAGGATATCGGAGTCCTGAGTCGCGATAAGGAGATGGGTGAGAATGAGGAAGATGAAGGAGAGCCTGTCATATATCGTCTCTGGGCAGTGTTGGTTCATCTAGGAAGTCATAATTCAGGACACTTTGTGACTTATCGTCGCATTCCCTTGACCAAGAGTGAGATCAAGGTATCTGACAAGAGTCGGATGGATCAATGGCTCCCACAGAGTACAAAGTCTCCTCTTAAGACTGCGCGTCAAAGACAGGAGAGACTTCAAGTGCTTGAGAGAGAGTCTTTGGAGGCCAAGTGGTGGAGGATATCGGATGAGGATGTCCAGATCGTGAGCTGGGACATGGTGAAGAATGCAGAGGCCTATATGCTTTTCTATGAAAAGGAGAATTTGTAGTAGATGGTTACCCTCCCCTCCCCTCCTTTTAGGGGAGAAAGATTGGCGTAGAGAATAGAATGGTCCTCCCCCTCCCCCAACTGGCCACCCATGGGCGCCAAGTTTTTTTTTTTTTTACTCGCTCTCTCTCTCTCACTCACTCACTCATATTTTCACAAGGGGAGGGATATTTTTTGTAACTCCCCGAGAACACAAAGTTCAGAAGTGACTACTCTTTCAACTGTGGAGCGTGAGCCCGGACATGAACTATGCCGCTTGCGCCAACATTCTCATCCCCGTGAATTCATCCATAGTTCAGACTGGTTTCCTGGAAACTCTTATCACCGCGCCACTTAACCCCACTCTTCCTCTCTCTCTCCTCTCCCCTTCCCATTCTCTGGCCCATGCCTCATAATGTCCTTGTTGAGCCAAAGCCTGCCCCTTTGTGAAATATCGAATGGCGTTGGCAAAAAGACGGTTTAATTACAAGTGCACTCTAGTGTAGGTTTGGTGAAGGAGGAAGGGGAGGAGAAGAAGGATGTGGGTGGATGTTTAGCGATATTTACAATTCCTCCTTTCTGTTCTCGGCCTGAGGTTCAGCCTCCTTTGGCTCGGCCTCCTTTGGCTCGGCTTCCTTTGACTCTCCTTCCTTGGACTCAGCCTTCTTTGCCTCCTCCAAAGCCTTCTTCTCCTCCAGAGCCTTCTTCTTCTTCTCATCAACGGTAACGCTGAGGTTGACTTCATATCCAGTATCATCCTCGGCGGCATTCACGATCGATGCGGGTGCCTCCGCAATGGGGAAGACCTCAGGAACATGGCTAGGGTCCTTGACGGGGTAACCTTCAACAGCCCTTTCCTCTCCCTTCTCAAAGTCCAACCATTTCTCACAACCGGCAATCTTGGAAGAGGTCTTGAAATATTTCATTGTAACCTCTTGGTGGACGTAGGGGCACTCGGCAGAGCAATCGGCCTTCATCCAGAACAAATCTTGGAAGGCAAGGCAGACGCAACGTTGTTCTTTGGGGGTGGGTCCTGAGGGACGAGCGTTGATCCTGGCCGAGTTCATTGTAAGATCGCAGGCATGTGGGAAGTGGTTGTTCATAGCCTTGGTCAAGCAGGTAGCGCAGTAGTCTGGAGTCATGGACCCAGCCTTGAGATCGATAGCAGCCTTCTCTGAAGCTGTAAGAGCGGCATTGACGGACGAAGAGAACACGGCCAGCGTGGAGGCGGCAATGATGGCGATGGCAGATGAGATATGCATGGTGGTGTGGAGTGATTTAATGTGGGATGGGGAGAGGAGAGGAGAGTGTGGAGAAAGAGGAATGTGGAGAAGAAGAAAGAAGGAAAGGGGGAAAAAAGCAAGAGAGAGAGAAAGAAAGACGCGCCAGTTTTATAGGTCGAACATCATTCCTCTTTTACAAAGTCTCCTTTGCGGTTGACCAATTCCGCGTATTGGAAGAGGACACACATCCATACACACATCCACACGCACATCCACACACCATCCTGTATACATGTGCAAAACTGGTCACAGAGTTGTGGGCAACGCACCGGGAGAAGTATCACAGGATGGGGCGCGTCAGTATACACCCGCAGGCCAGGGGGCTGGGCCCATGGAGGCAATGACATTTCACTTCAGCAGTGTAAAGTGAAAACGGGCCACAAAACTCGACTCCTTGGAGCACTCGCCTCAATCCGCGTAACTGTCTTGTGTTTTTTTAGTGTTTTGTGTTCACTGTAGTGTTTTTCTTGTGCAGTGTAGAGAGAGGGAGAGAGGGAGAGAGAGTTATGGCTGTATCCACATATTTTTCCTGAGGTGTGACCAAGTAGCGCCTGTATTCTATTGTAGCGGCGCTGTCCTGCCCTGACACGAAGTGGCAGCATCAGGTCAGCGAGTTTGACTGTTCTGTTGTTCAACATGCTTGCCCTCACTTCAGACACTGGTGGACCTCTTAACGGCCGACAACGCATCCTGTTGTTCTTTTGTTTGTCGTACAGTCCTGTCCAAGAACCCCAAACGAAATGCGGGAAGGGGAAAGAGAGTCTGTTATACCCACGGAGCATTTCATTGTTTTCTTATGACAAACCGAGTATCACCGCATATTTTTTTTTCTTTTCTTCTTCCACAAATCCCACATAAGATTCTCTTCTCTTCCCTCTCTCTCCACAGACAAACCCTGACACAGCACTAACACGCCAAGGTCGACAGGTAGCTCTGCAGCCACATCTTATTGAAGAGGCAATGCCGCAGACCTGTCAGCATGTTATTGTTGTTGCTGTTGTGTGTTTGCTGTCCACGAATCCAAAGACGATTGGACGGCGGAATGGTAAGGATGATAACATGAGTGAGTTGCACAGACTCTGGATTCTTTGAGTCAGCAGCTCCTTCCTGCGCCACTCTTGTTCTTTCGTCTCCTTCAGGAAGCAAGGAGAGATGGAAAGATAGAGGGACCACTCCTTTTGTGAATACTGTCAAGGATGTCGAATGTACGCCCATCCACTGCATCCACAGACAAGTTTCGACTCACTAAATGAGCTCGACTCCTTGAATTGATGATCGAAATGTCCACCTTGGTTGAATGCATTAATGCATGTCCACTATGCATCCTCGACAAATGACTAGCATTCCACATGTTCCGAGGGAATCCTGATGGTACTGAATCTGTATGATTCTCGTCAGAAATTGGATCAAGAGTAGCTCAGTCCAACGTCTAGTGGAGGAAGTGCGTCCTTGAGTAGATGAGACAATAAAAAAAAAAAGGGCGTCAACTGTCGCCACCAAATAATGTGACACTCGCAATTGGACCAAAGTCAAAACTGTCGATAGACTCATGACATGGTGTTATCCCCTCTTAATTTGACCATCATGACTCCACACACACACATTCAGATAGAGAGAGAGAGAGAGAGAGAGAGAGAGAGAGAGAGAGAGAGAGAGAGAGAGAGAAACTCCCTTTGTCAGTTTTGTCAGTGACATTCGAACTGACCAGTGCAAGGAGAGAAGCATTTAGACTAGCTCTCTATCCAACTAGGGGCGTGAAAAGCCAGTGGGCTGTCCAGTGGGTAGTATTGAGCCCATTCACCTTAATCCCGTGTTGCTCCACAACGATCTGCGTCCCACTCTGAACCCATTGTTCTTGTTGTAGGCGCAGACCACTACAACCGAGCCACAGATCGAGCCAAAATGTCCCGTGATGGGAAAGAGAAAGACAACCTTGTCTCCTTCAAAGCTCTCTCTCCTCAACTTCGTTCTGTTGCCACTACTCCAGCTCATGCCAGAACATGTCCCACAGACTGAACACAGATCCACAGGGGCGTTGGAACCCCATCGACACCGCGTGGTCGCTCCTCTTCCGCCCTACACCACGTGTCAAGGACGCACCAGAATCTCCAACAGACCTACCAACAGATCCTCAACATGGCCTCAAGGTCCTTGAAGGCCCTGTTGTACGACAGTCAAGTCGTAAACGTCGTCGAGGTAAACGCCATTTTAGGAGCTGAAATTACTTTGTCCCTGTTAGTTCACATATCTGAAAGAAGGACAAGGCTCTTTATCTACTGACTGCTGAGAAAAGAGATGAGCATGTCCACCGCGCTCACCACCACTTGTCTCCCTATGTAGTTATGGGAGACAAAACTGTCGTCATTTCTGAGGATCCTGTGCCTTCTTCTTCTGTGACGCTCTCTGCAGCCTGCAGCACCGCCGCTCCTGTAGTCGGCTCACCCATGGTAGAGGCCACCTCTGTGGGTCGCTTACGCTACAAAGCAAAATCGGCTAAAAAGGTAGCGCTTGAAGACAATATGAACACTCCTCCTCCTCCTCTCCTCCCTCCAACGGCTGAAAATCAGGGAGGCAATCCATTGCCAACATGCTCTCGTCCTTTGCCTCAAGACAAACCATTGTTCAATGCAGTAGAGGACTGTTTTCAAGACTGTTCATCCGAGATAGGGGAGCTTCTGGACGACCTACTCTACGACAGATTGCCTCAGTTGTATCGCGAATGTAACACCTTGTCGCGTCAGGTGACTCAGGACATCAACCTTTTCATGCGGATGGCCACGAGTGAAGCCATTGATCAAGGGGGTCTAGGTTCATTTCTCCAGGAACCAGACCTATGGATCGAGACCGGCGTCTTGAATATGCCCGAAAGCCACGAAGACGCGTCTGCATGCAGAGAACTCCCGACAAACAAAGAGAAGCTAGACTTTTTGATCCCAGCGCCGAACGATAACCCAGTGACTCCTCCCGGATTCCCGGATCAGCCTTGTAACATCTCAAGCCCTGCTACTGTCTTTAGTTCCGTGGACGAAACGAACCACACGCCGGAGGAAGATGCTCTGCCAAGACAATCTACAGAAGATAAATCAGCCGACCTAAATGACTTTGAAGTGTGCTCGGCACGAATTATGTACTGGGATTTATGCCTCTGCAGTTGCGTTCATCGATTATTCGGCATTTGTTCCGTGGTCAGGCTGCTATCGGTTTATGATACGGTCGAACAAAATCAGTGCAAGCTTCCGCTTGGTAAGCACAGCCCACTAAAGGATTCGAGATTTTTTTCCCTTGCGACTAGACTGAAAGAGCTTTCTCCTTTAACTCAACCCCTGAATGCATCGGGAAGATTTAGGCGAGATCGAAAAGTTGACCAAAGGCGGCAATGACATCCTAAGCATGCTCGAGACATTCCATAAAGCCCGGTCCGAGATTCTTGGCAAGATTATGGAAGAGCGCGCAAGAATCCAGACAATCTTCCCTAGTCCATTTGCACCGCCCAATCCTAGTAACCTTTGCCAACCTCACGCAGGAGCGGCGGCGTTCTCGCCCATCTTATGTGGACACGATGCAGCTTTGAGGGAGCTTGAGAGAGCGGTGCTGTTGAAGGACTGTCGACACCTTCATGCCCTATGGCTATCTGGAAAAGAGATGCAGTCGACATGCGCAGTGCTGCATCAGCTCGTCCGGCGGTATTGCAGAACAATGAATGAGCTTGAACCTGCTCTGCCACCTTGACGAAAATGTGTTCAAGACCCTTAGATCAAAGCGCTTTCACATCGCAATTATCCACCAACCAATTCATGCATGATCGAAAGTATCTTCCCTCAGAGCCGCCGTGACCAAGCAGACCAAAGTTTTTTTTTGTTTTTTTTTGCCGTTTTTTTCTCAGGAGAGCCGAAAGACAGCACGGCGTGTGTAACGGACTAAAGCTATAAAAATGCCCACAACTGTTCAAATCTCGAGGTGAAATAAAACGACCCTTGCTTCTCAATCTCACAACAGCACCCCTACCACCGCTCTTTCTTTCCTTCGATCCTCATCTCTGCCTTCTCTCTCTCTCTCTCTTTTCACGCTTCCACGATCCAAATGAAGACCTCGAGTGCCATTCTGATCCTCTCTACAGCCATTGCATTTAGTGCTGTGGTCAAGGGAGCACCCGTGACGAGCCAGGATTTCATTGAACCAGTCGCCGAAAGACACACCCCTGCGCCTCCAGCAAATGACCAAGGTGAACCCGGCTGGGGCCTTATCAAACCCAATGGCGACAACGGATGGCCTGCACCTCCTGTGAACAAGCGCGGTGAGCCTAGCTGGGGCTTTGCCAAACCCGATGGTGATGACGGATGGCCTGCACCCCCTGTGAACAAGCGTCATGATTCCGGTTGGAATGCTGTTGAGCCAACTGGTGATAACCATACTCCATCGCCTCCCGTCCATAAACGCGAGGACGGTGTCTGGCTGTCAGATGTGCTCAATGACGACGAAGAAGCGTCCTCTCTGGAGAAGCGTGACATGGCCTGGGACTCGGTCGAACCTAACGACAACCATGTGGCAAATGCTCTTGAAGAGCGTGATACAGCCTGGAACTCGGTCGAACCTAGCGACAACCATGTGGCAAATGCTCTTGAGGAGCGTGACACGGCCTGGGACTCTGTCGAACCTGATGACATGCACGCAACCTCTGAGCAAGCATAAGTTGAAAGATAAAGACTAGGTGCCAACACCATTCATAAAACACGCTCTTACTGTAACAAAAAAAAAAGGCCATCTCAAAACAAAAATAAAAGCAGGTCGCTAGCCGATCATGATTCCTTAGAACACCATCTGTTTGTCTCCTGTCAGTAGGTCGGTAGGCGGTGTGCTGGGCCAAATTATCAATAGATACTATTTTACCACAGGCTGACCTGGTAAGGCGCGATAGATTAGGAGGCTCCCATGAGAGAATATGTCCCACGAAGGTTTGGGGTAATAACTACCGTAGGCATGGGCATGTATTCCGCTCTCCTGGCTCGAAACAAGGTCCGGCCCCATATCCATGGAGATTGGGGTGAGGCATGGGAGTGGAGATACCAGAGCGATGGACTATGCAGGAGCAGAGAAACAGGAGTAGGAGGTGAGCAAGGGAGAGCTTGAGAGGCGACCCTGCCTACGTGACTCTGAACAAAACACATCCCAAGACAAACTAGGAACAGGATCCCCTGCTCTTGACTCCCTCTTCGAGGAGCCTGAGAGACTCCTGGGACAACACAAAGGTTTCCAAGGTCGCCTTTCGTTTCGGCTGCTGGTGGTTTTTTCCCGCCAACGAGACCAGTGAGCACGAAATCAGTCAGCTTGTTGCAAATGTGTTCGCCGATGGATAGGGGCGCCTGAAGCTCAAGCTCCCGGAGGGAGGGCTCCCGCTGGCCCCATGGTATTAGCGATATAGGGATGCCACGGTACGAGTGTGTGGGAGCGGCAGACACATCTTTGCCTCTGTTCCCGAAAAGAGGAGAATAGAAAGGGACTATAGGTACCTCTTTAGAGAGGTTCTCTCTTTCTCTTTCTCTTTCTCCCAGATCTCTCCCTTTGCTTTCTCTCTCTCTCTCTCTCTCTCTTCTCTCTCTTCTCTTTTTTTCTCTCCCCTCCCTTTGCTCCCTTCCCTCTCCTCCACACGAGAAGGGGTAACATGTCCTTTGCTTTGGCCAATGTCTCCTTGCATCACGCCCCTTCTGTGCTTCTGCAAGGCGTCTCCCTGCGTGTCTTCTTCATTTCCACTGCTGGGAGCCATCCCCCCTGAAAGGACAAATGCCCACCAAGTCTCGTCTCCTTTGACGCCTGACCCACCTGCGCACACGCTTGGACAAGAGACAGAGCGTGCGCGCTGGGACACATGCCGATCGCCCACAGCGGGTCTGTGCTTGTGCACCCTTGCGCGTTTCTTGGTCGCTTATTCCCATAGACAAAGAACATACTCATTCCCCTTTCTCTTGTCTCCTCACCCCAGCTCCTGACTGACAGCCAGCCTGCCCAAGAGCCTCTACATCTACTCATCGCCTAAAGGGATACCTGTGTCCCCTTTACATCATCTACACCACAGCAGAACGCATCACTTTGCCTTCCCGTCTGCTTGTTCGCCCGCCTGTCTGCCTACCAACCCCTTCGCATCGGTATTAACAAAAAAAAATAACAATAGAAAAAAAAACGTGGAGTCGCCTGAGTACCAGGTGCCGACCTAGCACATACCCAGGGGCGGAAGCCGGTCTCCATTGGTAGAACACCTTGATTCTCTCTCTGCTCTTGTCCCGACAATTTCACTTGCTTCCTAGTCCTTCATCCATTCCCTTCTCCACCATCTGCAGACGATGCAGTCTATGATCCACATCCGTCCGGGCAGCACCACGCCAGGACAAAACTAATCTTCTCCGCCTAAACTTTTCTCTTCTTTTCTTTTTTTTTGTCCGCCCTTCAACCACATTAGTGCGCTTGCAGCCCGCCATTCCCTCGCGAGACACGCACCACCCATCGAGTCCAAAGGGGAAACCTTGCTTGTCCCTTCCACTCTCCGTCGCCCACCTCCTTCGCCCGTGCCCACCCCTCGATAGTAGTGCCACCTCTCACTCTCTCGCTCTCCCTCCCTCCCCCCACCTCCTTCCTTTGCTCGATATAGTTGTCCCTTTCGCGTCAAGCGACCACATCTTCGATCCTGAATTGCACGCGTGCTTTGTGTATCTCTCTGTTTGTGTGAGAGCCTCCCTGTTGCTGCCTAGACAGCAACCACAACACTGAGTTGCATACCAGGCGATTCCCGGCTGCCTTTAGCATTCGGCACACGATCTTGCTGCCGGTGAGCGACTGTGAAGAACCCTTTCTACTCATTCCTCTCGACCGTCTACATATCAAGCCGACCCTACCCCTTCAGGCCTATAGTAAGTCGTACCTTGACTCCTCTTCCTTCTCTTCCTCTTCCTTTGAACAACCCTACCTTGCGTTGGCCAGGATCCACACCCTCTGCTCCTCAGCGATCATTACTGCACAGCAAAATAAGCGAGTGTTTGTACAGCCTCAGCACAGACACAGATCAGACAGCTCGATCCTTTGTCTGCCCGTCTGTTGTTGCTCGACCCGATAGCAGAACGACCTGCCCCATGCACCCCGCAAACAGGTATCCTTTGCGCACATTAGGCCTGTCACATCCCTTGCACGATCTTTGTCTAACTCTTTTTACTCTTTGTTTGTTCTCTCTCTCTCTCTCTCTCTCTCTGTTGCTCTCTCTCTTTTCCTTTCTTCCTTTCTTCTCTCTCTCTCTCTCTCTCTCTTGTATCCTCATCGCCGCTTCCTGTCTTTCCTTTCTCTCTCTCTCTCTCTCTCTCTCTCTCTCTCTCTTTCTCTCAGAATAGCTCATCCCTTCGTACCTCTTACTCTAAAGTCCATACCCACGCACCACCTTGTCCTTAATAGCCCTTTCAAGGTCTCCCCTCCGCTTGCCCCCTCCGCCCTACGGTCTTTTTCCCCCCTTCACTCCAAAGATTTGTTACCCGTTTCTTTGTCGTCATCGACATCTCACCCACGACCCTAGAGAGCCATAGCCATCGGCATAGCCATCTAGACCTAGTCCAAGTCCTCCTGCTCCTTCTTTCTCTCTCCTTCTTCTTCTTCTTCTTCTTCTTCCTCTCCTCTTCTTCTCGTTTCCGGATATATATTCCAACTCCCTGGCGCACATTTGTTTGCCAGCGATTTCCGTCGTCCCAAGTTGACTGCGATCTGCCATTGCCTCTCTTTGCTCCACTTCCACACACACACGCTCCCATTTAGACATATACTCTTTTACACATACCTACCCTCTTATACATTCACACAGGTACACAGCCAATATGTCTGCACGGTCCACCAATCTTAGTATCGACACACAGGCCGCTGCTGCGCGGAGGGGACTGCCGTCACCCTTGAGCTCTACAACAGGCTGTCCACCTGAAGAAGAGATGGTCTCCACAGCCACCTTGTCCCACCCTCAGTCTCTGTCAATCCCCAACGTCCCATACCACCATCGTCAACAGAGCATGTACGACCATTCTCAACAGCAACAGTACAGTCGGTCGCATCGGGATCAAATGCCAACCACACCTGCTACTCCATCTTCCGGCACCCCAGTAGTTCGACATCCATTGTGGCGGTTACAATGCAATTCTTGCAAGGCTGTTCTGTGTGAACAGGCGATGCAGGGCCATTTAGTCGGCGATCCCTCCAAGAAGCTTTTCTCAACCAATCAGGCCATTGGGTAAGGGGTTCCTCTCCTTCTTTGCGACCTGTTTTCACCGTGCATGCCAGAAGGGAGAAGGCGGCAGAGACACACACACACATGTTTTTTTTTTTTTTTTTTTTTTCAGGGCATCTAACATGTACACCCCCATCCCTTCCTTCCCTCCTTCCTTGCTTCCTCCCACAATTCCGTTACTCTTTGCTTCGATTTGCTAGTGTCCTCGGTCTCCCTGACCGCCCAGTATCGATCATTTGTCCATGCAAGTTCCACATGTTTGCATGCGCGAGCTGGTAAGCCTTTTATATTTAATAATATTAACTATTAATTTCTCGAGAGAAAACGCATGCCCGGGCTCCGGATAGAGCAATTGAAGGCAGTCCTCGAGCCTTTGGAAACCAAGAACCAATTTTCCATTCTCCTATTTTTCTTAATTTTCCTGACTCTCTCTCTCTCTCTCCTTCTCTATCGCTAGTGGAAGCATCTGCGGCTACAACTTGAGCCAACCATGCACAGGATGCGAGACCAACCGGGGCAATGGCCATTTCTGGATCTTTTATGCGCACGAGATTGTTGCTCAATGGCGCACAATTGGGGATCGCAACATGTTTTGGGATGACCTTCCGACCTGGAGCAGCAAACCTGATGGCAATGTTGGACGCTGAAGAAGAAGAAGATGCAGATTCCTTCTTTTGGAACGGAATGAAGATATTGTCCTGGACGGCATTTTTTTTTTTTTTTTTTAGAAACGGGTAGCCACCCTTTTTTGTTATTACAGCCGGAAAGGAGAGAGAGAGAGAAAAATCAAAAAAATGAGAGGAGAGAGAGAGAGAGAGAGAAAGAGAGAGAGAGAGAGAGAAAGAGAGAGAGAGAGAGAGAAAAGAGAGAGAGAGAGAGAAAGAGAGGAGGGAAAGCGATCTTTCCCTTCTGGGGAAGGGATGGACATACCGAAAAAAAAAAGAGTACATCTCTCTTTCTGACTTTCCCGCTCTCTGTTCTCCCCCTCTCCCCACATCTCTTTTTTCCTCTTCCACCTTCCCTCCCTCCCCCCAAACACCCCAATGATTGCCTGTCTTGTATTTTTTTTTTCCTTTTCTTTGATAGACCCCGACTGTCACCCATTCATCCTACGATTTAAATCTCCTTGTTCATTTTCAACTACTTTTTACTTTTTTTCCTGCATGGAATTAATAAGACTTTTTGTCACTTCTCTCTTCTCTCTTTCACTCTTCTTTCACAAACACATACACACACACACACACACACACACACACACTCCTCCTTCCACTATTTCTACATATCCCCACTCCTTGTGTCCTCCTTTTTTTTTTTAAAACATTGATAGAATATTTTCTTTACCAGTCTAGTAATATTTTTGACCACTGCCTGCGTATAGAAAAAACAACAACAACAACAACAACAAAAACGAAATAATAGTTTATATCCCCCCCCCCCTCCCCTTCCCCTCAAAAAAAAAAAAAAAAAAAAAAGGGTTTCAGCGACTTGACGCGTGGCAGTATTTGATAGAAATGCGCGCCCAACAGTGGATGAACGTGTTGTGTCTGTTTTACCAAGAACAAATCATCTGAAGCGCTTTAATTTGATGACAGTCGAGACGCACTTCCAAAAAAGAAGAAGAAAAAAAAAAGGGTCCTGACTACTAAGCGTTGATGATCAGAAACAATAGACTAGTTGTTGCTGTCGCTAGTACGGTCATCATTTCTCCATTCTTCAGGGTTCCAGTCCTGCCACTGCCACTTGCCCCGTTCATCATCGGATTTGTCGTCCGCGCGTTACCTCCTTGGACCTCGGGCTGGACTGCTACCTGTGGTGGCTGTTCTGAAGATTGATGCAATGATTGGGCTGCTTCGTCTACCTGACTGGTGCTGTTGCTCACTGGAGCCTTGACCGATCCAGGGTTGATGACGGAACCGTCTTGTGGGGTCGTCGAGGATGAGCCATTTTCTGTTGCCTCCAAGGGTTGAGCATTGTTCTGCCTATTGACCTTTAGAGCCTCTGGATCCACCTTGATATGAAGAGATGGTGGGGACTCGATCTGACCATCGTCCGAGGACTTTGAGCTGGACTGAATCTGATCTGGAGCCACAGCGGAGGGACTGGTGGTGGGTGGATTTGGGACAAGAGAACTTGGACAGGAATCCTCCGAAGGGGGGATGATCTGGATCAATCTGCGGTCCTCGAGTTCGAGTTGACAAAAAGTGCGTTTACCATCTTTTGTACATGGGTATGAGGCTGGTCCAAAGGCACGTAGAGTGTAATCACCGGCGGTCATCGCGCTGGGTACGGTCCAAGTAAAATTTCTGGCGCGAACATTCGTATCTTTTATCCCCACCCGCCCCCATCCCATCCATCAACCATCGAGAATGAAGGAAGGAAAGAAGGAAAGAAAGAAAAAGGGGCCTCCGTGAGTCAATTAAAGTAATAAAGCAGCATTTGATCCCATCATACTTTCCGAAAAGGATAGAAAGGTTTACACTCTTTTTATCCAAAAATAAAAGTCGCCCCACGTTACTGCAACACAAAGCGCACATACCATCCCACTCTTGGCGAGTCGATTTGTGGAGATTTTCAATGGTGACAGTTTTGTTTGCGTCCAAGACTTGAACCTGAACCCAGTTCAACATGGCCATATCTGAATATTGTACACGATATCCCAAGTCCACCGGACAGCCTAGTTGAAAAAAAAAATCCGATGACCGGCTTAATGAAAACAAAGAAGTATTTCTCTCTCCCAGTGGATAGGGTCTTTGTGACCAGGCTTGGTCAGTTTTTTTTTTTGCATACCGGCAGGGACTTGGGCGTTTTCTGCTGGGATGATCCAGAAGACTTGATCTAAGATGCGCAAGAGTGTGGGTCAGTAGGATGGTTTTCGGAGATAGAGAGGAGGTAAGACTGGTCGAGAGTCGATCATCTAGGCCTCGAGACCTGAGAATTACTCTTTGCCTTAGCAGGCGCTTTTCTCTCTCTCTCTCTCTCACTATCTACTTTTGCTCATTTTCTATCTTTCTCCATACCTGCGAATACTGAGCCTATTAAGGCTGCTAGCATTGTTAGTGCAGAGGTAGAATGGCTTGTGCGTTGTAACATGTCGAGTAGATATATATATATATTTTGCGATTGAAGGGTGGTAAAAAGGAAATCAGAAGAAAGATAAAGAGAGAGAAAGAGAGAAAGAAGGGCTAGAAAAAAAGAGGAGGCACCAAGAAGACTCTTTTTTTTTTTTTTTTTTCTGTCAAGTGTCCAAAGCACGTCACCATCACCAATGGAGGCTTCTCTCTTTCTCTCTCTCTCTCACAGTACGGCGGGCACAAGTTGGGTCAGGGCCAGCCAGGAACGGGATTCCCTTAGAGCCGACACAAACTGGCGCCGGTTCCAGACCTTCTCCCGGTTTCTCGAAGCGCAAAAAAAAAAAAAAAAAAAAAAAAAAATGGTCAACTGATCACAGACCCATGTAACACCACTGCACCGTGGGGTGCACCACAACCAGAACCAGTCACCGGGGCGTCCCAGTCCCCATTCTTATTCCCTTTTCGCAGTCCTCCCTCCACCTCCACTGCTCTCTCCAGAAAAGTATAGAATCCTTTCTTTGCTTTGCTGCGGCTCAAGACAACAACCAGGATCACCAATTCCATGTTCATAGTGATTTATTAATCCCCACACTGTGGTTCTCTCTAAGCATAATAACTAGGCGAAATCAGCATGTCTGAAAGGATCTCCAACTGTTCAGGCTCAAACGCTTTTTGATCCTCATGCCAAGTGTCTTGGTGTGTCCGCTTAAAGTCACCAAAGGCCTTCTTGACCGTTGTCGAAATAGGCGGCGGGTCACTAAAGAACTTGGACAGGTAGACCATCACCTCTGGCATCCATCTCGGTACCTCATACGGGAATGCCTCCAAAAGCGAGGCCAACCCCAGAACACCTCCATGTCGTTTCACGATCGCTTCTGAATAACCCTCGGGAATAGGGTCCTTCTCGGGTCCAGCACGATTACGCTTTCGGGAGGGAAGTGGGGTGGACGACAAGAGCTTTGTGAACTTTTCAAAGAGCATCTGTGTGGCATCGCGACGGGAACACCGGACAATCCCTGACAGAGTCGACGCGGCCAATTGTCGCACCTATTCAAGAGAAGTAAATGAATAGAGGCAATGTCAAAGGACACATTCCCAGCTCTGAAAAGTCTACTGTGCAGCAATAGCTCTTCCTTTAGCCCATATTTCTCTCTCTCTCTCTCTCTCTCTCTCTCTCTCTCTCTCTCTCTCTCTCTCTCTCTCTCTCCTTACCTCAATCTGTGGATCCAGCAACATTGATGAGACGGCGTCCATCACTTGCACCATCAATTCCACGTCCATAGAAAACAAGTTGGTGAAAAAGAAAATCTGGACAATGGGCAAGACATTGTTCCGAATATGCCAACTCGTGGATCCTTGGAGAAGCTTGCAGAAGAGGTTTGTCATCACAGGCACCATACTAGCCGGATAGATGAAATTGGCAAGTTGGAGGAGAGACATGGACGCAAGCTGTTGTAAGTCTTGGTCATCAGGGATATCTTGCATCTGGAAAAGCTCAGCAACAAGAGGGACCACGACACCATAGGTTGCTTGGACACGGAATCCAGTGAGTGCCTGGTAAACCCACGAAAGTACTAAGGAGAAAAAAAACAAAACAAAAAAAAGTAGGTTACAATCAAGTCCTTCTCTCTTTCGCATTTACAAAAAAAAAAGGGGGGGGAGGGGTCAGCACAAAACTCTCATGGACATACCTGTTTTACTGGCGTTGGCATAATCGGAAGCACCTTGAACCGAAGGTTGCCTCTCAGATCTCCATTTCTCCAGTCCTTCCAAAAGTGCCTGGACTTGACTTGTAGACTTTTCATCCAAAGACTCAATCATCGCACTTGGAAGGTTCATCTGTTGCGCCTGATCCTCCAGCAAGGCCTTGACGCTCCCGTAAGAAGGATGAGGCCAGAGTTGGAACAGTTCGTTGATGACAAGGCCCAGAATCTCTCTGACCTGCTTGTACGGATGCGCAATGTTCCTTAGGCAATCCTCCCTCAACGAAGGCGTCAAAAGCGAGACCCTCCATGAGAACGAGACCAACAAGGCCCGCGTAAAGAAAAGGTTCTTGGATTCCGAAAAGGCGGCCGTCGAATCTCGATCCAGAGGCGTACTAAAGATTAAGGTGATCAGGGGCAAGATCCGTCTAGGATCCCGATACATGCAACAGTACTTTACAAACCGTTCCCAATAGACGAGTGAGTCGGGTGTACAGAGTTGGAAGGTCTTTTTCAACAAGGGTGTGAGCCAGAGCCACATCTTGTCCAAGGACTCCTTTCTCCAGTGCTTGCTGCCACGGATCAGACCTCCAATGATCTCTGTCGCCGTTCGCTGAGCATTCTTGTCATCGACTCGATTACAAAGACGGACGACAACGGGCTCGACTTGATCCAGGAATTTATCTTCCCAGAGTCCAAAGATGGACTTGTAGAACCGGGCATGTTCACTACTGAAGGCATCATGTCTTTCGCCCCGAACAGGCTCCTGTGCCATGTAGTCGGATAGTTTTTCCCAGAACAGAGGCTGACCAAAGAATTGTTCTAAGTGGTCAAATGCTGGTCGAGACTCGGCATCCACCTCTGGCATTACAAAGTCATCCGTGCGTGGTAAATACGCTTTATAGGACTTTGGCCAGGCTAACCAACCGGTGGAGAGAGAGTCATCAAGAAGACTAGAAAAAAAAATTGTCATTCAGAAATGATTAGGATACAAAAGAAGAGTATCCATAGCCTCCTTCAAATCCATCAAGGAAATGACATTAAAAAGACAAAGAAAAAAGTACCTCGACTCGGGATTGTCATAGTTGATCTCGGTCACAGACGATTTCAAATAGCCGAATGTGAAATCTTCAGGGACTACATCCGGAAGAGTCACCATCCTCCTCAACGGATTCGTCGCCTTGCGGACGATTAGGCTATAGGTATCTCCCTGGGCAAATGTCCGTGTCTTGATGTCCACCATCACGACCACGAGGGATGTGAGTGCAATCCGCCGAACCATGGGCATTTCTGATAGAATACTCTGGGTCATGAACTGGGCAATGTCCAGACTACAAGGAATATCAGGACGCATGAAAATCTCGATAAAACTCATTGCCATTGTTTGGTAGCGCCAATGGAGGTCAGTGGCGCGTGCCAGCTCCGTCAAGTCTACAATCTATTGAAAGACCAAAAAAGAAAAAGATAAAATACACTCATTCAGTAGCAGGCTTATGCTTCATACTACTCTGATCCTGTTCGACCTTCATCAAATCATACCAGATTGCCATAGGCCTTAATGTTATTAAGGCGTCGTTCCTTTGCTTTGGCCTTGGACCGACTAAGAGTGTCAGGGCTGTAATGAATGCCATGCAGACTCTCAAACTGCTGGATGGCCGTCGACATGTTGTTGCTCATGAGTGCCTTGAAGGACACAAAGGTAAGGTTGACAACATGTTCGAGGAAGCATTTCCTCACTAACATCTGTACACTTGGCTAAGAAATAAGAATAGGGACGTATGCCACAGGTGGAGAGGAAGAGAGGGACAGATGAATGAGCTACACTATTCTGGCAAGAGTTGAATAGGACGAGCAAGCCTCTCTCTCATGCACACTCAAAGAAAGAAAATAAACTCTACCTTATCGGCGTGATATGCTTTACAGAGCCTCATGACATATTCTGGGACATAGCGCCAGTCCCGAAGACAAGGCAGGGTCAAAGTCTTTGTGCTGATCAGATACAAAGATCCCTTCATCCTTTCATATTCCTTCTTTGTACTATCTGGACCGTCTACCAAGCAAGAGAACGTCAGTGAAGCGACAATGATTAAAACCAAGAAGCTTTTTTTTTTTCAAAAAGCCAAATACTTACCAGCACTTTCGAGGGCTTTTAGTACGATAGGGAAGGACGAGATTCTTTGCTCCCTGAAGACACCTTATGGATCTTGTCAGGGCTTGTTGTGCTTTCCTAATAGTGATTTTACGATCGAAGTTAGGTCATATGTGAATTCATGATAGAGAAGGAGGAGGAGGAGGAGGAGGAGGAGGAGGAGGAGAAGGAGAGAGAGAGAGTCGTTGTCCCACTTACTTTCTCACATCTGTGTACAGACTCAGCGATAACTCTGTAAGATCCAAGATCAAGGCATCATGGAGTTCCGTCTTGGCTCTTCCAAACGAATTCACCTTTAGACGAAGATAATGCATCGATGTTGACTGTCTGCTTCGCATCAGACGTGGATACAACTTTTTGTCTCCAGGGAGTCGGTACATTTGTTTCAAAAACTCGTATCCCTTTCGGTTACTCTCATAGCTGGTACTGTCTAGACCGTGATCTGTCAAGAAAATGCGGGTTGCCTATTCCAAAAAAAAAAGTGCACGCATCATATTAGCAAAAGTCCCTTGACAGTATTCCTATTCACGGGTACAGTTGTCTACTTCCTTTCCTCTTCCTCCCCTCCTTCATGTTGCCTGCCAATTTATCCGTTTCGGCTACATAACAGCATACCTCAATCAAATCCTTGATATTCTCCACATCATCAGTGCGCTCAAGCGTAAAATGCGACATCATGTCGTGCAGTAGTGTCCCAACTTCGGAACGAATCTGTCGAACTCTCTGAGTTCTTCTATCATTGGGATCGGTTAAACAATACCCAACCTTGATACGCTCCATTGGTTGAACTGAAAGAGGATCCTTTTGACTAGAGAAATTGTGTAGCAATTCTCGGTTAACATTCGTCTTCGGACAAAAAAAAAAACATACTAAACCACTAAAGCCTTGACGAAACAACAACGTCTTTGAACGTACCTGGTATTGGATTGCAGACTATCACCGTCATCCTCTACAAGTGTTGTCATGCCGGCAATAAAGGCTTCAATCATAGAAATGGTCTTCTTCAGTTCAATCGCCAGAGGTTTACCCTCCAGCATTGTGTTGGTCATGAGTTCACGCGCTCTTGCCATGGTAGGAACGAGAATAGTCTCGATGAGTTCGAGAGCAAAGTTGATCTCTTCATTGGACGGAACGTGCCAGTTGATCGTATCGACACCAGGCTCACCTAGCTCGCCCCAGTGCAAGTGTGACTCGGACATGAATGCTAAAGAAATAAGTATGTTGTGTTGATATATGGTAAATACATTGAGCGACTGTTTGCGTTTAACAATAAGTTGATCCTTAATTTTAAACAAAAGAATATACATACCATCGTCATTCCATTTTGAAGAGTCAAAGGATCTGATGTCCAGACCATAGATAAAGAGTAGACTCTGGAGTATATTGGTAACAGCCTTGGCTGTCAGCCTGTATCCCTGGTGGTCATGACACTTTTCCATCATAAACTTGATCAAGTCAAACACTTCTTTTCGGTACTCAAGGAAATCAGAGCTAAACAAAAGTTGATTCAAAAGGGTTTGATGATAATGCAATGAAGCATCCCGATGAAGTCTTGAATGAACCAGTGAAGGAACTGAGCTGGCTCCGTGTTCGATCTCTGATCGAATCTCGCGATCCAGAATAGGAAACGCCTTGGCCATGGCACTCTTTCGACCGGCAGCTGCCCAACAAGAGACAAACGATGCCATGGCACTCTCGGCATTGGTCAGTGGTGCGGATTCAAGGAGCTCGATCACCACCTTTGTTGTCATGTCGTAAAGCTTTGGAGAGAGCTGGGCAAACAAGATCTCAAAGCAGTACTATAGCAAAAGACGAGGTACAGCAAACGAAAGAAGAGTTAATTTCCTGCTGTTTTGAATCTGCCTTGGTTCTATATGGAGAGTATCCTTACCGACATGGTTCCTGTGATCGATCCTTCAACAGCGTCTTTCTTTTCGCTATGAGTGTTATCTGCATAGTTCTCAAACTAAATAGGTAATGATGTGGTGAGTCATGTTAGTAAAGCACACCGACTGCCTTTAGGCCATAAATAAAATCAATAAAATAATATAAAAGGACGAGACAAGACAAGACGTACCATCAGGATGGCACGACGCAAAAACTTGAGAAGCCATTCCTCAAATGCTGCAGTGGAGGCCTTTCGTCTAGAATCTTCAAATTCCATATCCACGACCTCATCCTCATTCATGAAATCCTCTTCAAATCCTCCCCATTCAACATTTCCAGTCTCTGTCAAGTCCCTGATAGGTACGGTCGAGACCATAGATGTAACAAAGAGTAGTGTATACCATGTCTTTGCAGGGTCATTCAAATCAATCCCTGGAACAGTGAGTTGAAGAAGTGGCGTCAAATGTTTTCCACCCTGAGGATAATGATCCCGGTTCAACATGGGGACAGCCAAAGATCCGAGAGCAGAGATGACACTGGTGGTTCGATGAGTCTCTGTCAAGGACTCCAGTGAAGGATAGGCTCTTTCCAGCACTCCTGGAATGATCAATTTTGGAGCAATCCAGGCCAAATGTCTAAGGGTGACGAGCGTTTGAGCGACAGCCCTTTGGTCCTTAGAGAACATGGTAAGGAAGGTAACGCCCTTGAGTGCTTCGACAAACTTTATCCCCATCTCTGGCGTTAACCGCATCTCTGTTGGTGTCTTGCACGTAGTCAGCTCCTCTATTGAAGAGGGGTGGGTGGGTATAGGGAGAATTTGGTACAAGTCGGTTCGGTTTAGATTTTCTTGATCGAGCTTACACCTGTAACTGAGAATATATATTGGCAGCAAACAATACCTTCATTCTTTCTGTTCAAAAAGTCCCAAGCTAGGTTGTGCAAAAAGATGGCCAAAGCATATGACCAGGGTCCAGAGTTGGAGGGGTGATAGAAAGACTCGGTTGCCTGAATCATATTGGTGAGATGGGCCAATGAGCTCGACTTTGGATCCTCTTCCTCTGCCAAAGGATTCATCGTATAGGTAATAAATAGTGCAAGCGACGTCAAACGCATCTATAGGGAAGGGAGAGCTTTTAGTCAGAACAGGGAGGGCTCCTTCAAGGCCATAGCCGACAAAAGAGAAAAAAAGTATACTTGCATCATTGCGACCGATTGACTTGTGTGCTGAACCAGCTGCTGCATCGACATTAGCAGCACGCTGACCCTTTCCGATAGGAAGACCGATGGCGTTGAGTCCTGCGGAGAATATAGTCCTCAGCTGACTCTGAGTGAACATATCCTTGACGCCAACATTGTCCCGTGCGACACGACCAATGAGCGACAGAAAATTACGATCCGCCTCATTTGATTTCACCACCATGGACCAAAGTCGAAAGATGGTAGGCATCCATTCCCGAGGATCCATGCCACTAGCAATGTCTGTGGGTAAAAAAGTACAGAGATAAGACTGGGCCTTGAGGAAATCTGCCAAACTGGTTGTGCTCATCTTTGGAAGGAACTCTTCTAGGATTTCCGATGGTGCTTCTAGGGGGAAGAATCTATTGAACACCACGACAAGAGCAGGTTAGCAGAAGCATAAAAAAATGCTGTGCAATGTCAAATCCGGTTCATTCTGGAATAGAAGATAGGGTCAAACTGTGACGACGGACCTTTGAGCTGCTTCTATTAATCGAACAATCTTGCTCATTCGCTTCCTACGAGATAAGGAGGAATTAGTTTTGATCAGAGGGAGTGTTTAGTAATGCGGATCAAAATCAAAAAGTGACATCCATGAAAAAAAGGGGGGAGGAGGAGGAGAGAGAAGGGGCAAGTGAAAGAACAACATCTAACAGGTCCATAGCGCTTCAACCTACGATTCAGAGAGTAGCACTCTTTGCCTGCTCTTGGGAAACAGAGTTCGTTCGAGAATTTCATAGAGGGGTCTCCATGGTAAAGTCAAGTCTCCTGCTTCAAGTAGCTTTTTCTTCCTAAGGTCGCAAAGCCATAGATCCAACAAAAAAAAAAGTTAGGTTGGGATCCAAGATTGTATATGGCGTTTTTTTCTTCTTCTTTTTCCAGTTCCCGAAATCAGGTCCACGAACACATTAAAAAAAAAAAAAAAAAAAGGTGGCTGTATCGATAGCCCCTGCCAACAATTGGGTCTTTAGAATAATCGACATCCTGTGTATTCTGCCACCACACGACATAATAGTTTCCCCTCTTCCTCCTCTTCCTCCTCCCCTCCCTCCCCTCCTTCCTTCCTTCCTTCCATACTTAATTAAGCGGCGACAAACCTGGCTCCACATTTCAACAAGCGCCATGTCCATCCCGGGAGCAACTGTCAATTCGTAAAAGACTTTGGCATAGGCGATGCGGGTCTCCTTGGGCAAAGCGTACTTGAGATCCAGATATCTGTCCGAGTATAAATGATAGAGAAAAAGGATCGACAACTTGTTGTGAGTACATTCCAGATCAGCCTCTCCCCCTAAAAAAAAAAAAAAAAAGAGGGTGTCCACAGATCAAGAAAACAAAAACCTCCTTACTGGTTAAGCTGCTTTGCCCAGTAAACAGCCCCGGGAGCCCAGTCTTCGGACTGGAGACAGAGACCAAAGTGACAGTTAATCATGCGAAGCATATCGCTCGCTTCCTGTGCCAGATCGCCGCCATAAGGAAGGGCATGATGAAGAGTTGAGGAGAGGTCGTCCCACTGTTTTTCGGAGTCACTGTCAAGCATAGTTGTGCGAGTATACGGTGGCATTATCTAAAGTTTCGGAAGGCAGATTGTTGTATCTAGTAAAAAAAATGGTGTGTTCAAACACCTGCAGCACCTGCAGCAGAACTTGGAAGAGGAAGAAGGTTGGGGTTCGTTTGCCTTTCTTTTTTTTTTTTTTTTTTTTTGGCGGGGAGAAAATAAGGTGGAGGGAGAAGAAGTAAAAAAAAAAAAAAAAAAAGAGGTGGCTGCGTAATGCTCTCTTTAGGAATGGACGCGTACGCGTTCACATCGACCAGAAGAGGTTTGAACTGGAAACTGAGAGTGTTCAAGAACTTGTCAGGTTCGAATACAAGAGGGAAGAACAAGGTAAAAAAAAAAAAAAAAAAAAAAAAAAAAAAAAAGGCACTACTAATGGATGCACAGGCGAGGGCCCCACAGTCTCATGCATCTCCCACGTGTGGTACTTTGGCAATGCCAGCATCGTTAGGATTTAGTGGATTCCCACAACGTCATTTTGACTAAGTTATTTCCCTGCTGTTTGGCCTCGGTTGTAGACATTGGCGGCATCAACAAGCTGTTCACTACTTGCTTGCATCCCAATCCTTCAGTCCAGTGTATATCATGTCCGGCGGCATTAACAGGAAACAAGATGAGAAGCTTGTCTTTGAGACTAGCGAGGATGTCAGAGGTATCCCCTTGAGCTTTCTAGACCTAGTCATTACAACGTGATCAGTCCAAAGCCATCTTGAAGTCATGAACTTGAGTCTCAAACATTTTTTTTTTTTTTTTTTTTTTTTTTTTTTTTTTTTTTTTTTTTTTGTATCATCTAGTTGTCCCTACATTCGACTCTTTGGGGTTGAAGGATGATCTGCTCCGTGGAGTCTATGCCTACAGTAAGCTGACTGTCTAGTGATTCCAAATGGTCCCATTGACACAAGGAGCGATCTTACAGGCACTCACCTCCCCAACTTGTAACGAACGGACCTCATTTCATAGACTTTGAAAGACCCTCAGCTATTCAGCAACGTGCTATCCGCCCCATTGTCAAAGGACGTGATGTGATCGCTCAGGCCCAGTCAGGAACAGGAAAGACCGCCACCTTCTCCATTTCGATTCTTCAGAGCATTGATACCTCGATCCGTGAGACGCAAGCGCTCGTTCTTGCACCCACTCGTGAATTGGCGATTCAGATTCAGAGCGTTATCTTGGCACTAGGTGATTACATGAACGTTCAGTGCCACGCCTGTATTGGAGGTACCAGCGTTGGAGAGGATATTCGTCAGCTCGATCACGGTCAGCATGTGGTCGTCGGTACCCCCGGTCGAGTCTTTGATATGATTCGCCGCAGGAATCTCCGTACACGCAACATCAAAATGATGGTGCTTGATGAAGCCGACGAACTTTTGAACCAGGGATTCAAGGATCAAATCTATGATGTTTACCGATACCTGCCACCTTCAACACAGGTGGTGATCTTGTCCGCCACCTTGCCCCATGATGTGTTGGAGATGACCTCCAAGTTCATGACAGATCCTATCCGCATCCTGGTCAAGCGTGATGAGTTGACGCTGGAGGGTATTAAGCAGTTCTTTGTGGCAGTTGAGAAGGAGGACTGGAAGTTCGACACACTCTGCGATCTGTATGACACTCTTACTATTACCCAGGCAGTCATCTTCTGCAACACCCGCAGAAAGGTTGACTGGTTGACAACCAAGATGAGAGAGGCCAACTTTACAGTATCATCTATGCACGGAGAGATGCCCCAAAAGGAGCGTGATGCCATCATGCAGGAATTCAGACAGGGCGCAAGGTAGGATATCAGCTTGTGTAGATCCAGTGCTTGGAGATGCTTGAAAAGACATCTGCGACAGAGCAAGACCCCCTCACACTTTTCTATTTCCAAAAATTGATACATAGCCGAGTGTTGATTACTACGGACGTGTGGGCTCGTGGTATCGATGTTCAGCAAGTCTCCCTTGTTGTAAACTACGATCTTCCCAGCAACCGAGAGAACTATATCCATCGGTAATTCATTCTGTCCTACCCTGTCTTTTGGATCTCAGTCATGCTGTGTTGCACCCATTCTCTCCGTTCTCCAAGCTCTGTTCATAGTGACTAAGTCCACGATCTCTTTTCTTTTTTTCTTTTTTTTTTCCCTATCATTCTAGCATTGGTCGTTCTGGTCGTTTTGGTCGCAAGGGTGTCGCTATCAACTTTGTCACTCAGGACGATGTTAGGATCTTGCGCGACATTGAACAGTACTACTCTACACAGATCGACGAGATGCCCATGAATGTCACGGATTTGATCTAAGGGGGGACATATGGGGCTCCAAGGGCTTGAATGGAAAGCATAGAGTAGCCTGTCGCTCTCGGCAACGTTTTCTTTTCTCTGTGCTGGATGTGTATCATTGGACGATAGGCGATGAATCTTTTTTCTTGTAATAAAAAAAAAAAAAAAAAAAAAAAATAGTTGCAACGAGGGCGGTTGGAGTGATCTTTTTTTCTCGTTTAATTCTCATTCCCGGAGCCTGCCGAAGCAATTCTATCCATTGGGGGCTTTCATGCCCTCATTTAATTTGACTTTTGAAGTGCGGCCCTACAGTCAAGGAAGGAGGAGTAACAGTGGAAAAAGTGTGAGTTTCTGCATTTACTTCGACTAGGGGCTGAGAAAAGCAAGTGACGCCCTAGATCCACGTAAAAGAAAGACAATATCCGGTCTCTCACCTCAACTGAACTGAGAAGTCATCTTCGACATCGTCGTCGTCCCAGTTGTCGTCCCAAAGATTCTCAACCGTCTCTTTCTCCTCTGTCTCGTTCCAGTCTATCAAAAGACAAGAGTCATTAAAACAAAACAAAACAAAAAAGGCTCCATTAGTTTCTGTAGGCTATCCATTCCGTGTCTGCATGAGTAAAAGATAGCGGCAGGTTGGGCATTATGATGGGATCGGGTCCAGAGTCATTCCCACGCTGCTTTTCCAGCAACCCCGAATAAGCTCCTTTGATAGAATGTGGGCCTTGCGTTCTGGACACCGAGTAAAGAAGTTTTAGGAATGGTAGGGTACCTTGAGCAGCGAATTCTTCAAACTCATCGTCCTCCTCAAGACTGTTGAGTTGAGGGTTCTGTGCTTCAGGCTGTGCTGGCTGTTCCTGTGGTTTAGAGCTTGACATTGGGAGTTATTGATGTGTAGGGATGAACGTAGTGAACAACGCTTGCGTTGCATGACCTCAAACTAGGATCGCGGTCAAACGCAGCGAAAGCTGGAAAAATCCACGTCACGGAACACTTGATCGTGGACTCTACACCTTCGGTGGCAACTCCAAAACTGAATTTGGTAGGAACTTCCTCCGCGTCCAGGCAACCATGCAGCAATTCTTGCTACCATGTCCCATTTGTCAAATCAAGGCAAGCAGTCAAGACGCCCGGGGAATACACAGGAGGCCAGGCAAAGATACGAGCAGCCCCAATGGCAGGGACAGAAACAAGGCGGCCTTCGAAGGGGACATCTGACCACGGCCGGAATTCATTCCAATGGCCCTGGCATCCAGTCTCAGGGAGTTCCAGCACCAACTCTACGAGGAACGCAAGTCAACGGCAGTAGCTCAGCTCATATCTCAAACGACCCTTCGCTATCGAACGCTCACCCGACTTCTACCAATGACCTACAAACTTTCACCAACTTTTCAGAAGCTTTTGCGGCAGGATACTCGATCCCTACCTCCAAGTTCAACACAGAAGCATTCGGTACCCTAGATTTCGGTCCAACATCGACTCATACAGCTACGAATGCCACTAGCACGCATCGCATCACCCATGCCGTCACAGCAACTGTAGTTGATCTCCCCACTTTGGATGAAATTGATTCCCTGAGTGATGACTTTGAGCTTCCTGCAGGGTTTGACGATGATATCGACATGAAGACGGAACTGATTCCGGAAGAAAATCTTACGTTACAGATCGAAGGTGTAGGCTTTCATGCTGAACAGGCGAATTCACAGCAAACGCGCCCTCAAACGCATGGCCCCGACTCGATGGTTAACAGTCATTTAGTAGAAGATATCAAACGACAAAAGGAATTGCTCGATGAGGTACTATACATCACACATGATAGAGGACTGTCAAAGTATTGGGCGCAGCTGGGACATAGCCTAACTCATTTCCTCTTTGTCACCATCACTTTCTTCATGTATATGCGTATAGCTTCAGGCGAGACTAAAGGAAAAAGAAACTCTTTTGTTGGAAAAATCAGGAGAGGCTAGCATCGTAAAGTCAAAACTCGAGTCCATGACACAGGCCTATGGCAAGCTATCGGACCAATTGAAAAGCACTGAGCAGCAATTCAAAACTGATAAGGCCTCACTAGAAGAGAAGCACCGCAAGGAACTGGCTAATGCAAACATGATCCATCAGTTTGAGGTATGAAGCATCTTTAATCGGACCGTCTGCCTTGGGTTGATGTCTTTTTTGAGTGCAGCCTCGCCATGAATGCGTGTATAGAGAGAGTAAACGACGTCTAAAACGATCCGAGCTACTCTTCTTTATCTGCTATAGGTTTCCAAATATATCATGGATAGTACACCGAGTATGAATGCGACTAAAGTGTCACAGCCATCTAGACAGCAAACTCCTCAACCACAGCAATTTCCAAAATCATTCTCAGGATTCTCAGCAACTCAATCCTCATCCAGGCCACCCCCCAGAAATGGTAGGTGATATATTTTGACTCCCCCTCTCTCTTTCTCTCTTTATATATATGTCTGCCCTGACGAGACCCTCTATCCCAACTAATGCATTGAATTGTTACAGATGATGGCTTTTCCCTTTTGAACTTTGGTGTTTCTTCCAAGTCACCGAAGAAATCACGGTCGGTTGTGTATAACCACTCTACGTTAGAAAAACCACGTCTATTGAACCTTGCTGGAGAAGCATCAAAGCCTATACGTTCGACCCCAGGGCCAGCGTTCGCGATGCCCGATCAATCACCAGAGGAGATTGTATGTCCACAGGAACAGCTAATGGCAGATTGGTTATCACTTTTTGGCATCAATCCTCTCCTTCCTAAGCCCATCTTTCTGAACTCTCTATTGAATCCCGTATAGATGAGAGACAAACTACTGGCTGGCCCCACTCATGAATTTGGACTCAAGAGGTTGATGGATCTAAAGTCTGACGAGGATTCTGAAGATCCACTTCCTGGTAAATCACCCTTACCCAAACTTAGTCTTTAAGTTGCCTCAAACGGAAAACTTCTTAGCTAACAAACCTAGCCTGCTTACTCTGTCATCTCAAAATAACTAGGATCCATAAAGTGGAAGCAGAACAAGGTCTTGGATGAAGTGAGGCAAGCTTGTATTCGATCATTAGTGAACCTCACTGTCAGCATCACTCGAGACTCCAAACAAGCAGCACTTAAGTCGGCAGCAAGTCTTTTACGGCAGAGTATCATTATGCAGAAACCACGGCATACAGTTAATGCCCTCAAAGCCATCAAGGTTCTTTACAAAAGTTTCAAGGACATTGCAGATGTAATCC
This sequence comes from Mortierella sp. BCC40632, assembly GCA_011634665.1. NCBI lineage: Eukaryota > Fungi > Mortierellomycota > Mortierellomycetes > Mortierellales > Mortierellaceae > Mortierella > Mortierella sp. BCC40632. The sequence continues at coordinate 1,234,712 of WAEK01000007.1, forward strand.
GATATGGACAAGTCCCTCTTTCCATCAGCATCCACGAAAGTCGACCAGAGATGGCCGTGACAGAAGATATGTTGCCATCAGCACTGGCCTGCATTCATTATCTTTTTGTTGCCAAAATTGCTTGGCCACTTGATGAAAAGAGCTCGCCCGAACCTGCTCGACCTCTACTGCCAGAGGCTGCTCCCGTCCTCGGCTCCAACTCTACATTAATCGCTCGTCTACCGTCTCCACCGCCCACCTCAAAAGTCAAGAATGCGTACGCATCGAATGCTATTGACCAAATGAAGGGTGACGTTTACGAGTTGATAGAGAGTGTAATACGGGACCAACCCAAGACTGGCCAAGTCAAGTGGATTTATCCCATGATTTCATTCCAAATATTTGACAAGATTCTTTTGCGTCTTTTCAACAAGAATGATTTCGAGGCAATTGACTGGACTTTAAGAATTCTGGAGGCTGCGCTCAGGGATAAGCTGTGCTGTATGTTGCTGTGTGGATGGTCCGTTAGTCGTGAACAATGGACGGAAAAGATTGAACAAGTAGAGACACTTGGGATACTGTTGGACGCAAAAACTGCCAAAGCTGAGGACATGGTTGTATGAGAATCCTCTTTCCATGGTTGCTTCTTTTCTTTCTTGATCGTTATTATGGGCTGACCAAGAGTGTCCTTGTGATCGCCTATTACTCACTGACAGCCTTTCTTGAGTATGCTCTTGTAAATAGAATGGAACACTCCCTTGTTTAAAGATGAAGGCGATCGAAGTTCTCTCCAAGGTCATCAGCACAGACGCAGAACAATCCGCCAAGATTATTTCTGATACCAAGGTATGTGCTCTCTTAAAGTTTAAAGTTGTGTATTTCCTTCCACAGCCTAGGTTCTATCCTCATTGACGCGTCCTCCATTTTATTTTTGGTTTTCGCAAAATATAGTTGATGAAGCGAGTATTTGAGAGTGTTCGAGTGCAGGTCGATATTTCAGAGACTCTTGCCTATACTAAAGGCGTGGCGATGGCACGTCGAGGGTGCCAGGCAACATCCTCATTCTCTGCTGGTGAAATGGCGATAGGAAATACAAGTGCACATAACCTGCTTGGTCTGCTGAGTCAGTCTAATGTACCATCTTCATCGCAACATCCACATCGACACCAACAACAGCCCACTACGCACGGGCGATCCTTTCGATCTAGTATCCATGTGTCTCTGCCCTCTACCTCTACCTTTTTGGACGAGGACCTACTCCACAAGCCTTCTCTGCTGGACCCTTGGCTCCGATACCCCATTACTACTATTACGCGTTCCAAAAACGCGAGCGCTGTTGGGTCTAGCAGCGCTCTGCCTCCAAATGCGACTTCAACCGTTCCATGGGACCCAGTGTTGTTGACGTATCCAGCTTCCCAAAATCGAGTCCATGACTTTGTGGGGTTACTGAACAAGTTGCTCTACTTCATCTTGGATGTATTTAAAGTGTGGACCGATTTCCCAGTCAACTTGAAACAATCCAACCAAAGTGATTATTGTCAGCTTGTCTTCTCAGTCAGCGCCATCATCTCTAAAGATCTGGATCTTCCACAGCAGTCGAAAGGTAAAATAGATGGTTCTGTTGTTATTGTTATTGTTGCATTTTGAAAGTAGAGAGGAAGGAAGACTGAGACCAACTGACAAAGAGTACCTCTATTGAACACGACTCTTCTTTAGAGCTAGCCCAGGATATTCTCGGTTGGATCGTACCCGAGGCTGAAGAAGAAAAGTTTTTGGAGGCTGTGAGAACTTGAAAGAAAGAGGGGGGTGAGGAGGGAGAGGGAGAGACAAGGGAGGGAGAGGGAGAGAGGACTCTTTGTTCGAGGATTGGACGAGAGGGGTGTCCTTTGAAGCTCGATTCCCCCTCCTCCCCCCTATTCAAGATTTCATTCAAATCAATCCATTCCTAAAATGTATTTATGCCACTACTCTTTCCCATTTGCATTCATTCTGAATAAATCATCGTCATCAGGTAGGCACGCCATCTGGTCAAGAGCGTCTCTCTTTCTCAAAAAAGAAAAAAAAAAAAGGCCCAAGAAACCCTTCACTTCTAACAACCTCTGGTATCAGCCTTTTTCAAATGACTCCAAGACCAGCTGTAACTCTATCTCAGCTCTTCGCCATTCTTTGCATAGCCAACGTCCTTTTCTCTGCAGAATGTTCAACAAGTAGATCTGGACTACCTGCTCCGGTGGACAGGAGCAGTGTCTCTGCTCACCGTCGAAGATCCCTTGACAGCGCTGCCACTTTGTTTGACCAGGAATACGTAGCTCAACGAGAGGACGAGACCTACTACTGGTTGGGTGAACAAGAGCCCATCTTTCTCAAGTCTTTGGATTCAAAATCTGGCCAAGTCAGCTCACCTTCATCCCACACAAATCCTCAGCCAGGATCTAACAACAGGGAAAACCCTTCAAACGCTATCACGAATGAACCAGAGGAGAAAGAGAAGAAAGAAAAGAACCCTCAACCAGAGCCTGAAAACAAGGAAGATCCTTCAAAAGCAATCACGAATGAAGCAAAGGATGGAGAAAATGAAGAAAAGAACCTTCAGCCAGAGTCTGGCAACAAGGAAGACCCTTCAAATGCAATCATGGATGAACCAAAGGAGGGAGCAAAGGACGAAAAGAACCCTCAACCAGAGTCTGACATCAAGGAAGACCCCTCAAACGCAATCATGGATGAGCCGGAGGAGAGAAAGAAGGAAGAGAAGAATCCTCAAGGACGTTACCTACTTGTCGACTTTATGCTAGAAAGGGGTATTGGTGAAGTTCACTCCATGCTCCAGTACGCCCTCTATTCTGCCTACCTCACCAAAAGAACTCTTGTTCTCCCACCCTTTCTGTTCTTTCGTGCATGCGTGAACCAAATCTTGTGTCGACGAAGGTACACCAAGATGCTGTACCACATCTCTGCAATGACACCAAAACAAGATCGGTGGCCTGTGCCCATTGAAGAAATCTACAATATTGAGCGGATGCGACAAGTGGTGGATGTGATCGAAATGGAACCATGGCTCCAGGAAATGATTCAAGCCGAGACCGATTATAGTCAACCTCAAGAAGAAAAACTAGATGAAGAAGACAAAGCCCCCAGCAAAGAAGACGTGGAGCCCTCAATTCTCAAAGAGACTGCTTCTCAACCCAGTGGAGTGCATCGGCGAGATGATTGGTTAAAAAAGAAACGACGTGGACTTCAAGATACTCCGAAACCCAGGGCTTTGGAGAATAGGATCATGAACGGATTGCAATGGCTCTTGGAGAAACACAATTATGAATACCAACCAAAACAACTCGACGGATTACTGGGCCTGTTTGGTCATCTCAACCATTCAGGGATCGCAAGCGAGGATATCCACGCCTTTCTTTACAGAAAATGGCATTCCGGAGAAATCATTGTCAACTCGTGGCCTGAAAAACCAACTCGAGCCAACAAGGGAGAAGATCCTGCGCAAGAAGATCCTTCCAACAACAAAGATGCAACGCCCAATGAAACTCGAGCCGCATCTGGGACAAAGGAGAATTCGATCATCCTCTATGGTTTTCCAGAGGTACCAAGTCGCAACTACAATCGAACCGTGAAATGGAAACTGGATCAGAGTCAATTAAATCTCACTGGATTCCAAGAATACTTTGCCCAGAAGGCGCCACTGACATCTGTCAAGGTATTGCACTTGTCAGGCGGGATCACCAAATTCGCACAGAACATGATGACATTCTCGACTCGAGAAGGACGGGACGAGTTTGAAAGGGTGATTTCCGAGGGTCTACAATATTCGGATCGATTGATTGAGGCAGCGGATCATTTGGTGAGAAACATGTTGATCCATTATACGGACGGGAGAGAGTATCTGGCAGTTCATTATCGAAGGAGTCATGATTTTTTGTTGAGCCATATTCCAAAAGATGCTTTTCAACTCGTACCCCCTGCCAAACAACCGGATCCCCAAGAAAAGGAAGAATCTGAGTCTGATGTGAAGGAGTATGAGGCCCAATATCGACATAATGATGGTGACCACGATGAAGACGATATGGCCAGGATCTCTAAAAATGAGGGGAGGAGAGAGGCTCTACCGGCCATGGATCCTGAAGGGTGGTCAACGTTTATGACTCGAACTCACTTTTTAGGAGTGGGTTCGGTGGATGCGCGACCTATTCTCTTGCGGATCGGACGAGAGTTGACCAAAGAAGGTGCTGGATCCTTTTTTCGACTTGGGGACCTAGACAACTGGACAGGACGTATTTGGAATGCTACGATTTATCATCGAGAGTATGATCAGGGTGTCGAGGAAGGACAAGATGGAGATGCTATTGGCAAGTTTTGGAGAGAAGAGGCGCGCGCTCGAATCTTGTCTCAATCTCAAGAGATCAAAGCACTTCAGGAAAAACAAGTGGTGGACCGAGCTCAAGGAGGACCACAACAATGGCAACTCTTTCAAGAATCGACACGAGAACGATATTTTTACATGGCGACCGAAGAACGTGAATTTGCCATGATAGACAGGATGAAATCTCAGGGGGCTGTGGTGTTTGGAGACTTGGTGGATGATTCGTTTGCGAGGAAACATTTGGACATGATGGGATTCCAGGATTGGTATGGGTATGTCGATCAGTTGATTTGTGTCAAGGCCAAATCCTTCTTGGGGACTCCCATGTCGGTCTTTTCAGGGACAGTGATCAACGAACGGATATGGGAAAAGTTGTCGAGAAAGGGGAGAGGAGTTGGACAACGTGGTGGTGGCAATGGTTGGCTTTACCGACCTGTGCCATTGAATTCGGAAATCATGCGAGGAGACGGAGACGCCATGGCCGTGTTTTGATAGCCCCTCCATCCTTCCTCCTTCTCCTTTACTTTATTATTTTTCCTAGGTGGTAAGAGCTGCAAGAAGCATGAAATAAACACCTATAGTCATTGAGATCCTTTGAAATAGATGTGCAAGGCTTAACACACACATACACACACACTATTTCTCTCTCTCTCTCTCATCAAACTTTCCTCATTATCCGCATGTCACTATTGAGAGAGTCGACTGGTTAATCCTCGCCATAGGAAGCCCAGAGCAAATGCTAACCTCCCTGTACGCTCAAAGGAATCACCATCACTGTTTACTTGTCTATGTCAGTGTGATGCGATCTATGGAGAATCACTTTATCAGGTCGCGATGACCAGCAACTAGAGGTTCTTGGTCTATCATGGCGGATGAGCATGCGGTGTGATGGCAGGATAAAACATTGCTAGAGTAATGCGAGGCCATATCGAGAAAGGCGAACGTCCAGACCGCTTATGACATACCATGACCAAGGAAAAAAAAAAAAAAAAAAAAAAGGTGACAGGATTGTGTTGAGGGGAATGAAGTAGCCAAAAAGCGTAGAGCGTAGAAACTAGCGTGTTTTTCACACACGAGGGTTTCCTCTCCTCCATTGCCTTTACCGCTCCAGCTCTCTCTTTTGATGTAATTCCCAACAACGCGTCATTACAGGCAAGCTGTATTTTCTGCAGTCGCGTTTTCTTGCTGTTCTCTTTGCTTTCAAGTCATCAAACAATACCTGTGGCTCGCCCAATCTCTTTCATGATTGGGCTTGATGACTTGTCAGCCTTTTTTCTTCTGCTTTCAAGTCATCAACTGCGGCAAGCCCAGTCTCTCCCGCGTTCGTGTGGGAAGTATAGCCGCGGTTCATGTCTTCCGTTTTCTTTATTAACTTTGCTCACGTTCTGCCACCTTAGAACTCTTTGTCGATAAATGGCGCCTAGCAAAGCCCATTTTACGCTTTCTGACTTTAGAAAAGTCAGCTTACATGACCTTGGCCAGGTTGCATTTGCACAATAGACACGCGGTTGACTTGCGAAGCACGACACACATACAAAATACCTCGCCATTATTTCAGGAGCGGTCATTTCAGAAGATTACAGAAAAGAAAGCCATCGGACTGCAAGTGAAGATACTATGGAAGAAAGAAAAGGCTGTGATGAGGAGAATATTGGGATGAAGAAAGGTCGTTGAAGAGACTTTGGGTACGATTTTTACTATCGCACTCTTTCCAACCTGATGCTTCTCTTGAATCCAGGTAAACTGACTACGACCTTTACTCTTTAAAAGAGAAACAAAAGGCTCGTCCAAGTTACAAAGAGCGGTGGACCGATCAGGCTTTCAATCAACTCCAACAGAATCAGAAAGTAATTCCTGACGACAACTCCAAGTCGTGTACGGCAACCCTGACCATATTCCAAAAATACCGACCTCGATAAAGCCCAAGTCCAACACGAGGAGAATCAACAATAAGTGCAACAGCAGCCAAAAGAGATCCAAGCTTTTCTGGTTTCGGGTCCCATATTACCGTCTGACGCGATTGACGAAAATTGTTCTCACAAGTCCGTACGAGAACATCGTTTGGATCCATCATGTTTTCCACGGTTCCTCTCCTCTTTTCCAAGAGATTCAAGAGTTGGAAAAAGGTTGCTAGAAATGGATTCTGGCTAAAGACGACAAATGAGTGCGACAGGGCTATGTGGAGACAGCTTGTACGGCCTCATGAGACGAAATCATGACCTCCTCCCTCGATAAAAAAAAACTGGATTAGGGGGGCTGGTGATACGACCACGCATGCGTACATGAGTGATAGTTTTGAGTGTCTGGAGGTAGTTTTTAGATGGTTCACCCCACCGTTACATTGAGCCTCGGAAGTCTTCAAAACAGTTTTAGAGCTGCATGCAACGATCCACAATTGGCACAGGTAGTCATGGACTGTTTGCGACAGGCAGTCAGAGACGCCAACAAAGTTAAACGACACTTTTAAGAAATCGCTGGCAGGTTCATTGAAAAAGCAACAGCATCTACTCCAACAATTCCAGACCGGGAATTTCTGGACCAGCTGTGCATCCGTACCACTAAACCGACGGGGTCCAGTGATGAACCAAAAGATGAATTAAACAGTCTGGAACAGAACGATACTGAAGATCCAAAGACGGCCAAGACAACCATGAACTCTCAAAACAGTTTCATCGGATCCATCGCGAGGTCCCTGTACACCGGGAACGAACCTCACGTACCGCTGGCTAGAAAGTTCTGGAACAGGCTTAAGACAATGGGTATTCTGACGACCACCATTCCCCCCACGATAAGTCGGACTCGGCAATACAAGGCTGAAGGAATCACACGATGTGTAGCCATGCAACTCCGGGCCCAATGTCTGAAGCATTTTGAATACGGGATTCTCGAACTGCACGAGAAGGTATCTTACTCACTCATTTTGATCCTGCTAATGTCTCAATGGATCTCTTAATAACTTTGCTAACTTTTTTATTTTATTTTATTTTTCTTTTTGCAGCTTTCCTGCATGCAGAGGAATAGCAACATTTCCATTGAGATAAAAGAGGACATATCATCCATCGAAAATTTTATCGCTTTGAACCGCATTAGCGGTAATTCTTGGAAGACCATCCCAATATCACTGATGGAAGATGCTTTCGTATCGTTTACCGAGTACGAGGTCGGCACTTTTTTTTGCAACCACCCCAGCCTCTACTACCTGATGGACACCATGTCCAACGATGCATTTCCAAATGACAGTTCATGGCACCTCACTCCTAGTGGACTCGTGCTTGATTGGATGCCAAGAGCCAACTTTGGAATACTGATCAAGCGGTTTATCGCCCCCCATCGGCATCGATACGACAGATCTTTCCGTTCAAAAGCGGGGTAGACTTGGGTATTGGGGAGCAATCAATTTGCTTAGTCATCAAGAACTCCGAAACCACGTTAATACGCTCCGGAGCAAAAAGTTTCGATCCCAGGAAGTACTCGACCAAGGGATATGTCCTGAAGGGCTCAATCAGAACTGACGGGCACCGACTGCAGCTTCTCGGATTTAAACTGAAGGAGTTTTTATCCGTCAAATTCAAAAGATAAAATAAAAGCATACTTCTAGACCGTCAGGTATCCGTGACATATGGAACCGATGACTTCCTCATGGAAGTTAGAAACATCTTTAGCAGCGTGGGCCGTGTCCAAGAGGTACTAGGTTGTCCTCCCGACCAAGTCCAAGATCAGATTAAGATCCTGGGGATCGATCTCGAACAAACTTGTGTAGTAGGAGCCACCGTATTACGGTCCACGCCGCCGACTCGTGGTAGACGCCGAAGGAGGGGAAAGCGAGGTGCAAAAAGAAAGGAGAAGAAGAGACGAGGAAGTAGGAATCGGAAAGTTTCCCAGGAAAAAGCCGATGACCCGGAATCCAAGATGGATCGTCCGTCTCCAAAGTATTCCAACCTCGTCCCAAAACAGAAAGCTGTTTATTAGCCAACCTTCAAGTTCTGACGATGGACGAATAACCAAAAGGATCGAGAGTGGAAGACACAGCTCGATAGAGACAACCGAACGAGTATCGGAAAAATAGAGTCTTCACTCCCCTCTCTACATGGAGACCCTGCCGATCTTAGCGGGTACTTTGAACGCCGCACTGCGTCAGAAAAGTACTTAGATCGATTTTACAACCGATCAATGAAGTTCAAAAAGCATAAATGGTTTGCGGAGCGGTCCAAAATGGAAGAGTATCAGCTGATAGCAGATGGGCTTCTCCGAATGGTGGACGGACGGACAGGAGAAAAAAAAGATCGAGAACAACAAAGTAGTAATCGGCATTGCCCTTGGGAAATTTACATCCGTCCAAAAGCTGTCCAGTCTACACGGGACATTTGAGTCATATTTTGTCCGTTTGGTATGTTTCTGGTCAAGGCTTTCTGTTCCTCTCTTCCTTTTTTGTTTTTTCTAACACACGGTTGCGTTGATCATGATAGGCGAGGTCACTTGGGTGTCCTGTAGTCGGAGTAAACGAACACTACATGTCGAAGAAGTGCCCGACGTGTTTCAAGTTCATTGCCCAAAGCGAGAGCATTCGGCGACACTACTGCAATAGCTGCAACAAATACCTGCACAGGGATGTTTTAGGTGCTCACAACATCGCCAATGTCGTTCTAGGGCATTTGCAAGAACAAGAACAACCTGGGTATCTGCGACCGATCGCCTCGGATGGAAACTTTCCCTGGAAGGCTGACCCAGCAAGAAAAGGAGACAGTAACAAGCGATATGCAACAGAAAAGCGACCATAGTTTATCATAGTTTGCGTGTCCAAAAACACGCTGAGGCTTTTATGCCTTTTAGATTATCCGCGCGTTAGCGCTTATTACGGTGACGTAATTACAATCGCGCGGACGAGTGATCGCGCGTACAGGCCATTGCATGGACTTTTTTATTCCCTCTCATTTCAGCGTAAGCGCATTCTTCTAGACACCACAAGGACAGGAACCATTTGACCCATCCTCCAACAACAAACCCATCACCCAGTTAGGAACCAAAGAAAGAAAAAAAGAAAAGACTTGGGGCTCTCTCGTTTTCTTCTCTACAGTTACCACGAAAAAAAAAAAAAGGGAAAAAACCTCCCACATCCTAAAAGGCATTCCCCCCCCCCCCCCCCCTCCCCTACCCCACCTCTTCAACCGCGACCACAACCACGACCACGACTTTTTACAGCAATGGTTCGTGACGGGATCAAGAGTTTTTACCGGGCAAAGATTGAGGAAGCCGAGGGTGAAATTCATGAAAAGACTCAGAACTTGCGCCGTCTGGAAGCTCAACGCAATGCACTCAACGTAAAAAAAAAAAAAAAAAGCTCTCTTTCTTTCTTTCTCTCTTCTTGCCTTCTCCTTCTTCCTTCCTTCCCAACAGGACAGGTGCGCCCAAGGATATGAACGAGTCAAAAGACCTGACCGACATTAGAAAAACAGGCAGGAGAAAAGATATTAGCAGAGAATCAAAGACTAACGCCTCTTAATTCTTTTTGATGTTAGTTCGTCACCTTCGCGAGGAACTTCAGCTCTTGCAGGAGCCAGGATCGTACGTTGCAGAGGTCGTAAAGCTGATGGGTAAGACCAAGGTTCTTGTCAAGGTAAGAAGAAGAAGAAAAAAGAGGAAATTAGTGATCTTTTCTTTCGTTGCTGTCCATTTTTATGGGTGTGGAGAAGTCGCTTGCTTGCTTGTGGAACAGGGCATTAAAACTAGAACCGTCTCTCTCTCTCTTTCTCTCTCTTTTACATAGGTCCATCCAGAGGGTAAATACGTTGTTGACATTGCCGATGGTATTGACCGGACCAAGTTGACGACGAATCTGCGGGTGGCATTGAAGAATGACAACTATGCGCTGCACAAGATCTTGCCCAACGCGGTCGATCCACTGGTGTCCCTGATGATGGTAGAGAAGGTCCCTGACTCGACCTATGAGATGATCGGAGGACTGGACAACCAAATCAAGGAGATCAAAGAGGTCATTGAGTTGCCTGTAAAACATCCTGAGCTCTTTGAGGCTCTGGGTATTGCTCAACCAAAGGTATGTTCATTTTTTCCCCTAGACTCTCTTTTCCTTTTCTTTTTTTTTTCCCTTTTGACTTGTCAACGCCACCTAACGCAACATATTCTTTGATTCCTTTCTTCTTTTTCTTTGCTGGGATCCATTAGGGTGTGTTGCTTTATGGCCCTCCAGGAACGGGCAAGACGTTGTTGGCCCGTGCTGTGGCACATCATACGGACTGTAAATTCATCCGTGTCTCTGGATCAGAACTCGTTCAAAAGTACATTGGTGAGGGAAGTCGTATGGTCAGAGAGCTCTTCGTCATGGCAAGGTAAACAGATCTTTTTTTTTTTTTTTTTTTTTTTGCTGTTGCTGTTGTTGTCGCATGTTTTGAGCATGCTTGAGATCATGTTCTTTTACAATTATCGACAACTCACCTCGTCTTTTTTTCTTCTTATTGCTATATGATTCACTCGATACCACTGCGTCTCTGAATTCGACATTTTTCTCCGGCGGCGGAACAATCTCCACCTACATCAATCAACACACACACATATGTTCACACTTCTATCTCACAGAGAGCATGCTCCTTCAATCATCTTTATGGACGAGATCGACAGCATTGGAAGCTCGCGTGGAGAAGGAGGTGGAGGAGGAGGAGATTCAGAGGTTCAACGTACTATGCTCGAGTTGTTGAATCAACTGGATGGTTTCGAAGCAACCAAGAACATCAAGGTGATCATGGCCACGAATCGAATTGATATTCTGGATTCTGCCTTGTTGCGACCTGGTCGTATTGATCGAAAGATTGAATTCCCTCCACCCAACGAGGTCGCACGTGCCGATATTCTCAAGATTCACTCACGTCGGATGAACTTGACACGTGGAATCAACTTGCGCAAGATTGCGGAAAAGATGACAGGTTCGAGTGGTGCTGAGGTCAAGGGTGTATGCACAGAGGCGGGCATGTATGCCTTGCGTGAAACGGTAAAAAAAAAAAAAAAAACCTTTGAATACAAAGAAAAAGAAGAAAAAGAAAGGATCTAGATGTTTCAAAAAAACGTCATTTGCTAAAGACCTGATTTCAAATTCGTTCTACTCACTTGTCTTTCTCGTTTCTCTCTTTTACTAATATAGTTCATGTCACACATGAGGACTTTGAGCTGGCGGTCGCAAAGGTGATGAAGCGTGCTGAGGACCAGAGCATGAGTGTGCACAAGTTGTTCAAGTAATGGTATGACGTAGGAAAGAAAGAGAGGAGAAGAGAGAGAGAGAGAGCTCTAGTAGATTCCAAGAGAATTAAAAATATCCCGGCTTCTTCAAGATTCTTTTGACCAGCAGAAAGAGCAAAAAAAAAGAGGCTAAAGAGATGTCTGAGAGAGGACCGTTGCCCCCAGAGGGACGTGTTTTTTTTTTATTATACACTTGTTATACAGGTCAGAAAAGAGAAAGAGAGAAAAAAAGACGTAATAAAAGCCAGGGGCATGAGGTATGTGTATGTGCTGTTGCGTAATGTACATAATGGTGTAAAGTGTGTCGAACAGTTGAGGGCTCTTGCCCCAAGGAGAGAGAGAGATATTAAAAAAAAAGGTGAGGAAATTAATGGATGGTGACTCGGGTTGCCAGGTGTCATCTATTCACGTAAAGCGTGGTCGGGTCCCCAATAGATGCGAAAGCTGTGGCAACGAAAGAGGCTTGACCGTGACATCGTCAAAGCCTCCACTCAGAGCCTTTTCGCGGTCTTCGCCCACTTCGGCTGTCCAGTCGGCTGTGAGCGCAATGATGGTCGCAGGCTGTTGCTGTTGCTGCAACTCAGTGGTCTCGTCTTGATCCATCACGGCGGTGGCTGCAATGGATGACACAGAGGACGAAGATGCCTCCTTTTCTCGAAGGAGCGATGTTGCCTTGAAGCCATTCATCTTGGGCATATTCAAGTCCATGAGAACAAGAGTATGTGTTCCCGGCATGAACCTCTCCACAGCTTCATGGCCCGAAGAAGCCTGGTCCACTCGAGTCACTCCCAGCACTCCGAGTTGTCTAAGAAGCAACTTTCGGTTCAACGGATTGTCATCGACAATGAGCACTCGCTTTTCGGTTGTATCCCTATCGGCAAAATGCTCACCCAATGTAGCTGACAGAGAGGACAAAGAGAATGAAGACGGGGTTGAGGTACTTGATGTTGGAAGATTTGGGCTTGAGGTATTGGTCAGCACAGAGCTGTCGTCTCTTTGCATGGTGGATTCTGGCAACAAAGAAGACTTAGTCATCAATGACGCGTTCGCGGCATCGACAGGACTGATGGGCGACACTGCCTTGGAAACTGTCCCTTGCTGAGAACCCTTCTTTTGAGCACAAGCCAACAAGGCAGAGTCTTCTTGGCTGCGAGCCTCCTTCTGGATCGTGACCACATGTCGCTTGAGGAGGGTACCCATGGCCCGCTCTGAGACAGGCTTGCGACAGAGCGAAATCTGGTAGTATTGGGCCAGTTCGGCAAAGGGCTCCTGGGTGAGCGAGGGTGGGTGTCCAAAGGGATAGAACAGAAGGATGCTACCTTGGGGGGCCTTACCAACACGGGCCTTAGCGCGGTGGATCAATTGTCTAGAGAAGAGGGTCATGAAAGTATGGGTGTGTTCTTGGTCCTCCAGAACTGCTGAGCCACTCTTTGAGCTGCGGTTGGTTGCCGGGCTGAGGTCAATCAAAAATGCATCGCCAAAGCGCGCTGCGGCAGTGTCCTTTGCATTCGAGGGCTCTTCCCATCCTCCTTGAGTGCATTCTTCGTCTGTGAGACGCAGAGTGCGCTGCGCCTTCCAGTGCTTGGTTGAGGTGTTGGTCAAAAACTCTTCAAAGTACTTGCACTGCGAGTAGACGTAGTAATGTCGGTTCGAGAGCAGACCAATGTCGCGGGTGCGAAGGGTGATGTTGCTGCCGTTGGCACGAGTTTCTTCAGAGGGCCGGGGTGCAAAGTAGTCTCTGGTCTGCTCCTTGATAGCTGCGACCTTGGTCTTGTTGAGTGGGTCAGCAGCGCTGCTGGGTGCAGTCGGCGGGGCATTGCTATTCAGAGTCAAGCCCAGAGTCACGGGCAGGCTGGAGGATGCCTGAAGATCAGAGCTGTTGCTGGCAAGCCCTGCGGATGATACGGTGACCACGTGGTCATATCCAGGGGTCCTGAACTCGAGAAACTGCTTCTCGACCTTGATCGTGAACCCAAAGGTGGAGCCAACACCCAACTTGCTCGTGACAAAGACTGTGCCGTTCATGAGCTCGACCAAGTTCTTGACAAGGAAGAGTCCCAAACCGGTGCCGGCCTCATGGGTTGTACATTTGCCGCCCTCGACCTGGGAGTATTCCTGGAAGAGATTGCTCTTTTGTTCGTCGGCGATGCCTTTTCCCGTATCCTGGACGGTGATTTCGATCGTAGCCGTGTCGTCGTCCTCGTTCTTCAAGGAGACGCCAACCTTGACATACCCGGCGTCGGTAAACTACGATGAGGGTAGTACATGAGGCATTGATGCATTAGTGACTGGGTCGGTTACCTCCCCCTGCATGACGGGACAAGAAAAGGCTTTGCAAGGAGAGAAGAAGAGCGAATTCTGTGAAGCAAAATAGAAAAAAAAAAAAAAAAAAAAAAAAAATGGGAGCCTAGGAATTACCTTGATTGCATTCGAGATCAGATTGCCGAGGACTTGCTTGATATGGCAGGGATCTGCACGGACGAGCTCGGGTACTTGAGCATCAAAGTCGACGAGGAGCTCAACGGTGCGAGTCCCGGAGAGACCGGTCATCATCCGGGTCGTATCCAGTACCAGATCATGCAGGTTGAAGTTTTGGCTGCAAGTCGTCATTTTTGCAGCTGAGACCTTGGAGACATCTAGGAGTGCATTTAGGATAGTCAACAAGGACAGTGTCGAGGAATGGAGCATAGAGACGGTCGATTGTGCGCTCGAGCTAAGGGCTTCGTCACTGAGCAAAAGTTCTGTCCAGCCGATCAATGCGGCCAGCGGGGTCCTGTAGGAGAAGGGGGATGCACAGGTTAGTAAAAATAGAGGGGTAGGTGGGAAGGGTCAAGAGGGGAAGGGGTGGAAAGACAGACAGACAGAGAGAGAGAGAGAGGGACAGAGTGGATAACAAATCCACAAAAAAAAAAGGATGCATATTTTTTTTACCTGAGCTCGTGCGAGACCGAGGAGACGACGCTATCCTTGGACTTTGCGTTGGCGACGGCGAGGTCCCTGAGGAGGCCGATCTCGGCAAGGCAAAGGTGGAGGGCCCATTGGGTGAGGAGAGCAAATGACGCAGCGAATGCAAGGGACAGCCAGTAGGCGCCAAATTCGGCCCAGAGGCGATCCGACTCTGTGGCGGAGACGGTGCTCTATGTGATGTGATGTGATGGGATGGGAAGTGATGGGGAGAGGGAGGGGAGTGAGAGTGAGTGGGTGAGCGAGTGAGTTAAAGTGAGAAAAAGAAAAAATAGAAACCGAGGCATGGGATCAGGCTTAGTGTGACTGATCAAAAAAAAAAACGATGTCATCGCACACACAAAAGGGACTCTTGTCTCTTTTACACACACACAACACACCAAAATGTGTGTGAGAGAGAGACAGACAGATATACGAGCTTATTCGAGAGAGAAAAAAAAAAAATCGGCTCTGCTGTTTGCTGCGTCGGGGTGCTTACGTTCAACCTTGAGCGGTAGTCCGCCATCGTCATCCCGAGGACAACCATCGTTGCAACCGCCGCTGCACGGCGACCCGCCATCACGCTCACCAACACAGGCAAGCCAAGCAGCAACAAATTCGTCTGGAGTGAAGCGCGGGCGATGGCCACCATCGTGAGGGATAGGATCAGGCCACAGAGTCGAGTGGCTCCAGTAGCGCCATGAAGCGCAGGAAGAGTAAGGAGAAGCGCAGAGAGTGTGGAGATCAGGGGCTGACGATCAAAGACAAGGGTGTAGATGCATCCAAAGCAGGCCGCAGCCAGTGATAGGGTCTTGACCAGGAGGAACCGTACAATGTTCTCCGGGCCAACGCTGGAGGACGATGGGTGGTCTTTTAGCCAGAGAAAGAGGGCATCGAGGCTAAAGCTGTGGGACCGGGAAGAGGGAACAGGAGAGGGCTTCATGGTGAAAGTAGGGGTCGGTATGGAGGAAGGTGTGGAGAGAGCTGGGTGAGGAGCTGTGAAGGGAGTGGGGGTAATGGAGGCAAGAGAGACATTCGAGAGCGGGCGGGCGCGGGAGGAAGAGGGGCGAGTCCCTGGGTCAAAAAAACAGAGGCGGCGGCAATCGAAGATGGACAAGAAGAGCAGGAGGAGGAGGAGGCTTATCACGAACTGGGGGGGAGGTAAGAGTGTAGTGTGGGCTGAAGGCGAACCCGGTTTATTATTTTCCGTGATTACGGCTGGAGCAGGGTGGGTGGTGGTGGTGGTGGTGGTGGTGGTGGTGGAGAAAAAGAGAGGGAGAGAGTGAATGAGTGAGTATGAGAGAGTTTGAGAGATGAGTGAAAGATGAGAAATGTCTGTGTGTGTGTCGAGAGATGAGTGAAAGAAGAGAGAGAAAGAGTGAGAAGAGAAAAGAAAGGAGAAGAATGAGAAGAGAAAAAAAAGAGTGAGGAGAGATAGAAGAAGAGAAGAGAGAGAGAGAGAGAGATGAAAGAAAAAATCGAGCGATGACGGAGGAAAGAGAGAGATAAACGAGAGAAAGAGCACGGGAAAAGGAAAATGACAAAAGGCCCACACAGAGAGAAAAGAAAAAGAAGAACCAACATCCGATTTGTGATGAGAGTACGTAGTGCATCGCTCTCTTTTCATTCACTCTTTCTCTCTCTCTCTCTCTCTCTCCCGCCCTCTCTCTCTCTCTGTCTCTCTCTCTCTGTCTCTGTCTCTCTCTCCCTCCACTTCCCTTTTTCCCCTTCCCATGAAAAAAAAAAAAAAAAAAAAAAAAAAAAGAGGGTTGCTGTGCCTCACATCACTCCACATGCTCTTCTCATTCTGGACTGCTCTCGGGTCATCCTATGAAAACGGTTGTCCGGTTTCTCTCACCCCGCCCCTCCTGGACACATGGGACCGACAAAAGGTGCCATCATTACGTCACTGGGCCGTGCTGTCCCTTGTCGTGCCTTTCAGTTGGCACTGACTGCTGCTTGCTGTCTGCTGTTGCTGTTGCTGTCCATGTTAGCGGAGTCGGAATTAAGCTGCTGCTGTTGGCATGCATTACCGGTCTCCTCGGGCTGGAGTCAACAAGAGTCGCTATTGTTATTGCTGATGTTGCTTTTGCTGAATAAGGAAGGACCTTGTCCTCCCCTACCCCCTCCCCTCTGCCCAACCAACGTTACAAATACTCTTTAGCCGGCTCTACCATGTCTCTGCATAATACGTATGCATACTGAGCCGCCTTGAAAACGACCGGATGTGAAAATTTCCGGCATCTTCTATGCAATGCTGGATACTCTTTTTGAAAATGTGGAGCTCGTTCACCCCTGCACGGATATATCCGAACAACTGTGCCTAGGAGATGAAACCAACCAAAAAGCAGAAAAAATATGCAAGAGTGCTCAATGACCACTGAACCACGGGAACTGCTGCAAATATAACAAAGGAGCCGAGAAACGACAAAACGACAAAAAAGGACAAAATGAGAGGATGCATAAAAGCATAGTTCATTCAAGGATGTCCGTCCATGAGGCCAACCCTTGACGGCTTTTCCATTTTTCCCTTTGGTAGTCGTGATGAAATAAATCCACTAATACAGAATAACGGCTTGTTGCTGAGGCATTCGAGTCTAACACTCCCAATCAGAGTACCCTGACGTTCTTTTAGCGATACCCCTGGGGTAAGAGTTCCAAAATATATATATGTGTTTCTATATAAAGTACGGAGAGGTGAATGAGTGAATAGCTAGAGTCGTTGCTGCAAGACTTCATCATCATACCAGAAGACCAAACTGAAGGACAATCCCCCTTTTGATCCCAGTACCATACCCGATTTCAGAGAGAGAGAGAGAGAGAGAGAGAGAGAGAGAGAGAGAGAGAGAGATAGGAGCACAAAAAGGCTACTTGTTCCGGAAAAAGAAGCATCCCTTCCTCTTGGTCAAAGATAACCATGACTCGAGACGCAAGTGTTGCACTCCCCCTTTCTCTTTCTCTTTCTCTTTCTCTTTTTCTTTCCATCCGACCTCATCACACCTTCGACTTTACTGATCTCACTCGTTCGAACCCTTGGAAGGGATCCTGACGCTGCTAACCTCAGCAAACTGCTATGCGCTGACGCACCATTAAAGAACACGACTGCAAAAGAACAGCAGATCACTGTGTCTTCAAAGGGGGCTCAAGCAGAAGAACGATTCCGATTTTTTTACTAGCAAAAAAAAAAAAAAAAAAAAAATGCAGCAGCAGCATCACAGCCAGTGTCAAAGTATCACATACGGTCTAGTGTCCTAAAATGAGCTAGCTGCAAAGGTGACCAGCCCGGATTTGGCTTGGCTTCCTTATTGAAAGAGGGCCAGTGAGGATGTCGTCAGGACTGACGTTGAGCAGAGATGACTCTTGCTGATATTTAGACTTTTGAGTCATGGGAGGGGTGGCGCCAGAGAACAAAAGCGTTAAAAAAAAAAAAGGCGTCTTATCTGAAAAGACCGATCCATGTTGTGGCCGACGTTTGGTTGGCACTGTCATCGCTCTGCTTCTCCGGGGGAATGTGCATTCCCATGGTATCCAGCTACCGCAGCTTCTTTTGTGACAGGGGATAGGTAAAAGGAGGAAAGAGGAAAGAGGAAAGAAAAAGAGGTCTTGAGACAGCGAAAGCGCATTCTTATTTATCATGATGATCACATATGCTGGGCAGCTTCTCCATCAACCGCTCTTTGCCAAGAAGCGCTCTGGCCAGGCCATTGGCTCGACCGTTCGCGCAGTGAAAAAGCGAGCGAGCGAACGAACGAACAAAACGACAATCGAACGAACGAATAAGAGCGCACGGAGACCCTGCAAATCGCACTCTCAAAAAAAAAGAGAAAAATGTGACGTGTATTTCCTCTGCCTTATATTGAGAAAGGTGGGGGAAAAGAACCAAAGAAGTCTTGGCCCAAGCATTCCATTACACACACACACACGCTTTCTCTTTCTGTCTGTCTGCTGCACACCACAATTAACAAAAAGAAGAATAAAACATCTGCTCCTCCATCGCCTTACCATCCGCCATGCCTACCCGCACCGCTTACATCTCTACGCTTTCCTCCTTTGCCGTTGTTTTCATCCTCCAGCTAGTCTCGCTAATCCTCCCCTCCTGGTATGTCTCTGCATCACTGCACAGTTTCTTCGCGTCAAGTTTTTTTTTTTTTTTTTTTTTTTTTTTTTGTCTATGCTGCAGACAGGTTCTCACAACCGACAAGAGTTTTAATCGTACTATTGTCCGGTCCCGGTGGTTTACCTTTTCTCTTTTTCTGCGTTCTCTTTTCTGCGTTTTCTCTTTGCACAGGGTTCAGTATACTAGCCCCGATTCATCGGGCTACACCAGAACAACCTATGGTTACTTTCAGAAGTGCTCGACTCTGACCGACGACTGCCGACGGTTTCCTCAAAAAGCATGGGGAGACTGCGACCACGACAAGGGTGTGTCCGGCTCTCCTTTGGTGAACCTCTGTTTTGAGTGGCGAGCGGCTGCTGGAATCTCGATTGCGTCTACAATTGTTGGAGGGGTGGTTTTGGCTGGCCTGGGAACGGTCCTCTATACTGGTGAACAGTGGTATGCCCGAGGATGGAAGCATCTAGTTGGCCTTATCAGTCTCTTTGGTAAGTTTCCTCCTCCACTAAACATCAGATGCCAAGAAAAAAGAAAGAAAAAGGATTAGGAAAAAGAGCCAGCGATGATACTATCATCTCAAAGTGCTTTTTTGCTTTCTACTAAACTCATTTCTCTATCCCAACCATAGCTGGATGGCAGGCACTTAGCATGGGGTTGATCATCCATGCCTCGTCTACCTCATCCATGTTTGCATATCACCGATTCGGTCCCGCTTTTATCCTCTCGGGCGTTTCATGGGGCTTGGCGGGTATCATGGCTCTAGGCATCCTGTTCTATGCCAAGTCTAGAGAAGAAGGAAACATCCAGTTGTAATAAGAGCGGACTAGATGCAAACAAGACTCAGTAGCATGTCTTTGGCTTCTTTCTTTCTTTCTTTCTTTCCTTTTCTCTCTCTCTCTCTCTCTCTCTCTCTCTCTCTCTCTCTCTCTCGTACTTTCTTTATCTCAGTCTCCTTGACACGTAGGAGCAAAGATGTCTTAAACATTCTTTACTCTATCGCTTCTCATTGCCATTTAGTTCTTTCTTGGCATGAAAGCCTCTAGTTCTTGGTGTCCTGGTTGTATAAATGTCCATAGCTTTTCTATCTTGTTTTGAACAAGGGATAAAAAAAAAAGTCTAGAAGTGGACGCGTCGTCTCTTTGTCTCTCATTATTTTTGTTGTTGTCCTTCTCCTTCTCCTTCTCCACAGGGGAGATCGACCGGCAATTGCTAATACGATTCTGCCCCGTTCGTTTAGGCACGTTCTTGCAAGAATCTTTAGCACAGGGTGGAGACAGGGTCACAGGGAAGAAGGGGGGAGTTGGAGAGGAGTAATAAAACCACGAGTGAATGCAGTAGCCATTCCTCATTTCATTTCTCTCTTTTTTTCTTTTTTCTTTTTTCTTTTTTCTTCTCTTCTCTTTCCTTTTCTCTTCTCTCTTTCTCTCTATCTCTCTATCTCCTCTTTCTCTTCTCTTTTGTCCTTTTGCCATTCCATCTACATCAGCCTCCACGTCTACATCCGCAAGTGGGTGCATCTCTCTGACAAAGAACGAATGAAAAACGACCATTTCATTTTAAAGTCAGATTAGACAAGGGAACTCTTACGATTTGAAAGTACACTTCGAACAAACACCCAGAATGGACAGGTCGTCTCCTTCTTCCCTGTGGCGTCAGTCCGTGGCATTACTCGTGACTATGCTCCTGCTGTTAGTCTTTGCACCCTCAGTCTCGTCGCTCCTGCGTCGCCCGCTGGTCAAGACTGTCGCTTTTGAGGCCACTCATGCTCCTGCAAGCCACAAGGAACCAGGTGATCATGCCGCTGATACTGCTCCACATGAAGAAGAGGAAGAAGGAGAAGAAGGGCCCGGAGGATCTCAAAGGAACCGCAATTGGTAAGTAGCAGAAGGAACTGTTACTGGCCTCTTCTATTATCCAAGTCTATTGTTGACACTTACAGACCCTTTCTTCTTCTTCTTCTTCCTCCAGGAAACGCCTTGTATCTGGCCAAGCTCCTCTCCGTGAAGAGCTGATTGACTCGCGACCTCGGGATCAGAACGGGCGCTTTGTGCAGGTTCGATGGTATATTCTCGAAGGACTAAGGGCTGCTGCGTCTCCAGCATCGCTTCGATCCGACCACTTGCCAGCGAGTGCGACGCATAGCCACGAGTTGCGAGTGGAGTGTCCATTACAAGTAAGAAGACATCTTGGTTTCTTTCTTTTTCTTTTTTTCATTTCCTTTCATTTCTTTTTTACTAATCCGGTGCTTGTCTTTGTAAAACTAGATCCCTACACAGTTCAAGGTTGACGATCTAAGGGTCCTCACATGGGACAAAGTCCAGGAAGAGCTGTCAACTCCTGTTCCTGACAAAGAGACATTTCCCAAGGTAGGAAGATATTATACTGGTCTGACAACAAGCTTCATTCCAGGGGTTTTGATTACTCTGTGACCTAACAAGGAGAGTTGAACGGTATCTTGTTGTATCCTGTGTAGGAGGCCTTGTTTGCGCGTCTTCAGATTTCGACCTATGTTCCCTCGTCTCGGCCTCTGGATCAGGACATCCACCCATCGCTCACTTTGAGCTTGTCCTCTTCTTCTTCGCCCACATCTGGATCCAGGAATGTCTCTCGCCGGTCAGATCTCTCCACTCTGGACTGAGTACAACATAAATGCTGGTCTCAAGCCATGCACCTTCGGGAGGGGGACTCATTGACTTCCCAGAAACAGCAACATGTACCATGCTGTCAGATACACTCACGCACACGCACACACGCACACACACACACACACACACACACACAAACACACAAAAAGATTAAAAGCAGCATACCTTCCTGACTACTTTTGGAATGGAAGGAGAATGATACCCAGTCCAATGCCCCTGGAGATTTTGTTGGCTTATTGAAACCAGCCGCGTAGCATGTCATTCTTCTTTTTCTCCATTATATGTTCCGGGGGTAATTTTATTTTTTCTCTTCTCTTTCTTGTACTAGTTGAAGTAGAACCGGCTGATTAAACCCGCGTAGAATTGTCCCGCCAGAGTGTATAGTGCAATGATGGTATGAACCAGTTGGACACCAGACTAAATACCAATGGCCCGCTCTCCTATCTTTCTCGCCCTATTTCTTTGTACAAACTGGATTTTGTCCTACAGAAGTATTGCATTTTGACTTCTGGGGGTCTCTCTTCGTCGTCATTTGACATCTCCTTCAGCCCTTTGTTGTCATCTCCGACAGGGTCTTTTGGACACTAGATCAAAAAAAAAAAAAAAAAAAAAAGCAAAGTGGCCGGTGGTTCAAAATTCTCCACCCACTCCCCCCCTGGATTCGTCTTCCTTTACACTGACCTAGCACCCTTTTTTTTTTTTTTTTTTTCTGCCCGAATGAATTCTCCGAACAGCATCCAGGTCACTCAAGTCCAGTCTCCTGCCCCGTCAAAAAAAAAAAAAAAAACACGAGACCAATAAAACGCCCCAAGGAACATGGTAGTTTTTTTTTTATCTCTTTTTTAAAAAAAGAAAAAGGCTAGACTGGATATCTCAATGAGCATTACACTATCGAGGAGCCTAGTGGATGAGAGCTTCCAGCACCAGCACTGGAAGCCCTTGTTCCTGTCCCAGAACTAGAAGCCGATGATGACGATGATGACGATGATGATGATGAAGACGAGGAAGATCCAGTCGAGGATGTTGTCCATTGAGCTCCTGCAGAGGCCGATGCCAAGACCAAGGCCAAAGCCGCCACTGCATCCCGACTTTCGATTGGAATCACTCGTACTCCTCCATCCGGTGTCGAACTGGCTCCTGCAGCATTCGTCCCAGACACAGTTCCCTCCGAAGCTACATTCGCAGCAGCGACAATGGCCACCTCTGCTCTCTTGGCCTTGGCAAAGGAAACCACCGAATGAACAGCAATGACGATTCCAAGGATCAACAAAAAGTAGGACAGCCAAACATATTCGGTCATAGATCGCAATGATTGTCCAGGGTTTGAGCCTTGACTACCCAAATAACCCGTTGACGAGTCAATAGCGTTGCTCCTGTCTTCGCCTGCAAGGGGTTTGCCGCTGAGCATCTGAAAGCCCATGCTGATGAACGTGACGCCCAATCCTGTCTTGGATCCATTCTATTATCATGCCCCCAAGAAGCAATACAGAAATAGAGAATATTAGGATGCGGCAAAAAAAAAAAAAAAAAAAAAAAAAAGGAGAGCGATAACGGTCCTAGAGGGAGTTAGAGAAAAGAGTCTCACTGCTTACCTTAGTCGAGTGAGAGGTGTGCAGCAAGTAGGTCAAAAAGAAACCAACGAACTGAAAGCTCATTGAAACTATAAAGACAATAAAGACGGTAAGATTGGATGAGTAAACATGTCGTTCCAGGTCAATTCAAATAATCTCTGTCAAACACACACACACTCTCTCTCTCTCTCTCTCTTTCATTTTTTCTTTCATTCTTCACCATGCTACAAGACACCAGGTATCACCAAAGGCAATAACAATGACGACAATGATAATGGTAGTTGGCGTGGCAGTGTGCCAGTACCAATGCCAGTGATGGTGATGACAGTGGCAACAATGGCGATAGTGGACTTACTCATCATGTTCCAAATGAATCCAAAGAGCCCTCCAACAGGCAATCCATCGACTAGCACGTCATCCTCATCCATGAATCCATTGGACAAGACTGTCGACTCGTAATATGCTGGGGCCACATCCAACGCTGCAGACTTGTATGGCTAAATAGCAGATTTGAGTCAAAACAAAGAGAAATAGATGTCAGCATAAAAGGGCGTTTGCAAAAAAAAAAAAAAAAAAAAAAGGGTTCCTGCATCTTCTAGAGCAATTTTTTTTTTTTTTTTTCCAGAGAGAGAACGGGACGCGTGGCCCTGTCTACGAGATTGGGCTGTGGATTGTGCTGCGGCGGTAGCAATGACGCCTTCTTCGTTTCTTCCTCCGATGGAATTTGAATACCAAAAAAAAAAAAAAAAAATAGACACTACAAGAGCAATAATTATCCTTATTTACCGGAGGCAATTCTTCTTGGAATGGCTTCTCCACTCTGGGCTTTGCAGCGAGGTTGGAAAAGACGCCGTCGTTGGGCGCACCGACCATCCGTCTTCGGCTCGACTCGTCCTCATCTCCATTGGCTCTACGGTACCCTCTAGTCAATTTGGAGAGCCAGGTGGCCGAGAAGTAGGCCTTGGCCTTGTAGCTGACTCGTTCCATGCGTGTGCTGGACTTGAAAGGGTTACTGGAGGAAGGGGTCGAAGGAGAAGTGGGCTGAGACGAAGCAGCACGAGCAGCTGAAGAGGAAGAAGGACCATCCAGAGGATCGGCAATTGTGATCTCATTGTCGGTTTGAAGGCGATAACGGGAAGAGGATCCTTCGTTGGAAGAAGAGGCCATTGGACGAAGCATGACGCTGTCTTCATGGATATCGTCCTCATCAAAGTCCTCGGTGTCATTGACACGAAGGGCCGAGTATCCTTTGCTCTTTTGGTTGCTCCTGTTGTTCATAGTATGAGTGTTGCTGCTGTTGCTGTTCTCGTTGCTGTTGTTGTTGTTGCTGTTACCACTCAGGTCATGGTCAGAATCCTGCACATCAGAGATGGGAATCTGTGTTGTTGTTGTTGTTGTTGTAAATCAAGAAATGATAAACAGGTTGTGGTTGAGACAAGGAGACTAAGGACAGTTAGTAATCATCCTTCTCTTTTCCATCATTTGCAAAAAGACCAAGTGGTTAAGTGGCCAATCCCTTTCCGTCCCCTCTTCCCCACATTGGACAATAGGGTAATCCTTTCTCCGCTCTTGTTGATCGGGGACAACTCTTTGGATTTAGCCCAACATGTCTAGCACATGGTCAGGTTCCATAGACATGTGCGATGCAGCTGAATGTTGGGGGGTCTGGTGTTCCGTGTCTGTTGTATACTGTGAAGGTGTGTGTCTCTCTGTGTGTGTGTCGTGGCGCAGGACGGGGGGGGGAGGGAGTAGGTGGAGGCGTATATGTGATTTGTGCACAGAATGAGAACACAGGCAGAAATCACCCCACTCACCTGAGCATATGAATGAGCCCGGTTCATGGTAGCAATGCGGAAAGGAAGAGAGGAGAGTGAATGTGTGTGTGTATATATTTGTGTATGTGTGAGAAAGAGAAAGAGAGAGATGGGGAGAAGGAGAAAAGAGAAAGTGGGCTGAGGAAAAACGGGATGGACAGATCCGGCGGCCCGCCGAAAGGGCGCAATCGCCGAGGCAGGAGTCGGAAAAAAAATGAAATGGGGGCGCCCGGGGCCAATACTGCGGGGCGGGCAAAAAACATGGGAAGTGCGTGTGTGAGTGAGCGAGCGAGAGGAGGCGAAAAGATGAAAACGATGATAATGATGATTAACCGTGGATAAGAAAAAGAAAGCGAAAGAGAGAAAAGAGAGAGAGTGAGAGAGAGTGAGAGAAGGATGGTGACGAGCAAGGAGCGGTGCGAGCCGGGCGGGCCAGGGGGGAGGAGGAGGAGAAAGTGTGTGGGGAGAGAGAAGGAGAGAGCGAGCGAGCGAGAGAGAGAGAATAAACACAGCAATCGAGACAAGAGAAAGAGAAGGAAAAGAGAGAGAGAGAGGAGAGAGAGAAAGAAGAAAGAAAGAATGGGAAAAAGAAGAGAGAGGAATGGGCACAAAGAATGAAAGAAGAGAGATGAAGACCGAGATAGTCAAGAGACTGAGCGAGCAAGAGAGAGGGAGAGAGACCAATTCTGTCGAGAACACTCCCCGTTCGGGAACAAGGTCGGAACGAGGCTTGTGTGTGTCTGTGCAATTAGAGGGGGTTTCCATCTCTATCTCTCTCACCCCTTCTCTCCTCTCGTATGATTTTTTTTTTTTTTTTTTTTGTTGTTGCTCTGTTCTGCTCTACTCTGCTCCCCCTGCCCTGCTCTACTCTACCAAAGGACTCTCTGAGGTCGAAACTATATCGAGGGTGAGAAATCTATTAACCCAGTCCAAACCAGAGAGAGAAAGAGAGAGAGAAAGAGGGAGAAGCGTTTATCTTCATACTGGGCGAAGCGTCAAACTATTTTTCTCTCTTAACCATTTCACAGAAGGATCGGACCCTGCTTGGTCTAGTGTAGACCGTTGTCTTCAACGGGGCAATGGCAAGGAGAATGTCGGCGAGTCTCTCAATGTGGCCTGCTAGATGAATTGTTACGGACGTTAGATCCTAAAAAGTCCTGGGAATAGGAACCCCCTCTCCCTCTCCCGAGATGAAGAAAAAAAAATTAGCTCAGATCATGAAACTATTGAAGGGAGAGCTGGGCTTGGGTTCAATTGAAATCGTCCGAACGACAATACCGTCCTCATTTTTTTTTTTTTTTTTTTTAGACTCCATAAAGTCAGCTCATAGTCGGGCTCGTAGAATTCCCTCATAAGAGCTACTCCATAAATTGCAAATCCCTTTAGGTGTGTAGTATTCCTTAGGGGGACTTTTCTTTTTGGCGAAAGCACTAGCCCCACTAAAAACCTCTTTCAGTCTTAGAGGGCCATGATTTGCTCTCTGAGACAGCAATGACTCGGGAACCATAGGTTGGAGCACATGATAACTTGATATTATCCATAGAAAAGTAGCCGTGGTGTGAACCGGTGACCGTGCTCCAAGATGTAACATCAACTGCTCATGGGTCTTGTTTTTCTTAACATTGGTTCAACGGCCAGTCTCACCTGGCCTCAAATACTCGGGCTATCGCGTTTTTAACGTCGCTAATTCTTTCAGGGCTTTGACGGATCGTCCTGCTCGCCATTGGCTCTAGTCCTGTTCAGGTTCTGTAAACCCAAGAGCTCGGCAACCTTTTACTCCGGTCCAATCTGCAAGGAGGAACCACAGGTCCTCTTAACCCAATATCTGTGAGGCTTCCTCCTTTGCTATCCTGCGACTTGTCAACATATCCCTCAGCACTGATTGGATATTGAGAGGTCTACTTTAGGCTTCTCGTTCATCGAAGCAGACAAGGTTCATAGTCGGCTATTTGAAAAGGATCCACTCATCCTTGGCCCTCTCATGCCCATCCTGCGCGTACGAATCTCTTTCGAAGGATTAGCCAAGCACACAATCTGATATGACTGGCGAGGAGAATAGGTTCTAGTAGAATCCTCTGATAAGTCTACGCTGACTCTATACCCAAAAAAAAAAAAAAAAAAAAAACAGTGGTATAGGAAAGTTGTCCAATTTTATGCCTTTGGATATGGATCTGAAAGGAAAGGTAGAGGATGTCATTAAGTCTCTTGAGGAGGTAGTTAGTCAGTGAACACCTTCTAGGAGGAAAGGAGGGTGGAGAGAGGTGCTGCCTAGACCAAGAGATATTCTGGCACTCCCTACGGTCATTGAGGAGACGGTTTTTTCTAGTCAAACATCATTTACATCATTGCCTTTCGTCTCTCTTCAAGATTTTTCTCGTTCTCTGTCCTTGTTTGAGTTTGATCCGCATCGGGGTCTACCTATGTCTCTATTTTACAGTCCATTCGTTTGCCTGTATCTATTTGTCCTCTCTATCCTCCTTCCCTCTATCTCCTGTGGCACTCTTCAAAGCGAGGGGCTGTTCAAGTTGAAGGGTCAAGGCAAAAGACTATCCGACATTAACTATAGAAGAGCCAGTCAAGATGAGAGTGCAATAAGATGAACTTCTTTTTGACTCTCTTTACATCTTCTGATATCTTGTTGTGAACCCTCCTTCGGTTCCTTAAGATTAAATCCTGCGGACTGTCCTCTCTGCCTTTCCTCTTCTTTCTTCCTCCATCATTTTACATGATTCGAACACGGTACTATTAAATGAACTAGGTCTGAATTGTATTTGCTTGAAACATTGTTTATGGAGTGATGAGAGTGAGGAGAGAATGGGGGGATACGCGGATAAAATTTTTTTTCTTTCTTTTTTTTCTCTTTTTTAAAGGAACCTTGAGCTTTGTATCAGTTTTGGCGACTAGATTCCTCTTGAGAGTCGCCCTGTCTCGTCAGGCGACAACTGCAAGATCTGAGAAACCACTGGCACCAGTTGAAGCTATGAGGAAGCAAAAAGAGATCCATGACAAAAAGAAAGAGGAGGAAGGAGAATGGGAAGAAAAGGAAATATTAGAAATCAAGAACGTATTCACATAGTGGATGAAGATCATCGAATAATATAAAAAAATAAAAAATAAAAAAAGGCAAGACAACTTACTCGATGGTCCTTATTCTTATTCTCCAAAAATCTTAGCAACACATTCTTGAGATACTCGATATTGATATCGACTTCAGCTCTCTCTTGTTGCTGATGTTGGAGCATGCGACCAAAGTGAGGTGTGCTCGGTGGTGTGGATTGTGGTGACATGACACGGCTTCCATTACTATGGGGGCCTCCATTAAAATTAGGATGAGTAGGTGATTGTGGACCTTGGCCTGGGCCGCTGGGTGTGTATGGACTCTGTGCTGAAGATGGCGAAGGAGAAGAGCCGGGCATTTGCTTGTGAAGCTTCCTCATCTCCTCCTTCAACGTCTATTCAAAAGATAGGGTAAAATAGAAAGAGAAAATAGGTCAGTTTGATCCTGGAGTAATCAGTAAAAAAAAAAAAAAAAAAAGTTCTCTCATTCAATAAACAAATTTTCACCTTGTTCACAGTTCGAAGATGGCCTTCACGCATCTTGGATTCCTCCACAAACTTTTCGTGCACAGCCTTTTCTTGCGCAAGCGAAGCCTCGAGATCCTTGAAGTGGGCCTATTTAAGAGTAAATCATGCAGAATAAAGGGAGGGGGGGGGGTCAACAAACTTGTCCTAAATCTTTTGATGATAAAGGCTCCTTCTTCCCAAGGAGAGTAAAAAAAAAATTGACTTACCAGCTCCAACTCAAGATTCCGCTTCACGTCGCTGTGCTCTTTGATCTCATTTTCAAGCACCTCCAACTTGCTTTGTTGCGATGACTGAGTCTCTTGCAGGGACTTTGTCTCTGAAGCATTCTTCACTGCCCCTTCACGAAGTTCCTTAATCTCACGATCCTTGGATTGCAAAACCTCAGTCAAGCTCTTGATCTCTTGACCTAAGGTCTCCTTAGTCTCTTCCACCTCCTGTTGAAGATTCTCAAGAATATCCTTGTGGGTATCGGTTCTCGATCTCAACGTCTGTTGGGATTGTTCCAGCTTTTGTTCCAGTTCCGCAGCCCTTCGGCGTACGGTCTCAAATTCTGCTACCTTGGATTCTGCAAGTCGCTTCGCCATGGCCGTCTCCTCTTCCAACATCGTGACCCGATCACGCGCCTCCTCCAACTGGTGACGATATTCTCTCATCTCGTGCTCAACATTTTCCAATGAAGTCTGGGATGACTCGAATTCTGCCTGCTTCATCTGAAGTTGATCAAAGATTGCATCCTTCTCCTGAATCAACTTTTCTTTGTCCTGTGCCATCTTGGCTTGGACAGCTTGGAGTCGACTCAAATCATTTGCAGTCGTGGCCTGTTGAGCTGCTGTCTTGGCCGCTGCTGCCTTGGCCTCTTGTTGAGCCTTGGTCATTGCTCCTTTGACAGACTCGAGCTCATCCACCGCCTCCTGCTTGTCCTTTTCAAGTCGAAGGATCTGTTTGCGAGTAGTCTTAAGTAGATTCATCGACTTTTGAAGCTTATCCTCATCATCTGCCTTGACCTTTCGGGCTTCTTCCAGTTCCTCATCACGTTGGTGAATGGTCGACTTGGCAAGGGCAAGCGCTTCCTTCGTGTCGCGATCCTTTGTAGTCAGAGTATTGACCTTGGCCTGGAGTTCGTTGAGCTTCTCATGCGTCTCAGTTTTGGAGGTGAGCATAGAATGATTATCTTCCTCAAGGACCTTGAGCAACTTGGCGCTCTCCTCCTTTTGAGCCTTCACCTCCGTCAGTTGCGTCTCAAGTTCTGCCTTCTGTTGAGTCAGGGCTTCTCTCTCTGAAGTTAATGTCTGAATTTGCTCCGATAGTGCGGCAGTCTCAGATGTGCTGGATGTTTGGACCTCCTTCAACTTTTCTTCGACATTAGCTAGTTCAGATCTCAACTTTTCAACTTCCTGTGTCAACTCTGTGATCTTTTCATTCGCCTCCTGACCCTTGGCCGACTTCTCCTGCTCAGTCTTCAGCTCTGACTCTGCAGCAGACAGCTTCTCTAGGGCCTGATCTCTCTCCTTCTGAAGAGCAGCAGCTGCCTCTTTCATTTGCTTATGAGTCTCTTCATGGGCCTTGGTGGCTGCCTCCAGCTCGGAGCGGACAGTCTCAAGGTCCTTTGAAATGACATCCTTCTCGGACGTTAGCTCAGAAACCTTCTTGGAGAGGGCTTCCTCAGCTTCCTTCATGCTCTTTTCGGATTCAGCCAAGCGCTTTTCGAGCGCGGCAGCCTTTTCTGCGACAGAATCCCTTTCTTTGGTCAGTTCTTCAATACCAATCGAGGCAGTTCCCTCAGCATTACGAGCACTTTCCAATTCAAGCTTCATCTTTTCCGCCTCAGCAGCGGCACGGCTCTGTTCAGTGGAAAGCTCCTTGGCCTTTTCGTCCAACTGAGCCTCAAGTTCAGATTTCTCCTTTTGAAGAGCAACCAATTCTTCTTGCACAGTCTGATGGGATGCCTTGGCCTCTTTGGCCTCCTTCTCTGCTGTCTGGAGACCTTCTTCCGCAGCCTTTAGTTTCTCAGAGAGTTCGCTATGTTGTTGCTTCAACTCGTCTAATTGCTTTTGCGACTCTCCTTGTTTCTGGTTAATGATAGCAGAGGACTGGCTGGCCTTGGTCTTAAGATCCTCGAGTTCCTCCTTCAAGGATGTCTCACGCTCCATCGTCTGTTTCAACTCTGTCGAGATCTCTTGCTCCTTGGTCTTCAGTACCTGGAGGGTCTCTTCGAGAGAAGCTACAGATTTCTTGTGCTCTGCAGATGTTTCGGCGGCTTGGGCCTCAAGCTCCTGAATTGCCTTTGCCTTCTCCTCCGTCTGGGTTGTAAGGGTAGCCACAGACTGATCAAGCTCCTTGACACGATTCTCCAACGTGGTCTTTGTCTCCCGTTCGGTATCCAATACCTTATGGATATCCTCCAGCGCCTTTTCTAGATCCTGGATCTGGTTCTTCAGAGTGTCAATGTTTTTCTGTGACTCCTGATTCGATCCACTGGTAGATGATTCTCCTCCAGATGAACCTCCCGCGGATGCTTGGGTCACCTGTGCCTTCTCAAGATCCTCCTTGAGTGCGTTGATAAGTGCTTCGGCATCCTGCTTGGCCTTCTTGGCATGATTCAAATCCTGGCGAAGCTTCTTGGCCGCATTCTTGGAAGGAACGTTATTCAGACTAACAATCTCAGCTTCCAGCTCAGTGATCTTTGTTCGTAGCTCCTCGACAGCGGCAGCATTCTGACCAGAGGGTTCACATGGCACCTCTCCAGTTGATGGTTGAGGGGTCTGTTCCTGCAGAGCCTTGAGTTGCTGTTTGGTATCCAAAAGTTCAGCCTCAAGAGCGTCAGCCTTGGTGGTGCTGTTCCTCTCCATTTCCTGAGTGACCGCCAGCTTGGCGAGAATTTCTTCCTTTTCTTGATTCAACGAGTCGATCTCCTCCTGCAACTCGTCTGCCTCTGTCGATTTTTCCTTGGCCTCAAGTTGCTGTTTGGTATCCAAAAGTTCAGCCTCAAGAGCGTCCGCCTTGGTGGCAATGTTTCTCTCCTTTTCCTGAGTAACTGCCAGCTTGGCAAGAATCTCTTCCTTTTCTTGGTTTAGCGAATCAATTTCTTCCTGCAACCCGTCTGCCTCGGTCGACTTTTCCTTATTAGCCTCGAGTTGTTGTTTGGCACCCAGAAGTTCGGCTTCAAGAGCATCAACCTTGGTGGCACTGTTCCTCTCCTTTTCTTGAGTGACCGCCAGCTTGGCGAGAATCTCTTCTTTTTCTTGATTCAGCGAATCAATCTCTTCCTGCAACCCGTCCGCTTCAGTTGACTTTTCCTTGGCCTCCTTTTCCTTATCTGCAACCTTTTGAGACCACTCTTGGATCACCTTTTCTTTCTCGGTCTGAAGGGCCTGGATAGTTGCTTTGCTCTCCTCGATTGACCGTGTCAACTCTGCCTTTTCCGCCTCCAGGGCAGTAATCTGACCCTTGCTAGCCTCAATTACCTTCTCCTTGTCAGCAAGCTTGGCCTCCAGGGCTACTAGCTCTGACTTGAGACCTGGAAGAGTAGATAGTTGCTTCTCAAGTTCCTCGCGTTCCTTTGTCAAGTCGGTGATCGTCTGTTCACGTTTTTGAATCTCCTCACGCAATTGTTTCTGTTGCTGCTCTGCCTCCTGTTGCACACCGCTATCCTTGCTAGAGTTCTCTTCCAAGGTCTTTTGGAGCTCTTCCTTTTCTTTACGCAACTTGGCAAGTTCTTCCTCATGCGATGCCAATGCCATTGTGTTTTCCTGTCTTAGCTGCTCCAACTCCTTTTGAGATGCCTCTGACAAGCGATTCTCCAGCTCTTCCTGATCTTGCTTGGATTGCTTGACTGCAGAGTCAAGGGCAGACTGGGCCTCATTGCGAGCAGCCTCTGCCCTTTCCAGATCCGCCTGTGCCTTGGCAAGCTCCTTCTTAGTAGCCTCATGCACAGCATCCAGCTTTTGAAGCTCCTTCACTTGGACTCGAGAGATCTTTAGCTCCTTCTCACTGGTGGCCAGAGAATCCTTCATTTGATCCTGTGATTTCTTAGCATTGGAAAGGGATGTCTCGAGGGCTTGCTTCGCCTGGAGTGCCTCTGCTTCCTTAGTTGCAGCAAGATCTCGTGCCTGAATCGCCTCATCCGTTGCTGCCTGAGCCTTTACAAGTGCCTCCTTGGCTTCCTTTGCTTCCAAGAGAGCTGCCTCGTACTCTTCCTTCTTTTGCTTCAGTTGCTCCGAGAGCTCTTCCTTTGATTCTGTAATATGGGTCGAGGTCGAATCATTGGTATCACCTGTCTCCGTCTTCTTCTTCTTCAACAAGACAGCAGCCTTGTGTTCTTTTTCTTCCATCTCGCCAATTTTCCGTTGAAGCTCGTCTAGTTTGTCCACCATCTCCTTCTTGACCTTGACTTCCTTGTCCAGGTCCAACTGAAGTTGAAGTAGCTTGACTTCGGCCTGCTCTTGTTCTTGTTGTGCTTGCTTCTTTTCTTTGAGAACGACGTCCAACCGACCCATTAGATCTCGCAGTGCCTGATCCTTCTTCTTTTGATCCTTGACGGCCACCTTCTTTTCCTTCAGTTTTGGAGAACCAGCTTCCGAGCCGGCGGCGGATACGGTTGCCGTCTCGGGTGTAGAGACGGGAGTTGAAAGTGGATCTGACAATGGGTCCGTGAGGGTGTCGCTCGGTGCAGTGGTCGTTTCTATTGATGATTTGGGGGCCTGCTGCTTCAGAGTCGATTGTGCCAACGTGTCGGATGAGCTGCGTCCAGATCCTGCATTGCTTTTCAACCGCTTAATCTCCTATTTTAATAAATAATAGTGAAAACACAGCCGGTTAGTATCCAAATACCTTTCGGCCGACCTAAAAGCCAGATCAAGTCTATTTTTGTTTAAAGGGCGAAGAGTTTGGTACCTCGGATTTTGCGGCAAGCTGGTCTTGAAGGTTTTCAATCATATCGGATTGAGACGCAGATTCTAAAATATGGACTTCTTTCATCTTGGCCGCCTCTGCAAACAAACAAGCAAAAAGAAAGAAAAAAAGATATTGTTCATGAAACGGTTAGACAGACTGGACTCTAGCAGAGGCAAGGGTTTCCATCTCAACATTATCAAGGATCAGATCCATACCCTTCAGTTCGTCATTAAGTCGCCTAATTTCTTGCATTGAGACCTAAGTCAACAACACAACAGCACTCAATCTGGTTAGTTCCATAAACCTTTTTTTTTAAAAAAAATGATGGCGCTACTTTTTAGTGGATTTGCTCTAAAAAAAAAAAAAAAAAAAAGAAAAAACGATATGACTTTACCTCGCTCTTGTATGACATGTTACGCAAATGCGCTTCCAATGCCTCGATATCACTCATATCCTCTAAAGGCGTAGAAGCTCTCAAGACAGCTTCAATAGCAATCTTTTCTTGAACTAGTTTTCTGAACGCAATGGCCAAATCTAATGAAAGAATTATATATAAAAAAACACGCACACACACAGCAACCATGGGATTTTACACGAGAGCCATTTTGTCAGAAAAGGTCATCCCGACAATGTCTAACACACGACGAGCAGAGCATTTCAGGAAACAAGAGAACTGTTGAGCCCTCTTTTTTGTTCTTCTTCTTCTTCTTCTTGAATGTTACCTGGGAAGCGCGCTTCATAACGTTGCAGCCGTTCCAATTTTTCAATGACAGTCTCCGTCATCTCGATCCCACCAGGTTCAGCAGCCTTGACCGCCTCGAGCTGTGCAGGATCCGGCTTCTCTTCCGAAGGATCCAACGTCAACTGCTTCACCAGTGCAGCCAATTTTTTGTTGGCCGCCCCCGCAGCAGCTGATGTAGTTGCTCCTGCAGGAGGTGGAGAGGATCCAAAAGAGATCAGGTCCGCGGATTTGCGACTGCTTTGAAGCGATCGACGAAAGATGGAACTACCACCGCTACTACTGATCCTGGGGGAGGAAGAAGACGTGGTGAGGGTATCCGAGAGAAGATCCTGGTCACCAGTGGCATTGTTGGAAGCGGATGCTGCCGCAGCAGCTGCAGCGTTTGCCTTCTCCTGGATAGAGGTCAAGCTCGTGTTGAGCTTCTCTTTGAAGGATGAGAACATGGTGTTGGTCTGCAGCTGAAGGAGTAGAAGGCTGTCCTGGGCCTGACTGTCTCCTTGTTATTAATGTTTACTTTTTCTTTCTTTCCCAATGAGGGAGTGTAGGTTGCGCGTTGACGTGCTCCTGTCGACGATCACAAGGACTGGTTGGCACTAATGTCTACAGGCCTTTTGTGAAGAAAAAATAATTCAAAGATTCGATGAACACATAGAGAAAGAGAGTGAGCAGGTAGAATAATGCTGGGATCACTGATCCGATGAGAGGGGCGCGTGCTTTGTGCTCCTGATTTTTTTTTTTTTTTTTTTTTTTTTTCCCTCAAAAAAAGGGCAGCGAAAGAGCTGACCCCATTACCTTTGTGAGTCGCAGGTAAGTTGAATGGAGAATGAGATGATAGTCTTAGATGCAGCTTCCCCTGTTCATCCAATCAGTTCTTTATTCTTGATTCCCTGCTCTGCTCAAGGTGGTTGGCGATGGCGATGGCCGATCCGGCGGCTGGGCGGAAGGGGATGGCGGGAAGGAGGGAAGAAGCGAGTGTGCGAGTGTGTGCGTGTGTGTGTGTGGCGATGGCAATGGCAATGGCGATGGCAATGGCGATGGCCTAATAGGGAAGGATTAAAAAAATGAAAAAGATGGAGAATGGATGAGATGAAATGGGGATGAGCGATGAGCAGTCAGCACGGGCGTGGTTGATCCGAATGGGGCTACAGCCGACGTGACAGATAGAACAGAACAGACGTCGACAGAACAGAACACAAAAGAGACGACAGACGTGTCGTGGCAAGCTTCTGACAAGTGCTATTTTCGTGGCGCTTTGAGCCCGGTCCGTGCCCTCTCTCTCTCTCTATCTCTATCTCCTTCTTTCCTTCACTCTTTCACTCTTTCACTCTTTCTCTTTCTCAAAAGACTTCCTAGTTGACTATATTCCTAGTGTATGTACCAGGCTGCCTGGAGATGGTACCTTTCTCTATCAACATCCCAAGTCTGCTGGGGTCTGTGCAGCGAGAAAGGGCTACGTTGAGTTGACCATGTGTGAAGACTGGAACAGGGAAATAGAGATCAATACGTTGAAGGGTCCATCCTTGCAAATTGAAAATGGTCATTTTAAAGGCAGGCTTTATAGGAAACTGATGGCAACAAGACCTCAGAGGAGTCGAACCGTCATCGGTGGTGGTGAGAGGAGCTCGGAGAATAAGTGCCAATTGACTTGCGTAGTGACCCGCCACAATCCTAGCTTTGATAGACTTTGGTTTGAGGTAAAGTACGATGAGTCATGTGTCATTGTAGAGCCTCCCTTTGAGATAGAGGAAGGACTGGATGGGTGTATGGATGGAGTCGCTCTGGGAGTGGAAGGTTGTATTAGTAGGGTGCCTGAAACAACTTGGACTAGAGAATCAACGAAAGGTCAATTCTGTAGGGTCTGAGCGACCGGCATATTTTCTATGGGAATCAGAGTCTAAGCAACTACTAGATCGATTTTGTGATGCATTGTGTATAGCTTTGTTGTATGCATAGACACAAAAGATTTCGCCCTTCTTTGTAGGCAGACAATACAAAAGATACTGATGCGCCAAGAGTATACGAGATGTCCTAGTAGCTGGAGATTTAACTGAGAGAGAGAGAAAAGAAAATCCAGTGAGCAAAGGGATTTGGGATTGAGGACAGGCAAACAAACTACGGTTGTATTTTGTGAATACCATCTGTTGCCTTTCTGCCGCGCAGTTTCCAAGTAAGTACATTTCCAAGTAATATACATCTCTCCTCTTCTCGAGGTACTGATAGTTGATAGTTCATGGGACAGAGAGCTAATGACTTATATAGATGGAGGAGAGGGCTGGGGACACTTATTCTTGTATAGTCAGATGGTCTCAATTGAAGAGGGCTTCGTCAACTTTTTCCTGTTCTAAAAGGTAAAGGACGTGTAGGTGATAAAAGCTGTTAAT
The DNA here is from genome assembly GCA_011634665.1 of Mortierella sp. BCC40632. NCBI lineage: Eukaryota > Fungi > Mortierellomycota > Mortierellomycetes > Mortierellales > Mortierellaceae > Mortierella > Mortierella sp. BCC40632. The sequence goes on from WAEK01000007.1 coordinate 1,270,990, forward strand.
AAAAAGACCTTGAGGCATGATTCCATAGGCGGACCAAACTGGAAAGGGCCCGCTAGGTCTTCGCGCCATGATTTGGCTGAAAGGCTATCGGATGGAAGCCATTCAAAATCGTTTTTTGTCCAGTCCTTCACTCACCATTAAGACCCATACCTACAGCTGAGGAGTACCGTTACCGCGACATGGTTTTTGACTCCTATCTTGCTGGACGAAGGAGTTGAGGCGGCAAAACTGCAAATTTGTTCGAGGTAGAGAGAAGTATGACTGTTTTAGCATACGAGAGCGAGGACAAGACGGGTCTTGATCTTGATCAGGGTCTTGGCTCGATTAATAACTTTTGAGGCGGTGCAACAGACAATTGTCAAAGCAAAGAACTTGTGAGTTGATAGAAAGGAAGCTGCCTTTTATTGTGAGGGGTGAAGAAAAGGGTTTACAACTTTATAGAAGGCCTGGGAGGAAGATCCCCGAAAGATACTGGAAACCACTGAATCTCATTTCCTATGCCACACCTCCATGCCACTTCAAGCGTTTCATCCTTGATTCTACCTTGAAATCAAGATTGGTCAACTGTCATGTATGCAACTCCACCGCGTGCTTTTCTGTCTGTTGCCACCGTCCCCCCTAACCCATTCCATGACAACCTTGGCACTTTTTGACTATCCTAATAGATGCGACTTTCAGAACCTTTTCGTACTTTTAAGTTGGTGGTTGATAGGGCTCGCCCTTGCCCATATAGATTAGCCTAGCTATGGACTCTTGAATATCTCAAATGACCATCCTCGCTCTTGAAGATATCGAACTTACCAAAGAACGCCACAGGTTTTTGTATTATGCTGCTCTCAAACCAAACAATGCTTTGACTTGTCTATGCTTCATAATTTTTGGACTTTCGTTAGCGCAATCCCTGATTACATTTGGGATGTCTAATAGGTAGTCTGAATCAGAGTCAGGTATGGAGCAATTTGAGTGCATGTACTGTTGAAGTCCCTTTAGGATATTGAAAGGAGTTTGTTTGGCTCAAAGGTACTTCTGGGGAATAGGGTGGGAACATCGAAAGGTCATATTGACAATGGCTGCGTGCGTGTATGATATGGTCATAAAGAATCGCGCCAACAAGCACACAGACCGACGAGAGGACTTTCACGCCCCTGGGCCAACTTCCTGTTCATAGTCAAGGAGGTTTAGGAGGGCTAGAACACTCTGTGGGAGTCGCGGTTTACACAAACATTCATCAACAGGACGCCAAAAGAATGGAGTCGCGTCAACATTCCTCTCCCCTTCTCATTGATCAGACGCACAAAAAGTCTAAGGATGTCATGCAAGAGCGGCAAGTGATTCCAGGGCTAAGGTAAAACTCTCGCTGTGTCCATGTCTTCACAGGCTATAGTGAAGCAATCGAAGGTCAAAAGAGTCAGATTACAGAAATGGAGGATGAAACGAGGTAAGAATGCAGAGATGGCAAAAGAGAGCTCTCGATATCACAACCCTATCTATCTATCTATCTATCTCATCCTCCTTTGACAGGGCCAGAGGCCACACTGGCTCAATCTGGCTTGCGCTGGCTTGCGCTGGCCTGTGCTGGCCTGTGCTGGCTTGTGTTGGCTTACACATGGCTGTACCACTCACTCACAGAGCCAGATTGAGCCATGCTGCAACAGCCTACACTTCCTCAAGAGCATCTTGCACGCAGTGGCTGTACCTGAGGAAGAAGAAGATCTATCGTGAAATTAAATGAAGGCTGGTCTAGTCCGGAGAGCCGATATGGTAGCTCAAACATCGAAAATCCCTTTCCCCAATACTCCAAGAAGACGCGTGTCCGGGCTGAACAATAAAGAAAGAGAAAAAAAAGCTCCGGTATCGCAATGTGAGGCGCATCAGCCCTCGCTGATCTCTTTAGGCGCCGCAGTGGCTCAAGGGCGCAACCCGAGACCCTTCGGAGACAGCTCGGTCACACAGAAGAGAGAATGACTCGCCAAAAAAAACCAATGAGATGCGCCCAATGACCTTTTAGAAAAGAGAAATGGACAAATTCGGATCATTGTGTGGGACCTCGTTTCAAAACAAACTTCCTCGAAGCCAGGCTGAAGTGTGTGAGAGAGATAGACCTCCGCCCCCTTCCTCCCCTCCCCCCTCCCTGATGGCCACTGAACCAAACAGGATTGGCCAAAGCAGTGCAATAGGAGGTGTCAGTGTGTCTGGAGGGAGTGAGGCTGTGGATGGTTGGCTAGAGGTAGTTCAGCCAAAGAGGAATTGGGCTTGCTTCGCTGGCTTTTGGCGGCGCACTCTGCAGCCGCTGGATAGAACCAAGCCACTTGGAGCGAATGTGCCACTCATAAAATCTCACTTCCAACCGTCTGTTCTTTTCTGTCCTCCACTTTTTTTTTTTTTTTTTTTTTTTTTTTTTGCCATCGCAACACCCTACTCACTTAATTTGTCTTGCTCGCTAGCTTATTTTTTTCTACCTCATCCTCTTCTGCCTCTCTCCGAACCCACTTGTTTACCACAATTAAGGCTCCCGCCGCCCCTCGCTCTTCTCCCCTTTCACTCCTTTATAATATGACCTTTGACGACGCTCGTGGGGTCGTAAAACTGGTCCTCGGGAAGAGGCTCAACCGTGCCGCCCAAACCTCTCTTGCCAATGGTAACACCCTTTTCCCTCCTCTCCCATCTCCCCCAAACCAGTATCTCGGTGGCGTCTGATTTCAACATGAACCATCTTAGATTGCGTCCTATCCTCACTACTGAGCATGTGTTTACCAACTCATCCCTCTAATACTCTTATCCCCACTTGACTCTCTCGGATAGATATCCTATGTGTGGCTTCCGCATTAAGGTACACATCCACCTTTAAGCAGTAGAACTTCATGAATGGAACGGAAGCGCTCTTTGTTTTTCCCCTGGAGTGAAAGGGGAACTTGAGAAGAGGCCGAATGCAAAAGGATGGCCAAGAAGGGTCCATCGTTAGTGCCTTTCTTTAGACCGAAAATTAATCAATGCCAATGGCTGGCTCTTAGATCCGCTTCACTTGTGGATCAACTCTTTTTAGACGAGAATGATGTTCACAGGATACAATCCATATTCCACCATGTAAGGATCTCTTGCTCTATTTCTTTTTCTTTTGCCTGCATCCAACTGTCTGACCTGTGCATTAGAGTTCCACTCACTCCTTCCACAATATGTCGAAGGGGGTGCTCGGCCTTTCGATTTACCCTGAATTGCCTCGGACTCTCAGTTGACTAATGTCGTTCTCCCGCATTTCTTTCTATTTTTTCCTTCACCCAATGGCATTCTTGTGGGACCATAGTCTGCGCAGTTTAGTCAGCTTGATTTACTGAGCATTGGAGAAGATCATGTCTTTATCATCAACAGGAATCTGCTTCTACAAGACATTCAGGACTACCTTTCAGGATCCAGTGAAGGACTACAGCGAGTCTTTGTCAACGTCGATTATCGTCTCCCAAAACCAGAGATTGTAAGCTTCTTTTCTCTTTTTCTTTTTCTTTTCCTTTTCTTTCTTTCTTTCTTTTTTTTATTTGGTTTGCTGGAAGCTGACTTTTGAAGTCTGGTCGCCGCTTGGGGTGTTTATGTACATACTGTATCCATGATCTTGTCTGAAACCTACGAACACGGAACTATAGGTAGTATCCCTCACAATGAAACTGAATTCTTTTTTTTTTTTTTTTTTTTTTGGTTTTCTGTATAGATGCCTAATAACCGCTACCTGGCTCTTGAAAACTATATCCGGAATGTGCTACTTCCCAATATCCAACAGCGGATAAAATCTTGGGATCAAGCTGAACAGCGATATTCACCACTTGCCGTCCCTAATCAACTATCACTTGTAGCACTCACAGGCTGGCTCCTGAGCTACCCAATCAACTATGTAATCCCAGGACCGGGCCAAAAGTTTAGTAGCAGAGACATGGATCTCCACAATGGTCAGGGCTACTATGGAATGGACCAAGATGACTTTGATAATGACGAGACTGAGGACGATCAGGACAGTGGTCGGAACGCACTCGCCAATCAGACGCTAGTAGTAACAAGAGTACATCTGGAACCAAGTATGCGTATCGAAGGAATGTCGGAGCATTGTATGTTGAGTTTCAGTTATCCCGAGGAACTTGCGGCGCGTCTCTCTGACAGTTGTCCACCCAGCCCATCCTCTCCCTTGACGCCCACTGAGGAAGATACCATGCCTGGTGAGTTTCCAGAGACGACTTCACCACTGGATCCCAGTGGTTTCCATACCAACAAGTCCAAGACTCCTAGATTGCCCAACTCGGACTGTTTTGACGTCAATCGACCGTTGCCATTCCAAAATCCTGATATTTGTGCAGCAGGGCGATCATTCCTGACACAGCTCCATGTCCGGTTCCAAAATCAAAAGATTTGGAAGACCTGGCAAGTAGGACAACAGACCGTTGTTCTTCCTGTAGTTGCCATGTAATTCTCTCTAGACCTAATAATATACATATATCCCAAGAACCCTATTACATTCTCTTTTACATACACTATCCGATTGTCTCCTTTAGGTACCTTTGTGCGTGTAGTCTGCTTGTTTGTTGTTGTTGTTGCTGGCGTTTTTTCTTTTCTTTTCTTTTTTTTTTTTTTTTTTGCGTGTGTTCTGGTATGTTCTGAGTATTCGCCTAACTAAGGGCAGTGCAAAAGGACAATGAGCTGGCCCAGTTGCTCCACGCCTATCATCTATTTACATATTTCACGTTGCTCACAAGACGAGAGCACAGCCGCCTCACCCCAAGTCTGATGCATTGCCACTTGCTCAAGAACAATGGGGAAGAGAAGGAAAGGAAGAAAATATCTCAAAAAAAGAAAATGAGAAAAAAAAAAGAGAGGGGAAGAAGGAAGAACGAATAGGTCGATGGGGATATTAGAGACTGATACATGAACAATGGATACTATCGCTTGGACGGTTGGGTGCCTGACCAAGGTCAACGTCTTTGAATGAATGCTACTGCGGTAGAGTGGCGTTGAGATGGTATCAAGTGGCCCAGGAGTTCAAGGAGGTTAAGGGTCCTTACTTTCAGAAGCCCTTTGACTTTGAGCTTGTTCGTCTTTTTTGCTTTTAGGCTTGTCGCGCCATCAATCTCTTTCTCTCTCTTTCACACACACACTCCCCATCCATCCGGCTTTTTAGCCACCTCCTTCATCACCCCCATCCTTCCCTCTCCCTCACACACACACCTTCCTCCCCACCATAGTATGGTCCGTTCGATGGAGGTCCGTCTCGAAGGTGCTTTCATCGGCAAGTAGACCCATTTTTATTAGGATGTCCACACCATGCACAGCATCATTCTCTCTGAAGCAGAATCCTAGCCACCCTGCCATTCGGGCCCTGAATGCCTCCTCTCCACTCCCTGACCTTGACAATTGGGCCTGACAGATGGACCCCAAGTGTCATGGGCTGCATGTAGAGTCCGCTTTACGCCATCTCCTTTACCTTTCAACAATACTAAATGTGTACGCCCGTACTTTCTTTCCCTCCATATAGGTCAGTCTCAGGACCCCAAGGTCCAGAGGCTGATGTTTCCCTGGACAGGAACACAGGGTCCCATAATCAACGGAAAACTCATTTTTAATCATCGAGAGGATGTCACCCTCAAGTCATTGTCGTTGACATTCATTGCCAGAATCACATGCAGTTGGCGTGAGAGTAAGAGCGAAACTGTTGCATTATATTGGCCCCCACTGCTTCGGTTTGGCCTCCCCCTCCCCCCTTTACCCTAACCCAATTAACCTCTGTGCCTGTCTAATCGGCCAATTCGATAGACCGAGGAAGTTCCTCCGTTTACTTCTCGGCCAAGAAGCCACTGCTGGAAAAGACATGGGTATTCCTTGAGAAGGCTGATAACAGACTCCACATGCTGCGTGCCAACCAGACCTATACCTACGACTTTCAGCTGGCTTTACCCGTCAATTTACCCAATTCGTTAAACATGAGCACTGGAAAAGTCGAATACCTCTTCGTGGCTAACGGCAAACGGGCGGCGATGCACCTGGATTTTCAGCGGGAACGCATCGTGGAGATTTATCAATCGCTCCCACCAGCCCACCCACACTGTGTCTACCCTCTTCAGGTGACAGCCAACTTTGAGAACGCGTTGAACTATGTGATTCAGATTCCTCGAAAGGCATTCCAACACGGATCCCCTATCCCGGTCACGATCAAGATGACCCCATTACCCGGAGTCACGACGCGTTGGAACGTCAAGGAGATGAATATGAAAGTCAAGGAATATTTCTGCTTCATCTCTCCCGGAAAAGGAATGAAGCATGAGAAGCGGACTCTGGTTGATGCAAAGCAAGGGAGTGGAAGTTGGCCAGTTCAGGCAGGGTCTGTGGAAAGGACTTTGTCGGTGACTATTCCCGTCAATGCGATGACAACTGTCGACACTGAGCTTATCAAATGTAACCACAAGCTCAAGTTGATGTTCTCGATTGTTGTGAATGGCTCCACGAGAAAACTTCCTGCAGAATGTAAGCATTTTCTCTGCTCTTTGATTGTTTTCAATTGGTTCTAGTTGTTGTTGTTTCCTTCACTGACTAGAGACTTTGGCTTCAACTATTTTAATAGTTGATATCTACATCCCTGGACCATTTCCCCCGGGTCAGGGTCCAGCTGGTATCCCCGCGCCCACTCAACAGGTGGCACCTTACCTCCCATCTCCTTCCTCTACTCCTGGACACCCTACTCCCGCCCAACCACACTACCAAACTGCACCATCAACAATGGCCCAGTTCACCCCTCAATCCCTACAACATCAATCCACTATGCCCATGCAAAACCCTTATGCAGTTCAAGGTCAGATGATGACTTCGCCTCCCCCAGGATACTCCCCTTCAGCACAGCCTCCTCCACCGGGCTATCCACAAACGCCATTCATCCCATTCTCTTCACCACTTACTCCGCATCATCCCGCGATGCCAACAATGTCAATGGCTCAAGCTCAGACGCCCATATCAACCCCTTTGACTCCTAATTCAATCCCTAGTCTTGCCAGCCCTTATAGTCCTGGATTCCCTACCCCAGCCATGCCTCATGGCTACCCAGTGGCCATGACCCCTCAAGGGTACCCGACTCCCTCTATGCCAGTCGTACCTTCCCCCAGCATGGCATCTTATCCATTGCCCCCTTCTCCTGCAGCTGCGCCTGCCATGGCATCTCCCGTTTTCCCATCCCCAGGCATTGCTCATGCTACGATGCCTATCGCCTCGCCATCACTTTCGGTGGCACAGGGAGCTGCTGGATCCACTACAACGACCTCGCCCACATTTTCACGCGTGTCTACGGTCAAGTTGGCGCAACCATTGGGCTCTCCTGCACCTCCATCAGAACCGACAGTAGTGAAAACTGAAGATGCCATCAAGGCAAACTTTGTTTACGACACGATCAAAGTGGACGTGGATGACATTAAGGCGCCTCTAGTCTCTCCGACGGTTGTCTCCAGTACCATCGCCTCTACAGCATCAGTGGACCATCACCAAAAGATTCCTCCGATACCTGCACCTTCTCGAAATCCACAGCAGCGTCACTCATTCACTTCGAATGGAGAGTTGTCTGAATCGGCTTTTGCTGAATCTGCTCCAAGACCCTGGCCTCTTGGGCCTCAAGCGATCGTTGAAGGAGATGGTTCTGAACAGCAAGCATATCGTCCACCTCCTCCAGCAGAGTCTACTTCTACTACTACAACCACCACAGGATCAGCAACGATTACGATGATCTCGACCACCACGACAGCGCCTTCATCTCCAATTTTGCCTCCAGCACCAGACGCTCAGACAGGACTTGTGAATTCACTGAATCAACTGAGTCTGTCAAATACATCTCAGGCGCCTCCCGCAATGACGCCTCCTCCTCCTCCAGCGTTGTCCTCGATCCCTCCACGACCGGGTTCGATCCATTCGAAATCACCAGATGTTCTTTCGCCCACCACTGCTGCGGCGACAGGTGCAGTGATTGCGAGCCAACTTGAGCAGCTGCAACAACAACAGCAGCAGCAACAACAGCAGCAGCAGCTTTTGCAACAGCAGCAGCTTCAACAGCAACAGCTTCAACAGCAACAGCTTCAGCAGCAGCAGCTTCAGCAGCAACAACTCCAACAACAACAGCAACACCAGCAGCAACAGTCATGGCCAGGACAACATCCTGGAGTACCCATGCCTGGCGGCCATATTACCCAATCTCAGTCAGTCAATATGACTTCACAACCGATCCAAGCTCCCGCACCGCCTCCCAAGCAACAAGTGTGGGTTCCTATGTATCAGACTCTGAACGGTAAAGTCTATGTCCAATATCACCCTGCTGCTGCGTAAATAAACGTTTTTTTATTTTTATTTTTATTTTCATGTTCTGGTTTCCAATGGTTTTTACATGATGTGCGAGTGGTGTGTCCATAGCAAAAACAAAAATAACGAAAAGATAAAGAATTGGGCTGAGAAAGAAATGCTGCAAATATCAAGAAGGTCTTGCTTTCAAGTCTTTTTTTTTTTTTTTTTAGCTCAGACTAAAAGCATAAGCAGCTATCGTATTCAGTCGCTCTATAAAAGAAAAGAAAGAATCCTCTGTGAGTAAACCAATAATCCATCCATGTCTAAAAGGATGGAAGGATGGAAGAAAAGAAAAGAAAAAAAAAAGCTTACCGGCTGAATAACTCATAGAAATCCTCATAAACTCGACCGCCAATGCAGGTTCGTCCTTGATCATGGTTTGGAACCGATCCCGACTAAGACACCAGAGCACCACATCCTTGTCCGCCACCACGGTTGAAGCTCGAGGGTTCCCTGTAAAGAGCTCCATCTCACCCGTGATTGTACAGGAAAGAATCACTTCCACATTTCTTCGAATCACACCACTATCATGCATCTCTTGTACACTCCGGAGAGAACCATCTTGAACAAGACAGATCCCATCAATCGGTTGTTCACCTTGACGCCAAAGAATTGAACCAGCCGAGACATTTCTTTCCTTGAAATATTTGCCCAATTGCCAATAGAAATCCGTCGAGTTTTCTCGCGTATGATTAAATGCTGCGAGAAGGGTGGGTACGGGCTCTTGAAGGTTGCCTAAAAAGTTCATGGTTCGTTCGCGTGCTAATATTATCATTTTTCAGAGAGATCGTTAGCACTCTTTTTTTTTTTTTTTTTTTTTCGTGACCTCTTACTCGTCAATCCAAGCCGGAATTGCAAAAAAAAATAATAAAGTGCCTTACCCAAAAGTGTCTGTCTTCCTGCTGTAAACAATTGGTTGGTTCTCGGGGAATGATGGTTTTCATCAAAGTACTGTACAGATCCAAGAGACTGCGGAGGTCCAAGCGAGTGAGGGGGACTATGTTCATGTTGTGGCTGTTGCTGTTGTGATGGCTGCAGTTGTGCCTGTGATTGTGCCCGTACTGATCCTGGCTGTGAAGACCGCTGCTGTTGGTTCTGGTCCTGAGGTGGCCTTGATGACTTGGAGTGCTTGGGTATGGCAACAGCAGACCTTGTCTGGTAGAATGCTTCCAGTAAACAGTTCTCACAATGTTCTAAAGCCTCACTCAATCCTGGGAAGGTTTTTGTATCATATCCATCCAGATTAAACTTACTTCCCGTTCCATGACCTTGACCAAGTCCCGCTCCTGCACCTGCACCCCACACACCTACCATCCGAAGGGCTCGACCCATGTCACCTGTCTCATCCAAGCCAGACAAGACCAATCGTACACCCTTGGCCCTCACAGCCCTTCGAATCCGTCCAAACCCTTCTGCGGCCGAAAAGTCAACTCCTCGAACCAACGAAAAGTCTAGGATCAGGAACTGGATCGGATTGATTTCCCATCGACGTCTAGAAAAGACCTCCTGAATCATCTTTTCCACCTTGTTGATCGTTCCAAAGAACATGTCTCCTTGGAGTTTAAAGATGTAGATCTGACGACCAACTTGACGTAGAAACATTTGTTGTCGGTAGACTCGACGGACCGTACTCTTGGCACTTTCTCCCGTACACGAGAACCGCACTCCAGTCTTTCGCGAATTGGAAACGACAAAGAGGACACAGGCGAGAAGGACACCCAAGAGAATGCCCTCGACGAACCCAAGACCGGCCATGGCAACGACGATGGAGGCAATGGTCAAGTATTCGAGTGGATGGACAAGTCCCCAGGTATCCCAGAGGGCTTCTTTCATCAAGTCAATGCCCAAGTGAAAGATCAGGGAACCGACAACCATAACTGGAATGTACCCTACGATCCAAGGACCCACCAAGAAAATGACTAGTGTCGCAATCGCAAGCATCACTCCTGCAACTCGGCTATTTCCACCCGACTTGATAAACAAGAGCGAATTTGTGTACACCAAATAATCTGCAAGATTGTGTTGTTTTTTGTTGTTGTTTTAGCGCCATCAGATAATCGAGAGAGAGAGAGAGAGAGAGAGAGAGAGAGAGAGAGAGAGAGAGAGAGCAAAACGATATTAGTCTTTTTTTTTTTTCCCCTTCGGCTAGACGTGTGTCCTCTTGAGGAAAAGAAGGAAAAGAAGAAAAAGAAGAAAAAGAAGAAAAAAAGAAAGAAAGAAAGAAAAAACATACTTTGAACAGAGCCTGCAAATCCACTGAGAAGATTCGACCATCCATGAGCTACCAACTCACGGTTGATGTTGTAATTGTCTACTCCCGTTGACACGCCCAAAGCCGGGACATTGATCGGCACGTGAAGGATTCCAAAGAATGTCAACGCCATCATTGCAGGCACCGTATCCATGACTGCACTCCAATCCGTCCTTCGTACGTCTAGGATAGTATTGTAGTTCGTCATTAATGAGAGAGAGAGAGAGAGAGAGAGAGAGAGAGAGAGAGAGAGAGTGTGTGTGTGTGTGTGTGTGTGTGTTAGTGATGGCTGAGGTGACCCTCTCTCCCTGTCTTGTTTCCCCCTCTTTCTTTTCTTTTCAATTGCTCTAACAATGAAACTTACCATAGTATGAGTAGAATCTCCATCCAGGCGCGTCATCCTTGGGCATACTAAATATCCATCCTTGTTTCCGCAGCATCTCCAAATCATACCCACCGATCGCCACCACCACATAAAACACCAAAGGTACAACGGAAAAAAAGACTGGAACCAAGAACGGATGTCGAATCCGATATTGCAACAGCCTCAACAGGATGGCCAAGATCAAGGCCGAGGTCCAAAGAGAAATGGTATGAAAATCTTGAAAGAGGAACTTGAGGGTATCGAGTCGATATGTGAGCTCTGTGGTCATTCTTGAGGAAATCTCGATTCCCGTTACAAACAGGAACCAACCGACACCACCAATACATCCAACCAGAATATGACGCGGGAAGAAGGCAACCAGAGATCCTAACTTGAAAGGTAGGAAAAGAACAAAAAAAAAATTCCATTGTAAGGATAGTAGACCAATAAGGGGGGGGTGTGTTTGACGTGTTGGTCTCATCCCAAAAATAAATGGGCTTTCTCTCTACGCTTTCTTCTTTTTCTTTTCTTTCTATTCATTTTTCTTCTTACCTTGAAAGTGCCTAGAGCCATAAACACGGCTCCGGTCATGATCGAACTGAGTGCAAAAGACATGATAGTCGTTGCCAATACCTCTGCTCGATTCTCTACACCAACCCTCTCGACCACTTTCTCGGCCCTAATTTTTTTTTTTTTTTTTTTTTTTTTAAAAAAAAAAAAGAATGACATAGTTAGAAAAAGAAGAAAAAAAAACTCCCCACCTTCTTTTCGTCACGTAGACCATAATGAGTCTGTTTCTTTCATCTAAAAGAAAAGGAAAAATATGATCCCTTACATCAAATGCAAGAATGGCACCACCTCGATCATCATGCCACCTGCGGCTCCTTTAAAGATACTCCCACCAAGCGAATACGTCAACTGAGAGATGATGCAGCTAACATAGAACATTGAAATACCGTCTGGTCCCAAAGCCTGGAACGGGGCCATGTTCAATGGGAAAATGATCATACCTATTTTTTTTTTTTTTTTTTTTTTTTTTTTGGGTCCAAAAATGGGTTGAAGCGATAGACAGGTAGAGAGAGAGAGCATGGTGTTAACAGTTGGAACATACATCTTGGCTTTCTTGGAAAAAGGATGAAGTAAAGGAAAAGGAAAAAGGAAAAAAGGAAAAAAAAAAAAAAAAAAAAGGCAAATGCAGTAATGATGAACAGAAAACAACGTGGATTGAAAATGAAGATAAGCGCAAGTATTCTTATCTGGAATCAGAGGTTGCTAACGGGGCAAAAGACAGGATGGAAAAAAGAGAGAGAGAGAGAGAGAGCTGCTTACCATAGGAAACAGCATCCAAAAGGTTTAGCAATAGACCAACCATGACCGCAGGGATGAATCCTAGCGGCTCCACTAGACACTTGTGAGCTAGATTTTGCTTCCAATGTGGTGTCGTTGACAGTTCACTCGCCCAGAGATGTTCCGACGTGGAGGAAGACATGGCACTCTGACTCCTACCATGTCCACCGCCACCACCTCGATCAGTGCCTCCATAGCCATGACCACCACCATATGAGGTCACTACCCCGGTCATGTCATCTCCCTGGTCTCTACCATTGGCTGAGGAAAGCAACCGTTCTGTTTCTAAACCCTTGGCTCGACCAATCGAACCCGTAAACAGACCAGAAATTGACTGAATGATCCCCGATCGCTTGATCCCTTGACCAGTCTCTTCCCCCTCGGCAGTGTGGTTGTCGTCTCCAAAGAAGGGGCCCGTGATCGATGGGAAGATGGAAGGTGACCGTGTCCCTTCCAGAGTGGCGGATCCACCCATGGCTGCTGCTGCGAATGCAGAATGAGTCCCGTTCCCATGGACCTCATTCATCCCTTCTCCTCCCATGCTACCGGATCCTGTCTGACCACCGGTGGCTGCGGATCCATTGCCGCCGACAGCATTCTTGGGTCTTAAAAGCAGACTCAGTCCACTTGGGGGACTTTGATTTGGTTTGCCTGCCTTTCTTTGGGCGCCCAAGGGATGTCCTGACGGGTAGACGACTGTAGCAGACGGTTGGTCTTGCTCTTGCTGTTGTTGTTGTGATGCAGCTGCCTGCTGTTGTTCCACAGCATCCGTCGATGCCGGAATGTCTGTGCGTAAACTCGAAGGTGCTTCCGAAGCTGTAACCCAAGAAGGACTCACTTCATTATTTTGTGGCAACACATTCAACCCCGCAACCCCCAACGATGCTGCCACAGTCGCTGCTGCGATACCTGTAGTCGTGGTGGGGAGAGGGGACGCTCCTGAAAGATCAAAGGATTGTCTCCGTTCCAAGTTTCCGAGAGCGAGTGAATGTTCACGGACAAGGATTGAGGTGGACATCATATCGGCGACACTGGCCGAACGGGCAACGGCCGCCGAGAAAGAATGAGGTTGGATCAAAGGATCATCCAAAAGAGCTGAATTGGAAGAGTCGATACGAGATCGATTTGTCCTTTGTCGAATCGAGTGGGATCCTTCGTCCAATCCTTCATCCAGAGGCGAAGTCCCTGATCGAGATGATTCATGGTTGTTGGTTTGATGATGAGAATGGCTGGTGGTATTGTCAAAGAGTGATCCCATGCTTCCAAAATTTCGTCTTGACGTCTGGGATCGTCCCGAACCCGTATTTCCAAAGGATTGGCCTTCAAAGGCGCTGAGACTCTTGTAGCTCGCCATCGAGGAGCACCTTTTTTTTTTCGGCAGTTGTTGTTGTTGTTTTGCACTGACTAACAAGTCTTGGGAGAGAAAGCTGGGGGTAGAAAGGATGGGTAAAGTAGATTGGGCAGCCTGTCTATGCAGGAAAAAAGAGAGTAACCGGGCTCAACGCGACTGAAAAAAAAGCTTAACGAGGTTAGACGTGGGGTTGAAAAATGGCAAGCTTTTATATAGGGCCACCTTTTCTCATTTCTGTATGGTGGTTGGTGAGCAGGACAACAGTAACACTGAAAAGAAAAACAGGCTAACGACAGATAATCAAGTGCAGTAGTGTGCAGGATCGTCTCGGTTGGGTTGCATGCCATTCGTGTGGTCCATGCTCTCTGATTTTTTTTTTTTTTTTTTTTTTTACCTTGGGGATTGACAGATGGGCAAGAATGACAAGGGCCACGGAGCTCAATGAGCGGAGGTTTAAAGAAAAGCGACGCCCAATCATTTACGCACACACACTCTCTCTCTCACTTGGATGACAGATGGATTTTGAAAATGAAAAAAAAAAAAAAAAAAGGAGGAGAGGAGGAACGGGAGAGGATCGACTGGACTGGCCAAGGACCGAGGAGGCGTTTTTTTTTTTTTCTGAACCTGACAGGGGATAGGCCAGTCAGGAAGGAGGAGAAGGACTCCTTCCCCTTTCTTCTTCATCATCATCCTTTGCTATCGCTTCACTTTGTCCACTATTGCGACGCAGTAACACCTTCTTCATCCATCTCCTCTCTCGCTCTCTCTCTTGCTCTCTCTATTTATTTTTTTCCCAAGCGCTATGCGCTGGTAGGTTCTTCTGCTTCCCTTTCTCTCTCTCTTTCTCCCTACTCCTCCCCCCTCCCCCAACTTACTGAACGCGCTCGAATCAAATCACGGATGCAGAACAGGAGCAAGGTGTTCGCGTTGCTCGTCGCGTAGTTCGGACCGACTGCCGCCGACAAGTTCGTTTCTTCTTTAGCTCTCCGCGCGCGCGTTTTTTTTTAAAAAAAAATATATTATTAACAATCGACAGAAAGAGTCCCCGTGTCTAGCCTCCTGGGTACACACACAACGCTGACCATTCTAGTCAAAAGATAAGGGCTAGGCCCTATTTTTTTTTATGTCTCCGTCGCACGATAAAAAAGCACTCTCTTTCTCTCTCTCTCTCTCTCTCTCCACAGTCCCTTTTATTATTGTTATTGTTATTATTGTTCTCGTTATTCTTTTGTTCTCGCACAGGTTCTCTGTTACCAGACAAGATAGAAGAAGAGAAGAAGAGGGGGAGGAACCAGGCCACGCGGTCTTGACAGTCAAACAGAGGGATCCACCAATACCCAGTCGAGCTGCGGTATCGACAACACCGAGAAACACTGATCGAGGATTCAAAAGGGCGGATGACATGACTTGGGTAACCAACGGAGATTCAAAAGGAAAAAAAAAAGACATCATGAACAAGGGGAGGAGATCATCACTCCTCCTCTCTCTCTCTCTCTCTCCACTTTCCAATTGCTCCAACCAAAAGACAGAGTCATCAGCTGCCTCTCTCTCTTTCTCTTTTTCTTTCTCTCTCTCTCTCTCTCTCTCTCCCTTTCTCCCTTCCTCCCCTGTCAAATGGATAAATCTGTTGTTCGATAGAAGATATTCTTTTTTGTATTGTCAAGATGAAGACTATGGAAAGAGATTGAAAAAAAGAAAAAAGAAAAGGCAAGGACTACCAAAACTATGAAAATAATAATAAGAGTAATATGTGGTGGGGGGGATCTCTCTTGTCCCCCCCCGTCGTGTCATGTCATGTCGTTTTTTTTCATTTTCTTTTCATTTTTTTTTTTTTTTTTTTTTTTTTTTTTTTTTTTTTTTTTTTTTTTTTTTTTTTTTTGAAAGAAAGGACAAAAAAAAAAAGGGGGAAATTAAGTTTTTTTGGTGTATAAGAGAAACATGATGCAACAAACAAAAAGAGCAACTGTTCTGAAGAGCGAATATAGAAAAAAAAAAAAAAAAAAAAAAAAAGGAGGAATGATGAATAGTTACAGCGCGAAAAAAAGAAGACAGATGGGGGGAATGGAAGGGAATGGGGGGGGTAAAACCCTTCCAGAAACTAGCTAATGTTTGGAAGGGACGATAAAAGTGCCCCCAAAGAGCACTCATTACGCAATGAAAAAAAAAAAAGGACATGAACAAAAAGCAGACAAAGAGGAGAGGGGGTAAATGATAATCACAAAAAGTAATAGTTATAATAAACAACGAAGAGAACGAAAAGAAAAAAAAGACAAACATAACAGAGAAGCAGATAAATAAAGGAACAAGGGACATCATCATCATCATCATCATACGTCGTCATCATCACTGGCACCAGTCTTAGTCTGCCTCTGATTCGATGGTTCGACAAGGAAATTCGAATCTCAGGCACACCAACCCCTTCGCCCATTCATACACAAATCAAGAGGTCTGCTTAGCTAACATGCAGATTCATCACGCCTTCAGCATAACAGCTCTCGAATGCAAGTGAAATGTCGTCGTCGTCCTTCATGATGATGTAGTCGTTGTCCTCATCCTTGTACCGCAATCTCAACGGTTGTGAATCCGACCGCCGGCATCCACACAACCGAATCTTCTTTTCTACACGCTCAATCAACTCATTGTATGAAATGTTCATCGGTACAACAATCAGGTAAGCATCCTCCTGGAAATTGACCTTGATCTTCAACTGGGGCACACCCGCACTCAAGTTGCTGTTCGATGGTTGCTGGCGCAAAGTACGGTTGACATCTGGACGGGGTGAGCTATGGCGCGAAGGAATCGTAGGTACGGCAGGAATGTTGCCATAGTTACCGTTGGGGTAAGGGGTTGTTGGCGAGTTTGGTCCGCTCGAGTTGGATGGGCGACGGTGATGGGCGAGTGAGGCTGGGAACTCGGGTGCTCCATGACCATTGTGCCATCCTGGGGCACCAGCATGGATATTAGGACTACTTTGAGCACGAACACGAAGCTGTCCTGGAATTGGGGGCACAGGGGGTGGGGTCGTGTGTGAAGCTCCATGACCATAGGCGTAGCCTGTCGAGGCATTCCTGGCAAGAGGTGCATAATCTTCAGAGCCGTCATGAGACATAAACTTGGACATGGTCTCTGTCATGGGTGAGTGTCCCTCACCATTGCTGCGCCGTTGCCAAGAACTGCTGCTGCTGGTTGATCCACGCGAGTTGGAGACTGTGGGAGACGCAGGGTAGGACGAAGGGGGTGAGTAAGGGTATTCACCTGGCGACATCACGCCCATGGCCGTGCTGGCACTGCTGCTTGTCCGTGGCAAAGGAGGGAGCGACATACCAGGAGGCGATGGGCGTCCATTGGCCGAATATCCGTTCATCCGAGCATTCCACGGGCCTCCATTGGGCACGGAACCGTCCTCAGTCTTGGCACGCGGGCGGGATCCAAGCATAGTTGGCTGGGAGGTCAAGCCAAAGGGGAGAGAGTTGCTGCGGTATCCTCTTGGTTCCTCGAATTGATCCTCTTCATCACCATCACCATCACCATCATCTTCTACCTCAAAGTTGCGGTAGATAAATTGATCGGGCATGCCAACAAAGCTGGTTGTCGAGACAATGTTGCCTCTGCCTGCGTTGGCCTCCTGAATGAGCTTCTCCATCACGCCGTGCCACTTCTTGAGCTGATCCTCATTACGACAGCGGAGCTCAAACTCCTCCTTCTCGACGTTCCAGACCACATGAAGAACATAGGATCCCGCGGAGGAAACGGGGATGACCGACTTGATGTTGGCAATCTGGATACGGCCGTTGAGGTGAAGCGTTGGCTTGGGCTTTGTGCTGCGTGTGGCAGACTTTGCGTTTTTCTTTTTGTTGATCTCTTGACAGCAAAGGAGATACTTTTCAAAGAGATAGACTTCAAGCTCCTTTTCAGACGACCCATGTGAATTCAATAGCCTGTCGTGCAACAAAAGAGCTCCGAAATCATTCACATTCTCATTCTTGTCCCAAGCAACCTTGTGCTGGAGCTCCTGTGCGATCAAGTGATTGTCTTGTCTGCGATTTGTCTCATTGATTCTGTCAGCAACGCGTTTGATGGCTGCTTGACCATCGACGAGGGAGCGGTAATTGGGGAAGCTAGCATCGGTCAACTTAATGAGCTCATGCATGAAGAGTGGGTACTTGCAGATACGCTGAACTGGCTTGATGAGCTGTGAGGTGATTCCGTGAATCGGCTCCATCAAATGGGCCATTTTCTATAAAGTAATAAAAATAATAAACACACACATACACACATATACACACATACACAATGTGTCAGTCACTTATCGAAATCATCTGTCTCTCTCTCACACTCACACACACTCTCTCTCGGAGGGCTGTGCCGGAAAGAATATCCAAGAGCCGTCAAGACTTACCTGGAGCTTGGGTGCCTCCTGCAAAATGAGCTTGCCTGCCTCGGCAAAGTTAGCACAGAAGGGCTCGTAGACGGCAAAGGCGCCCTCATGCTGTTGGAAAATCAGACCAAAGTTTTGCTCGTGTGGGGAAAAGGCAGCATGTGTCTCGATTGCAATGAGGAAGCGACGCTGGAAATCCACAAGGTCGTTCAAGTTGGCAAAGATGAGATGGATGGTCTCTGGGGAGATGACCGCACCGTCTGCCTGAAGTGCACGCATATAAGTTTGAAGATTCTCTAGATCTTGCACATAGCTGCGCTCAGTCTCCAGGATCTCATTGACGACCTTGGCCCGGTTGTCAGTGGGCTTGGCCTGGTCTGAGAGGCGCTTTGCACGCCTGGCGCGGAGAAGGCCTTGCTCCTCCATGCGATCTAGTACCATGCTCACAGTTTTAATGACCTAGAAGAGCACAAGGGATGGGCGGCAAGCATGCAAATTGGTCAGTTGGAGACGAATATTATTTTTATAGATGATGGACAGTTGTGTGCCATGCTCAATGTTCCACGCCCCATGCACCATTTACACTCTCTTTCTCCGCACACATGGACTCGTGTGCACCCAAAAAAAAAAAAAAAAAAAAAAAAAAAAGATTGTTTTTAAAAAAGTACATTGGATATACCTGTGCGCTCACAGATATCCTGACCCTTTTCTCCTGCTCATCTGTGCTCAACCTCCCTCGCCTCTGTGGTTGATTGGAGATCCTTTGCTACAAATACCAACAAAGCCAAGTGCCACGATGTCCAGGCTGAGAAGGCGAGGCGAACACAGCTCGAGAGCGTAGAGCGAATAGAAAGCGCAAGGGGAGGGAGGAAGGAAGGGAGGAGGAAGAAGAAGAAAAAAGAAGGAAAGGAGATGTCGTTTGCATGTGGCCCAACAAACAGGGGACGGACAAAGGACAGTCTGTCTGCAGAGCGACGTCGACTTTGACACTGTCTGGCTTCGAGTGGACTTGGCAAGGGGTGAAGGGAAACAAAACAAGAAGAAAGAAAAAGAAAAGAAAAAAGAAAAGTTCCGCCCAACAAATATCTATCTGATGGTCCTTACCTTCACAAAGCCGTTGGTATTGTCTTGATAGAGCTCAGTGATGGTAAAGAGGTCGCTTTCAGCAAACTGAAGTTCCTGACGGCAAGCGACGATAAAGTGAAAGACAGAGGCCTTGCAGGCATTTAGGTTGGAAAGGTTGGTGTCTGAATTGTTGACCTTGAGCGGCTCCTTGGGACGAAGACCGTTAAAGATGCAGGCGAGAGGAGCGCCAAGGCGGAAGAGACCCCAGAGCTGGTGCACTGGGTCGTTTGGGATGTTCTTCTCGGGATCACCGGCCTGGACAGACCGGAGCAGGTCTGGATCGAGGTAGGCATCAAAGTCGGGGACACCAGTGAGTCGCTCCATGACGGTCAAGCATGACTGATAGAGCGAGACGATGGAGTTGGCCCGCGAGAGTGGTGGAGGCGGCTGCTCCACATATGTTGGTGTTGAGGGCATGGGCGGTGGCTATTAGGCGGAGGCGACGCTGGAGACGAGGGTGAAGGTGAGTTATAGTGGCAAGGGCCGAGGCCAAGGCCAGGCAGAGACTACTGGAGCGCTAGAAGGGGAGGCGAGATCCTCGGGGAGGAGGAAGTGGATAGCCAGGCGCTGGCAGAAGAATGGAAATAGGATGTGAAGATCCGCGGAAGATGATGAGGATGCTGCTGAGATGATGACGGAGGATGAGGATGAAGAAGGAAAGGATGATGAAGTCAGCCGAGAGTTGAGAAGAAAAAGAATGAAAGAGAGGAGAAAGATTGAGAGAGAAAGTTGATGAGTGGGAGAGATGAGTGGAGTGGACAGAGAGTGAGGAGAAGAAATAGAGAGGGAGAGAGAGAGGGAGAGGGAGAGGAGAGGAGAGAGAGAAAGAGAGAGTGAGAGAAAGAGAGAAAGAAGAGAGAGAAAGAGAGCACACACCCGGCGAGAAAAGAAAAAAAGGAGCTCCAGACAGCGATAAAAATACTAGAGGACATACGCTGCAGAGAATACGCTGCCGCCGGTGCTGCCCAGCGATTGGTGTGGGGAGTTGTCCATGGGACTAGTCTGGCTGCACAGACGCTGTCTCCGCTTGGGCAGACACAGGTCGATACAGGTACGCTGTCCGCCGTCTGTCCGCCGTCTGTCTGTCTGTCTGCCCGTCCACCAATTTGCCCCGCCGCCCGCCGCGCTCACTTTTTCTTTCTATTCTCTCCTTCACTGCTTCTCAATGCTCGCTATCCACCTCTTCACTTGGCCCCAGCTGCGGACAGGAGCGCACAGCGCGGTTGCTCTCTTTTGCTCTTCGACAGTCCTTCTCTACCACCATTCGATTCACACACTCTCTCTCCCAGATACACACACACACACACACACACACACACTTCCACACACTTCCACACACCACACCACTGACCCCGAGACGTTGATAGAAAGAGGTAGACTAAGAAAGGGTGTAATAGACAACACGGTCAAGGAAGGGAGACAGGCCTATATGCAAGAACCACAGATATCGTATCGTCCTCAGAGATGCGAGTCCAAAAGGGGGTTCATCCGACGAGAGGAGAAGGCAAAAGACAAAAGAGCAGACAAAAGGGACGATGGTCCATGGTCCATGGACTACTGGACTCGACCCTTTTTTTTTTTTTTTTATCATCCTCTTTCTTTCTTTCTTTCTCTTAGGCATGCCTCAACCACGCATCTCATGACCACGGCCTTTCCCTGTCTCCTACTCCTCACCTCCCCTGCTCTACAATGCACTGCTCTGTCCTCGACTCCCTGTTTCCTTTGTAGCACAGAATCGCAGATCAGAGCAAGGACTGGGAGGAGAAAGAGAAGAGACAGAAAGAGAAAGAGAAAGAGAGAGAGAGAGAAAGAGAAAGAGAGAGAGAGAGAGAGAGAGAGAGAGAGGAAACGGGAACGGGAAGAGGGGTTGAGGGGACAGAAAAAGATGACCGAGTCTCTCGCGGGCCATGTGCTGTCGGTATCCTCTCGGTCTCCCGCGGACAATTGAACCGAAAGAAAGAGAGAGAGGACACCATAACACCCTTGCAGGGGAGAGAAGAAGAAAGAAGGAGAGAGATGAAGGGGGAGTGAGAGTGAGAGAGAAAGAGAGAATAGACCTTTGGGCCATGATCGAGTAGGACTTTGGTCCAGACCAGATTCAGGACAGACAAGGATAAAGTAGTGCCCAACGGCCGATGGTATCCAACGCACAAACACACATACATAAGCACCACCTCTCTCTCATTTTCTTATTGTCGGAGCAACATATGACCTCTCCTCCTTTCCTCTCACCCTCCCTTTTCTCTTCCGGAGGAAAAGGAAATGAGGTGCCCACTCTGCTCAGGTGGTCAACAATGACCAGAGCATAAAAATATATAATTCGCCATCACAAAATTGTCCGAGATGTAAAAAAGACGTGTACGACAGCAAGCAAAGAATTTTCTCAACGAGGAAGGCGTTGGTGTATGTGATGTGTGGAGCATTACTGGTTGGTAGGTCGAATGTTGAATAAACACAATGATGTGAGAGGAGAGAAAGAGGTGTCGAACCATGTGGTGTCAGGAAAGGATAGAAGGGGCAGGGGATGGGGCGCAGAAGGAAAAAAAAAAAAAAAAAAAAAAAAAAAAAAAAAAAAAAAAAAAGTGGCGAAGAGATGGAGTGCCAAGGAAAGAATCAAAAGATGGATGAGAGAAAAGGAGATGAGGCGGAGGCAAGATAGGAAAGACGAGAAAGGAAGTCTGATGGATGGAAAGGTTGGATGGAGAGGCGGAGGGGTGGAAGGGTGAAGAGATGGTTGGCGCGTTTACCTGGTGATAAAGTCTAAGTCTGGAAAAGAGACGGAAGAGAGAGAGAGATGGCCAGGCGCTGGTTGAGATGGCGATGGGCCAGGAGAAAGAGAAAAAAAAAAGAGTTCCTGAAAGTGGGCGATGATTTAAGGCAGGTGCTCTTTGTGGAAATAAAGAGAAAAGCGCGGTAGGAAGAGAAGGCGAACAAAAGAGTGTGGATGACAGATGGCGCTTTTAGACTATGCTGATTGCTTTGACCTGTTCGGTCCTGTAAAAGATTTTTTTTTTTTCTCAAACTCTCTGCTAAAGGTTGGTGATGGAGAGGAGAAGAAAAAAATGAAAAAGACGGACGGAGATGTGGATGAGGAGAAAGAGAGAGAGTGAGAAAGTGATATGAAGAAAAAAGAGTGGCGAGACTGCAGGGAGAGAGTAAGAGAGAGTAAGAGAGTAAAAGAGAGAGAGAGAGAGAGAGAGAGAGAGAGAGAGAGAGAGAGAGAGAGAGAGAGAGAGAGAGAGAAAGGAGGAGGAGGAGAGGAAAGAAAGAGAGAGGGAGAGAGAGAAACAAGGAGGTTGCGGATGACTAAAGCGAGAGAGAGAAAGATAGAGAAAAGACACGGTCTGGCGTCTGTGTGTCTGATGTCTGATGGGTGTGCGAGAGAGAGAGAAAGAGAGCGGGCGTGCACAAGTCAGTCTAAGAGACGGTGGTGGTGCCTGAAGAGAAGAGAGAGAGAGAAAAAAAAAAAGAGCGGTGCTCAGCCCTGTTTTCCCTCCCATTCCTCTCTCTCGTCCTGTCTGACAAATGAACACCCATCCCCCTGGTCGACTACTACAGTGCGGGACAGGGCCGAAAGCATAATTGAGCCCATCCCACTCTGGAAAAAAGGGCAGAGGATGCGGGTACTCGTACGACACGTACACAGACGTACGTGCTCAATATCCTCACTCCGCTCTCCTCCCTTCCCAAAGAAAAAAGAGCACCGTGCAGATCAGTCTCCCCCCTCCTCTCCCCTCTCCGGGGCACCGAGGCCTGGCGGTCGGTCGGTCGCATCATACTCCCATACACATACGACCACAGGCCATCGTCCGGTCACCCGTTACCCACTCTCTCTCTCTCTCCTTTATCTTTTTTTGCTCATGATGCTCTCGCTTGCTTGTCGCTCCTCTCTCTCCGTTCTGGCGTTTTTTTTTCTCTTTCTTTCTTTTCTCACTCTTCCTTTTTTCTCTATCCATGAAAGGCCAGGGAAGAGGACGTACTGTTGCCGTCGTACAAACAAGAAAGTAGGGCATGCGGCATATCTTTACCTTGTATCATGGTGTTGGCCTGACCCACTTTCTCTCTCTTTCTCTTTTCTTCACTCGGTCTCTCCCCGCGCGCTCTTTTTTTTTTTTTTTTTTTTTTTTTTTCCTCCCTTTCATATTCTGCCTGTTCCGCCGCTTGGCAGTTTGGCACCCTATTCTGCGAAACCTTTCTCACATCACAAGCCTCTAACCGTTCAACGCTCATAGCCTGCTGTGACCTTGTTCAAGTCTACATGTACCTTGTATTGACACAGACCTGGCTATAAAGAGGGAAAAGTAGGAGACCTTTTGTCCTCTTCAAGAGTTGTACCAATAAGGCTCGCGCTCTCTACTATTGTATGGTCTACAACAGGGATGCATTGGTGGCATGCACAAACATACAAACATGGACACAAGCCAAGTGATCGCTCACTGTTTGTTTCTATGTTTTTTACCGCCACACCCCTTTTCCTCCATGACTTTGAATGGTCCAGCACATTTGTGCTTGCTCAATGTTGCTCTGCTTCACCTGCGGATGCATGGCTGAGATAGCATGGCTCATGGCGCATGGCGCATGGCGCATGGCGCAAGGTGTGCATCGTGTGCGAGCCATTCTTCTAGGACATCATCGCATGGGTCCTGTGTTTTTCTCCTCTGTCCATTTTCTTTTTACACGCATGCAACGTGGTAGAGGACCAGAGATGGTAATCTCCTACTCCTTTGCTTCTTGTCCAAGCAGGAGCCCAGTCAAAGGAATCAGAATATACGCAGTAAGGCCAAAAAGATCTCTAGTGCGTTGGGTCGCAATACTATTCTTCTTTTGCCAAAACGCTGTTTTGCCTGTTGGTTCTTTCCAAGGACAGGTACTCGGCCGCTATCCTTTTCTGTCAGCCACCGTTCATCACCTCCCCCCCCCCTGACTCGCTCTTGCTTGTCCCCACGGCTAGTCCAGTTTTTATAGCGTAAGGATACGGAACGGAGTAAGAAAGCTCTTTTAATACATTGGGGTGGTCAAGGCTGAACATGAAAGATATGAAAACAAGAGAACAAAGAGAGAGCACCGTCTCACGCTCAACAGGACAATCGTCTGAAGGTCCACTAGCACCAACCATAACCTTGCTCCCAGGGTACATCCCTCTCCCTTCTCCCAATGCGCGATGCAAGGGAGGAACACCGGCGAGCGAGAATTCACTCCGCGCCATTATCCTCACAACACCCGCGTCCGATCCCGAGAAGATGAAGAGATTGGTTGCCTAGTCTCTATTCCATGATACTTTCTTCTATAAAAGAACCAAGAGCACAGATCCCATATAGCCGGTGCGTTGCGATAACAAGTCGCTCGAGTCAAAGAATATTTGAGGACAATGTGCCACCCCTGACTACTGACTTTTTTTTTTTTTTTTTTTTTTTGGCCCAGCTTCTCTTACCCCTTTTCTGGCTCGAATCTCATAGGCCCCATCATGAATATGTTGGAAACGCCAAAGGAGAGCGTGCGTGTGTGGGGGAGGGGAGGGATGTGGTAGAAGGGATTCAATGAGAAGGAGAAGGGTGGTGTTCGCAATCATCATCTGCATCTGCATCGCACCTTCATCATTAATCATTCCAAGAAAAAAAGAAAAGAAAAGAAAAGAACAGCGCCTGGGGGTCGTCGTCCTTTCAGCCACTTCAACCATAGTCTTTTTTCCCAATGCAGCAGCGTCTGTTCATCATCTTGATTGCGATCCAGATCTTTGGGTCGCCGTCATCTCCATCTTCCAGTACTGAATGGCCTTCACTCGCCCCTGGGCTTTTCTTTCGACCGCCAGACAGGTCATCCGTTCGCCAAAGGCCCTCTCTTGGCCAGTTCATATCTTCTGCCCCGAACCTTAAAACGGAGCCTCATCAAGCGAATCACGGGCAAGAGCATGCGCAAGAGCAAGAGCCAGAACAAGTCCAGAAACGGCAGCGTTTCTCAATAGAAATGGCGTTACCTCGTCTCTTGAATATCTTATCGATGGCAGAGGCTGCTGCTGCCTCAAGTGGTTCAATCAAGCAGGACCGTCAGGATAGGAAATCCGTCCAGGAACAAGACATTATTCACGAGCATGACCATGCCGATAATGATGCATACGACGATATTGTCTGGTACGATGGACCTCACCGAGACGACGAGGATGAACACGACGGGTATGTCCACCACGATGATCACGATGATCACGATGACTACGATGACCATGACGATGATCACCACCACGGCGAGGACCACGATGAGGACCACGAAGACGAGGATGAAGAACAAGCTCACGAACAGGGTGGTTCACAGACAGAGGAGCGCGTAATTGCTCATCACCTTTCTGTTTCTAGGCCCGAGGTACTTGCCAACTTTCGCAGGCTCAGCGGTATCAGTGACAGCTCTGCTCAATCGCAACAGCTTGTTTTTCAGGATTCCCACGCTC
Source organism: Mortierella sp. BCC40632 (assembly GCA_011634665.1). NCBI lineage: Eukaryota > Fungi > Mortierellomycota > Mortierellomycetes > Mortierellales > Mortierellaceae > Mortierella > Mortierella sp. BCC40632. The sequence goes on from WAEK01000007.1 coordinate 1,296,591, forward strand.
ACCCGCCTGCGGACCACAACCATGGGCATGACCATGGAGAGGAGGGGATTCGATCAGGATCGTATCATCATTCGGGCAAGGATATCCTCCAAGGTTACATCTCACCCGCTGAATTCTGTCTACGACTGAAGCACGAGTGTGAGTCAACCTGCCGAAGCCTTATCGCTGAAGTACAGTACTTGTCCACAAATTGTCAGGCGGGAAGTGTAGCCGAGCTCTTGCTCTGGGGATGGTGTTGTCAGGTTGGACAGGTCCATCGGGTCCAGAAGACGAGCAAAACAAAGCCCAAGGCAAAGGTTAAATCTAAACCAACCCAGGACGCGAACCCAAACATCAGCAAAGTCCTGGAAATGGAAAAGACCTCTGCTAAAGGAGGCTCGACAACTGGTGTGGTGAGCGAGCAAACCAAAGCCGAGACCTCTTCACCACCCCCGATCAACCCCGAATCTCCTGGCACTGGATCAGAGGCTAGAGAAGAATGGCCACAGTCCCTTGGCTCGAATGACAAAGCCACTAAGCTACTGGGGTCTGAGTCCGGACCAAGAGCTGGGTTAGGGACAAGTGGATCTGGAACCGGATCTGGAACGGAAATGGAAACGATGGACACTGTTCAGAGTCAGGGTCCGGATCAGCCCAGCAGAGTCACAGAGACGCATGAGAAGAGTGAGGAGGTCTTGCGGCAGGCCGCTCTGGCCGAGCAGCATCTCCAGTGGCAACGGCAACGACACGAGTCTATGGTAAAGATCTTGATGGGTTATTGAGATAATGTAGAAGGAAGGACGATAAAAGCGATAAAGAATAGTTTAAATATAGTCCAGTTCTTTGTGAGCGAACACCGATTCTTTGCTTCGGGGACAAGGTGACAAAGGCACTTGTTTCCTGTGTCCTGTGGAGGTGTGGGGGTCGGGGGTGTCTCCTTGTGTCTCTTGTCCGGGTAGTGCGGGGGGGGGGGAGGGAGGCTGTTGTCTAGTGCTGTGTACCCATGGGTCATGCATAGACCCATTATCTGGGCGTAGGGCGCAGTATGAGGGGTACGCCAGATCGTTATCGCCCAATCAACGCGGCGAATCGCAGCGCAGCGGCAGTCGAGGGCATGCAACAAGCCGAGGATCAGCGTTGACAACACCTTTCGCGTCTCCAGAAAGTCTCGACGTCATCTGCCTGACTAACCACAAGTCCAAAATCCCGACGGTCCATTCTGTTCTGTTCATTTTAAATCCATCTCCATCTATTCTATTCATCCTTCCATCCATCCATCCATCCATCCACTCTTCTCTTCTTTCCCTCATCCCCATCTCAACAACTGCAACAACAAAAAAGGCCGCTATGACCCAGAACAACTCCCAGACTCCAATCATCCGCTGTCGTGGCCTCCTGTTCGACATGGTAGGCGAAAACCTGCCGCAGAGTTTCTGCCACAACACCTTTGTTGCGTGATGTGCGGTGTTGCTGGAGATTAGTGCTGATCCCGCCGCCTCCTTTAGCTGCTGAATATATCCAGAGATTCTAATTCTGCTTGCCTAAATCTTCCCAAGGATGGGACGCTCATAGACACGACACAGATTGTGGAGAGACATTGGAAAGTCTGGTGTGACGAACACAACATCGATTTCGAGACGTTCATCGCCACTTCACATGGACGACCTTCGTTCGAGGTTATGAAGCAATGGGCACCTGCTCATCTGCGAGAGGATTATCTGAAGCCATCTTACCTCTCTAAACTGGAGGACAATGTCCTTCGTGACACGGATGGAATGTTCATCGTCCCAGGAACAGAAGCTCTCCTTTCCTCTGCACCAACAAAGCAATGGGCCGTTGTGACGAGCGCATGTTACGAGATGGCCAATCAACGATTCCTCCAAACGAAGCTGCCATATCCGCCTCTCTTGGTCACAGCAAGCAATGTAACTCGCGGGAAACCCGATCCGGAAGGGTATACTATCGCAGCAAAGCAGCTGGGTTTTGATCCAGCAGACTGTGTCGTCTTTGAGGACACGCCTGCAGGCACCCGTGCAGGACTGGCTGCTGGAGCAAAGGCTGTCATTGGCATGAACACAGGCACGGTCGAGTACTCGAGGCTTGTCGAGGCTGGCGCAAGCCCAATTGTGAAGAGCTTTGAGGAACTCGAGTTCAAATACCTTCAGGATGGATGGATCGAGATTTTCCTTAGAAACCCATAAATAAACAAACTCTAATGGCACGCCAGTGCCCCGAGATGAACTACTCGAATGTCAATCTACACTAAAGCTTGCCAGGGGAGATGCGTGGGTGTTTTTTTTTTTTTTTTTTTCCATTGTTTTGTTTTGTTTTGCCACGACTGACTTTGTATCGGACATATCCGTAGTGCTGGATGACCATGCTTCGGATTGCCCTTGAACTCCCCATCCCCCCCTTTTGGCCCAGGGATGGGGATTGATGGGATAGAGGCTACGTTTGCTGACAAGGTAATCTCTCGTAGAGTACAGCGGACGCGGAGAAATTTCTCTCTCGGCACGGTTGAGAATTCTATTTTGGGCCAGCCAGACAATGCACCAGCGCGGATGTGGGGGGGGGGAGAGCGACACAGACAATGGCGGGACACATATGGTTATCTCCAAAGGCTAAGGGTTGGCCGTGGCGGTGCATTGGTGGAGCATTGAGGGGCCAAACCCACCTCATTCCTTAAGCGAGACCTGGATGCGGTGCGTGAACACGGATAACAATAGCAAGAATAGCAGTCTTTCTCACTCTCTCTCACTTTCTCACTCTCTCTCACACACTTGTTCTCTCTCTCTCTCTCTCTCTCTCTCTCTCTCTCTCTCTCTCTCTCTCTCTCTCGTCTTTTCTTTTCTTTTCTTTTCTTTTTCTTTTCTTTTTTTTTTCTTTTCTTTTCTTTTCTTTTCTTTTCTTTTCTTTTTTTCTTTCTTTTTTTTTTTTTTTTTTTTTTTTTTTTTTTTATTTTTTTTTTTTTTTTTTTTTTTTTTTTTTTTTTTTTGTTCCTCCTCAATCTGTATTTCTGGATTTCTCACTTCACTCGGCCATTGATCAAGTGCTCGCCTCTGGTCAACCCTTTCCCTGCCTGACCTCATTCTCCAAACTAAGCCTACACACGAAATCAAGGCTCCAGCCTATCGAATCCCAGAAACTGACCCTTGTCCGACTCTGCTATTCTAGTCCCGTCTTGGCCGCGCGTCCCAATTCTATTTCGGTGTGCTTGCCTCTGTCTGTTCTCCAGACAAACTTCCAGACCCAGTGCACGAGAACACTCTCCAAACACGCGTCAGACATGCTGTCCATGGGCTCTTACTCCTCTTAGCAATCGTCACCGCCATCATCGCCATCACTAACAGCAACCGCACCGGCGTGTTCACTCCAACCATCCTCGCCTCTCATCCACTTTGTCACTTAGTCACTCTCACTCAATTACTTTTTCACTCACTCTTGCACTTTGCTTACCCACTCACTCACTCACTCACTCACTCACTCACTCACTCACTTACTCACTTACTCAGTCACTCGGCCACTCTCTCATCTTTCTCTCATCTTTCTCTTTCTCTTTCTCTTTCTCTCCCTCTCTCTCTCATCTTACTCTCATCTTACTTTCACTCTCATTCTTTCTTGTCCCTACTCTCCCTTCCTCTCTCTCCCTTTCTCTCTCTCCTTCCTCTCTCTCTCACTCTCTCTCTCTCACTCACTCTCACACACACACACACACACACACTCTCTCTCTCTCTCTCTGTCAGTTCGTCAGTTTGTCTCTCTCTCTCTTTCATTCTTTGCCACTTCGTTGCCTCCTTCCGTCCAACTTCTACTCCCTGCTTCCCTACTGCCATAGCCTATAATCTGTCCCTTTCTTCCTTCTCTGCCGCACGCTCACCTTCCGCTTTCTGCAGCGAGTCCGCGACAGACATAAACGGCCAGGTAAACGGCAGATGCCCCCTTTCCACCTCTGCTGATCGTACATTCATTCTAGCCTGAAATGACTCCTTACAGCCCTGAAGTGACTATGTAATCCTGTAGAGCATCTCGTATTTTCTCGCTTTCTTCTTCACCACCAGTGCCTCCTCTTGCCCATCTTCCTCCTCTTCCTCCTCTCCCTCTCCCCCTTCCCCTTCCCCTTCCCCGACCCCTTGGCTGGCATCCTGGAGCAACCGTTCATACACAGCTCCTAAAAATAGGCAAAGTCATCGTATCTGCAATTAAGCGGATCTTGACCTCTCCTGCTGGTCCTCACTTCTCCCCTCCCCCTCCAGCATTCTCCACCTGCTCAGCCACTGTCTCGTCGGCGCGACTTGATTCTGTTGTATGTGTATCCTGTGCAACCTTTGCTCTCGCGCGGTTTCCCCTGCACTGCCTCCCCTGCCTCCTCGCATTCTGTGGTACCTTGCCGCCTGCCCATGCGCCACCATCCATTGGACTGACTATTGGCACTGAATTGCAGAAAGGCCTAGAAACAAACAAACAAAAAAAGAAAGAAAAAAAACGGGCGCGAAGGTCCACAAACGGAAACGGACTCTGAGAGAGCGAGAGAGAGAGAGACCGCTTCTGTCGTTGGGCACTTTGTTCAAAGAGAATACTGGACACTCATGCATAGAGTCCTGATTCGCCCTTCCAATCAGAACCATGTCCTCAACGACTATGGCCCGTCTCGTATCCTTGCAGCTTCTCTTATCATTACCCCTTGGCATCCCATGCAAGCCGAGAACATCCTCAGCTTCAGTTACCGCTCTCCTTGCACTCTTTGACTTTTTGTAAAATATCTCTCTTGGCGTTCTTGGACTCTTTGGTGACAATCAATCAATCAATCAAACAAAAAAAAAAAAAAAAAAAAAAAAAGTGCACGCACCTTTGACGACCAAAAGTCAGCGAGACAACTGAGCCAAACCAGGGGAATGATTCCTTTTTTCTCCTCCAAACTCTACAGCTCGACACATGCCTCATTCCTCCTTTTCCCCCCGTCTTGTGTATGGAATCACGTTCTGCGTATAAAGACCTTTTGGGTGAGATCTGACCAGAATGTCCTCTTTGCAACCACATCCGATTTCTAGAGTCTGTGAATATGCCGCCTCAGCCTCCCGAGGAAACTGTAGTGTTAAGCCATCCGTCGGGTCAAGATCCAGAGAAGCTCCTGGCAGTTCATCCAAAGGACCCTCTCGCCCATACAGAGCCGCAGACACTAGCCCTAAAAACCCATCGGCACGGAACCTCACACTCCTACGATTACAAAATGATGACCCATTCACTTTTGGGCCAAGATGAGGCCCCCCAACGCCTGGGCCACTACCGGCATTATAGTCTGCGTCACTTTGGCTCTGGTCAGCCCCAGCCTGGTTACGGCTACCACCCTGGTGGACTGACTTCTCCAGAGACTCGACAGGACCCAAGAGCACCAACAACAGTTACAGCAGCAATTAATGGCGCTAAGGAGGACACTCTATCTAGCCCTACTCAAGCAGGAATGCACCGTGGTCCAGTAGAGTATGGCGGGAAACTGGAAAAAGATATTACAGGCACACAGCGAAACGGAGTTCCACCTGGCGTGCGAAGTGCTTCATTACAGGCGAAGGCAGATCAGTCTGGATGCATCCAGCCAAGCTATGTTTCATCCACACAAACCACGTTCAAGCCTGCACTTTATCTTATGAAGCCCGTCGAGGAATCAAACACAGAGGCAAATACTCATTATAATTACCATCAGGCGAACCAGTCAAGACGCCTCGACCCAGGAGCCTTTCATGCCCCGCCGCCATCCGTGCACCTCGACTACAGTCCATTCGATAAGACCTGTCCATCTCTCCCCTCCCCCGCCACCAATGGCCACTACCGTGACCGACACCCCACACCCTTGGGCTCACCCATGGTCTCTGACCCATTCAAAGTCCAGGACGCAGCGCTGAGCGCCGCGGCTGCCTCACTCGACGATCAAAACTCAACACAAACGAGGATTGCCCAAAAATACGGGCTCAAATCCTCACCGGTTTCGCTCTGGAAGAAGGCACTATGGATCGTATTTACTCTGAGCATCTTTTTCTTGCCTTATTGTATTCTTAAAGCCTGTTTCCATGTCCAAGTCTCTGCTGGAGCCTGGCAGACCTCAGTGACATACGGTATGCTGATGGCAGTCGATTTTATGGCAGTGATCTCTTTCAGTGCCCTGAACCGCCGACGGGTCAATCAACGAGTCAAAAAACGCGACCCCCACTGGGTGGGAATGAGTACAGGCATTCTGGCAGTTGGTTATCGTGAAGACCCCGTTCTTCTCGAGGGTTGCCTCAAGAGTTTGCGAGCCATCCGGTACCAACGAAACCAACGTGTGTTGCTTGTGGTCGATGGAAACGAAGCACAGGACGAGTATATGGCCCAAATCTTTTTGAGAGTGTTTGAAAAGCAAGGACCTGCCGTTTTCCGTCCAGACTTTCTCTGTATGGACCGTGCAGCAAGTGATCGAGGAAGAGAGGAACTTGTTCGTCAAATCGCATACCATCCGGGGCCAGTTTGTGTGATGCAGCCACACCGGGGCAAGCGCTCTGCCATGTACACTGGCTTTGCCGCTCTGCTTCAACAGGGTATCGAGTCTGTTGTCGTGACAGACTCGGATACATACCTTGATCCTCATGTCTGCCGGGGTAAGTAATTGTTTTTTCTGACTTGATGTTTGCAAATGGAAGAGGAAAGGTAAAGAAAGAAATTTATTGACTTCTTGTGCTATTTCTCTTTGACACACTGCTACCAAATCCAATAGAGCTCGCATTTGCCTTGGCGGAGTCCCCCATTATCGGTGCCGCAACTGGAGATGTCAGGATTTACAATACTGGAACGTGGGTGAGCTTTCTGTCATCGATTCGATACTGGTTTGCCTTTAACCTGGAGCGAGGCGCCCAGTCCTATCATAGTGTTGTCAACTGTGTGTCGGGTCCTCTGGGTATCTACCGCATGTCGATCATTGCCGATGTGATGGACAGTTGGGTCCGACAATCCTTCTTGGGTGTCCTTTGCACCTATGGTGATGATCGACATCTTACGAATCTTGTACTTCGCGAGGGTTTCAAAGTCAAGTTTTCGCATTATGCCATCTGTTATACAGATACACCGATCCGTTTCATTGCTTGGGTGACCCAGCAAACTCGATGGTCAAAGTCGTTTTTCCGCGAGATCCCGATCCAGCTTGGATGTATTCATTTGCACAGCCCCTGGATGACCTATGCCTTGCTCTACCAATTGATCTATCCCATGATGATGATCTACAGTTTGGTCAACTGTATCTATTTTGGTACTGGTGCCCAGATCTCGTCCTGGGTGGTGTCGATTGTCTTTGTGGGTATCCTCAAGACTGCATATGCTCTTCGAGTGACTGGGGACAAGAAGTTTTTCTTTACGACGATTTATGGATTCTTGTATATGCTTGGCTATGTCCCTGCCAAGATCTTTGCTGCATTGACTCTATACGACAACTCTTGGGGAACAAGGTAAAAAAATTATGATGTATTTTCATAGCTCTAAGTTTTTTTCTAACTCTCTCTCTCTCTCTCTCTCTCTCTCTCTCTCTCTCTCTCTCTCTCTCTCTCTCTCTTTTCAACATCAAAAAGTGCACGCCTGATTCGTAACTTTACGCAGCTCCAGAGTTACATTGCTCCAGTCACCTGGAGCGTTGTCCTCGCAATCGGTGTGTTCCACAACCCAAGTCGGTATACCCAACAAACACCGTTGGCAGAAGGACAGTCGCCTCCCATTTTCTCGGACGCGACTGTGATCCAATCGCTAATAGCTCTTGGAATTGGGTATATGATACTTTACTTTTGGTTCTTTGTGAAAACAGGGGTGCTGAAGCGGGACTACAGACGCGACTTTTCATACGAGGAACTGTTTGAACATATGACCAGCTATACGTTGGTCGATGGAGGAAGACGGAAGGTGGCCCGATTCGAGGTCTAGTCGAAAAAATGAAAGAAACAAAAAAAAAAAAAAAGGAATGACAAAAAAAAAGCAAAGTACAAAAAAAAAAGGAACTTTTGGAGGAAACGGATTAGAGAAAAGAGAGAGAAGTTGGTCTAGAATAACTATCTACTGCTCCTTATTAACGATGATTAAATGCAATCTTCGAGAGACCTGAACAACAGCGTAATCTACTAGGGTTGAGTAAGATAGAGCATGTTGGGATTGGTAGGAAACAAAGCGTTTGAAAAGTCAACATGGGGTGTCTATTTGGCGTCCTTGAGTCTACGCAAGCGATGCTAGAGTGTAAGGACGAACGGGCACTCTACGAAGAAAATAGACTGGTCAACGCAACGGGGGTGGGGATATCAAGGCCTCTTGCCATCAGGAATATTATGTGCACTGCTACAAAGAGGTTTCTGAGGCATTCTTTTCAAGGGTCATACCAAGAGCAGCATATTTGCCACCTTTGTGAATGATAACCAGGTCTTAGACATGCGTAAAACGGAGAGATCTCTATCTCAAACGCGTGTCGTTCACTGTCTCTAGTCGCTTGGGCGAAGCAGTATCACTTTTATACCGCGCCTTGGGTGGTGGTGGTGGGGGGGTATACTAATGAAGAGTGATGTCTTTATTCATGCATGCCGTGGCATGAAGCATTCTCGTGCTATTCTGAATCCAGTCAACTCAAAGCACGTAAGAAGATGGAGTCAAGAGCGATCTACTTTTGGTACCGGATTGAGAGAATCTCTCTTGGAGACTCTTGGGGAAAGAGGGCAAATAGAATATGCCTCGCCCTAACTGTTTTTGAATGGCACTTGGAGCACAACTCAGCCGTATTTGTCATACCGGTTTGAGGAGCAATCACTTCCGATGACCATATTCCTGAGTTTGATGACCGTACCATTCTGTGGTCTAATAGAACCTGAGTTATGCATGGTGGATGTCCCCCTATTGCCTTGCAGAAATGCAAGGGAGCAGGTGTGTTCACAAAGGACTTCAGTTCCTGGAGACATTACATTAGATGGACACCTCGCAACTCGAGCAGGGTAGGTCGCATCCTTTCCTCAGCAAGAGCTCTACAGCGTATGACTAATGGCATTCGCCTTGGAGAAAGTAACTACACCACATCACCGCTTTCAAAAGGAAGAGTGTCTATGGTATGGGCTTCATGTTCGAATCAGAGCAGAAGTGCACCAATAGTATTAGAAGAAAAAAATAGCCGTTAGGTATAGAGTGTTATCAAACCATAAAAGAAAGCAAGGTGTAGGGGTGGATCCAGACCATGGTATCCACAAGTTTGCTGGTGGATATGGATACTCTTCCTCCCCTAGTTCCAGACGACGATAGAAAGTCAATGAGAGTCCTCTGTGCGTTGAGAGGGTTCAGCTAGGAGCCAAGCCACTCTCAAGTCAAAAGGTCCAACTCATCCTCACCCTCGATTTGCACATCGTTTTCACAAGGAGAGCAGAAGCAGCAAAAGATGTCGACAGTTGTCCTGGAAACCTCGATGGTACTGCCCAACATTTCGACTTTTTGCTTGTTGACTATTGGCAGCCAACTCAACTCTCTGCGCCAGGAGTTCCATGTTTTCTCCCTTTTTTTTTTTTTTTCTTTCCGGATTCTAATTTGCTCCAATCCATATGCAATTCTATCCGGACTTAGGGTGAGATCACCGTGGAGCTCTATACCGAACATGCTCCAAGGACTTGCAAGAACTTTTCCGAGCTGGTAACTTTTATGATAGGACCCGCTTCTCTCTTCCTTCCTGGCTTTACTGCATTTGGCTCTTTAGAGTGGATCTGGACATTTTTTTTTTTTTTTTACTAAGATATCTGACAACCTCTCGATGATTCAACCATTCTTGGAAATAGGCAAGGAAGGGCTACTACAACGGAGTGATCGTATGTAGAATGTTATACATTTCTTTCCCCCAAGGAAAAAGAAGAAAGAAAAAAAAAAAAGCTTTTTACAGGGATGAATAGGATCGACTTGTCGCTTACAGAATGATATCCTCTCGTACATTTTTCTTTTCTTTTCTTTCTTGGGCGACCTAGTTCCACCGAATTATTCCCGACTTTATGATTCAAGGAGGAGATCCAACAGGCACTGGCCGCGGAGGCTCCTCGATCTACGGGTAAGAGCCTGGAACCTGTCTTCCCGTTGACTCTATCACAAGACATTTTTATGCCTCGCATGTTAACACGAAGTCTCTCTCTCTCTCTCTTTCTCTCTATCTATCTCAACCTTTTTTTTTTCTTCTTTTCTGCTCTTGAACGATGAACATCCGTCCGAATGCTTGCTCCTTTTTCATTGTCTGTTGGCGTGCTATCGGAGAAAATTAGTGAAAAGTTTGCAGATGAGTTTCACTCGGATCTGAAGCATACAGGAGCAGGAATTCTGAGTATGGCTAATGCTGGACCCAATTCCAATGGCTCTCAGGTAAAATCACGTCTAAAAAAAAAAAAAAAAAAAAAAAGTCCGCGTAATGTGTGAAATAGTCGAGAACACTTAATCATATGCTTTAACACGCCTACCTTTTTTCTTTTTTTCCTACGGTGATCCATATCTCAATTTCATTTCTCTATCCTAGTTTTTCATCACACTGGCGCCGACTCCATGGCTAGACAAGAAGCACACTATCTTTGGACGTGTATCTAGCGGGATGAAGGTCGTCAACAGGATGGGACTTGTGGCAACCGACGGCAGCGATCGACCCAAAGAGGCTGTCAAGATCATTAGAGCTAGGGCTGAGTAGACAACGGATAGTTTTGGATTTGCACGGTGGGACAGAAAGCGTCCCAATTGGCTTGTATTGTACATTACAATAAATTCTAGGCTGCAAGAAAAGAAAAAAAAAAAGATTAACAGCCAAGAAAGACCACTCAAACAGGCGAATCCACGACTTTGTCGCCATAGACCCATCCAGGCAGGAAACAGATAGTCTGCGTGATTGATATCATGAGGGAATTATTAGCCATGAAAGTGTGCTGGGACGAAAGAGCTATCAGCGGAGAAGGGACGGGTGTTCAAAAATATCCAAAAAAGGGTGAGCGACCAACATGTGCTTTTTGGATGACGGTGGGCCCAGCCAGTGGCGGCGAAAATTTGACAAACAGACACAGTAAGTGGACTGGGGTCCGAGTGATCTCATTGTTGTAAGCACGCATGTTTGTGCGTCCCCGGGTGTCTTCCCAAGGGTAGGGTACGTACTACGTAGTCTGCAAAGGTCCTTTCTTTTGAAGGGAAGCGTAGTCTTACGGGATGGTGAGTTCAATGTCAGTTGGGGAGTTGTGTTCCTGGAGCAACTTTTGTCCCGGACTTGAGATGGTTGCACGACGGACGGACGAACGATTTGATTTTTTTTTTTTAATTTTTTCGTACTTTTTTTTTTTTTCACTTTCGCCCTTTCTATCTTTTTTCAGTTTTGCAAAGTTAAAAAAAAATCAACGACACTCGACCACATCTTACATCATCGCCGCCGCATGCTCATGGGAAGCAACGTTAGAGAATGGCCGAGCACACCCAGCCAAGTAACACCTACAATCCGTCTGTAGACTCGACCTACCAACGCCGACAACAGCAGCAGCAACAACAGCAGCAGCAACAGCAACAACAACAACAGCAATATCACCACCATCACCACCATCGCCACGATGCATCTGACGACCTGACGGGCGACCAACATCACGACCACGAAAATGACCTCGATGATGACGACCACGACACAGAACATGACCATGACCTCGACCATGACCATGAACAGGACGGACAGGAGTCAAACGCTATGCCGATCAGACGCAAGAGATTGACTCAGGCATGCGATCCTTGTCGAAAGAAGAAAGTGAAATGCGGTAGGTGTTCATGATGGCACTGGTGTCTCTAGAGAAGGCTGTTGCAATGAGTGATGCAACTGAACGTTCAAGTTTAGGGTTGGTCATCGACATTACGACTTGAGCTCGGGCCAGAATGGGAATAAAAAAAAAAGAAAAAAAGAAAAAAAGAAAAAAGACTTTTGGGTCTCATTGTCCCGACTGGGCCATGGATGCAAATGAGTAGAACAGCCGAGCAATGCACCCCATTCATACCTCTTGGCATGTCTTGCTATCTCTTTCCCACTCTTGTCCCGAAACGTGTATTCACACTCGGCACCTGATAGACGGCGTTCGGCCAAGCTGTGCCAACTGTACCAAGCTCAAGACAGCCTGCACCTACCTCCCTTCGATGAAGAAACGAGGCCCTCGCCAAGGCTATATCGAGCTTTTGGAGAAGCGACTGGACAAGATGGAGCAATTGCTAAAGCAGGGCTCCTCCGCAGCCATTGAACCTGAACTTCTGGACTCGAGATCTATCCGACAATCTCGTCTTCGTCCAGGCACAAGACGTTCCCGTTCGACTTCACCCTCTCAGGAGAGTGAGAGTGGACGACTTCAAGAGCCAAAGGCTCACTCGGACCCTGATCCCCGTTACTTTGGTAACACAGCTGGATATACTTCCCAGCATGTCGAGTATGATCGTTTGAATAACCCGAGTGGATCAGTTCTCGAACCAAAGTACAGCTCACAGTCAACGCTCCCCAGCAGGGACCGACCCAAGAGACCACTCTATGGAATCAAGGACGAAGTACCCCGGAAGGATATTCTCGACCATTTGATCCAGCTCTTCTTTGATTCGATCTACTTTCAACTTCCTATCATCCATCCAGCTACGTTTATGAAACAGTACAAGGAAGGCAGTGTGCCTCCTAACCTGCTGAATGCCATCTGTGCCGCCGTGGCACGGTTCTCCAACCACCCAGACATTGTTACTACACCTGCATTTTTAGCTGGCGAGCCCTTTGCAACAAATGTGCGAGCAGTCATTATTGAAGCAATTGACGTGCCAACGGTAGCCAATGTCCAAGCGCTCGTCTTTCTTTCCATGTATGAGTATGGAGCAGCACGTGGGCCGCGTGCCTGGATGTTTGGTGGAATGGCTGTTCGACTTGCTCAAGAGTTGGGACTTAATCGCGAGGACAGTAGCCCCGTGTTCTGTCTAAAGGGGGACTGGGTGGTGAGAGAGACTCGACGGAGAACCTTTTGGGCCTGTTTTATTCTTGATGTACTCGGTTCTTCGTCCTCGGGTAGACCAAGGATGATGGAGGACCAAGACTGCGAGGTGCTCTTGCCGAGTGAAGAACATGACTGGTACGAGGAGCGGCCTGTGGTGACGACCATGCTTGATGAAGAGTCTCATTCGGGCTCAGGGACTGAGACGAACAGTCCTTCAGGAGAAGAAGAATCAAGAGAGGAACAGTCAAGCGGCGAGGTGAACCTGGAAAGAGGCAAACCTGATGCCGAGCCGAACCTGGAAAGGGGCAAACCTGATGCCGAGCCGGTTTCCCAGGAGCACGAGAACGGCAGGTCGGAGGTCGAATCAGAAGTAGGGTCATCCAACACTGCCCCATCTCAATCCACCTCTCCATCTCTTGAGCCATCAGACAGGAATAAGCCCAGCGAGGGCGCAAGACGAGATTCTGGTCAGAAATCCCAGCAAAAGGGGAAGCGGGAGGTTACCCTTAGCTCATTCGCGTACTTGATTCGAATTTCTGCAGTGTTGGGAAGAGTCTCCCAGTACGTCAACCGTCCGAGATCCAAGAAGGCGATTCCACCCAACCAGCCAGGATCCGAGTTCTTGGCTATCAATTCAGCGTTGAAGGCGTGGTATGAATCTATCCCACCCCACCTGTCCTACTCTCAAGAGAACGGAACAGTGATCAGGGACAAGGGCGAAGGATGTATCATCGTGTTTATGCATGTCCTCTACCATACCTCAGTGGTGCTGCTTCACCGTCCCAATTTGGCCTCGGACAACTCCGCGTTCCGTCTTGACTCTGCTTTTGTCGAAAACTCGGCCATGCGATGCTCCGACGCCGCCTACAAAGTTTCGGAGATTCTGGAATTTGTCCTGGCGCATCAATTGTCGTTTCGTGTCTTCATCTCGGCCTTCTTTCCCTATCCGGTGTTTACTACCGCAACCATGTGAGTACCCTCTTTTTTTTTTTTTTTTTTTTTTTTTTTTGTTGTTGTTGTTGTTGTTGTTCTTTTGTGGTATTGGTTGCTTTGCGCGATTTAGGACTTTCATAAAATTCGAATTGAAGTTTGAGTTGAGCTGACTTTCTTTTTTTTTTTTTTTTTTTTTTTTTCTCATTCTTTGATATCAATTTCCAAACAGTCATATCACGAACGCATTTGCTTCAGACCCTGTAGTCGCTAGCAAGGCTCGCAAGTGCTTAAGCGTCCATGTCAAGCTACTACAAACGATGAAGACGTACTGGTCCATGGCTGATAAATTCTTTTATATCATCCGGGATCTCTACTCGATCCAGTCCAAGATTAGCTCGTCCACTTCCCTTACTGGAATCGTTGTTCCTCGAGTGGTGGCTCATACCGCTTACCTATCAGAGACAATGAGTAAAGAGACACTCGCACGACATGATTCAAGCTCAACATCTGTATCGTCTGCGATGAATGATGGCGCCCCATCTTCCGAAAATGCCGCAGAAGGATCAATTGCCAGCTCAAAGGATATGGATGACGGTAATAGTATGAATAGTATGGTCGTAAAGAGCAAGCTCGCTTCCATCAGCTCGTACCTAAAGAGTGACTCTGGTCTCGTAGCTCTCTGGAGACGTGCTACGGAGATGCAGGAGCTAGATGAAGAGAAGCAAAAGAAGAGATTGATATTAGCAACCACGGAGCAGGCCAAACTATCTCCGGGAAGACAGCTCAAGGACAAGGCATTAGAAGAGTATAGAGAGCGAGTGAACGCTATGGAAATCCAGGAGATCAATCAAGAGTTTGAGCGCCAACAAAAGGCAAGGATGGGTGCATCTGGAGATAGAGTTGGCAACGGCGGTAACACAAGCAGGAGCCTTGGTAACAAACGAGAGAATGCTGATGATGGATCAGATCAGCGTGTGGCTAAACAGCAAAAATCAACAAAACTCGTCAGCGAGCCGAGCACTCTCCAAGGTGGGCAAAGAAGCACTCAGTCTCCAGGAACTGGATTGACACCTTCTCAGACCTCGCGTTCTATCTTGGATCCTAACGGCGGTGTACCGGAACCGATGGCCATGGGGGGAGCACCAGATGCGCAATACCAAATTCTGCCCCAGCAGTCTCTATTTCAGAACCCATCACAGCAACAGGGGTCGTTCACTTCTCAGCAGCTGCCCATATCACTGACGGACAACAGCAATAGGCCATTAGGTGGTGGAGAAGCCGCTCAAGGGTCAACCCCAGGATTCATAAGCATTGATTCTCGGCAACAGCTGTCGTCCTCCACTTCAATGGCAGGCTTTATGACGAGCGGAGAATTTCCAGTCCAACAGGATTCAACAATACCAGGTGTACTACCCTTTACTTCGGCAGCCAACTTTACCCACCCTATTCTGTCATCTGTTTCATCACCGTTGGCACAGCAACAGCAACCTCGACCTCAACAGCATCAGCAACACCCACAAATTCTTCCAATCCCCAGCCTAGAGCCTACGTTTGGGTTGCCACTGGTTTATGGTACCAATTATGGTATCAATGACGTCTCAAGGCCACACGCTTTAGATTCGATTTTTGATTTCCCATTCCCCATGTCGGATATCAGTTTCTTATCATCGTCGATTCAAATGCCTCAAATGACTTCAGATGGATCCTCCTTGTTTGCATCGACCTTGGCCGCCAATATCCCCGTAACATTACCTACAGGCACAAGTGCGGGTCAAAGTCCCTCTGTGGAGCCCAATGGATCTCTTTCTACTTCACCCACGACATTGCTTTCGAGTACACCTGATTTCTCGCAGCAATCCACGGCTGATCCCATGTTCAATGTCTCGCCTAGTTTGCACTCTTTTCTTATGGCGGATGAGCCTCTTTCGGGAAGTGGTGGTGTTGGGAGTGCGTCTTTGCAGCCGCAGCAACAGCAACAACAGCAACAGCAGCCACCACAGCTCCAACAACAGCCGAGTAATTTGATCCGATATCTTCAACTGCATCATCAACAACAACTGCAACAACAAGAGCTTCGACAACAACAAGACATGGCGCCACTTTTGAATCAGTACAATTCCTTGATTTTTGATGATTACAGTACTTGGGCCCAGACTGCGACCGAAGAGTACCAACAACGACGACAGCAACAACGACAACAACATTTAAGACACTGAAAAAAGAAAAAAAGAAAAAAAGAAAAGAAAAATGGAAGAAAAAGAAAAAAAAAAAAAAAGGGGGGAAGGTGATGACCGGTTTATGACTGATTGAGGAAAAAAAAATATATATATCGTGCATTGTACATTATCTTTAACGAAAGGAAGGAAGGAAGAAAGGAAGAAAGAAAGAAAGAAAGAAAGAAAGAAAGAAAGAAAGAAAGAAAGAAAGAAAGAAAGAAAGAAAGAAAGAAAGAAAGAAAGAAAGATTGTTCGAATATTTCGAGAGGTCTGATGTTCCTTCTCAGTGAAAAAGAACAGCTCTTTGCTTTTGACGTTTTTATTTATTTATTTTATTTTTAATGAAGCATGTGGAAGGATTTCAAAGACTAAATATCTGGATTTTTTTTCTTTTTCTTTTTTATTCTGTCTCTTTTTTTGAACCATTTGAGTTTAGTCCCACTATCTTGATACACTTTATGACCATGTCTTTTTTTTTTTTCCAGAGCCAATTTTGTACCAATTCATGATCACAACAACACAGCAGAGAATGATGATATGCTCTCTTAAGAAAAAAAAAAAAAGGGTAAAAGTCGAAGAATGCGCACAGTCCTCCTTTCCTTTCCATCTACCCGCTTTTTTTTTTAAGGTCACGGGTTTGGCCAATCGATATCGGAACGTCTGCTGGAAAAAAGCAAGTCGTTGGAGGAGAGGGGGGAGAGCTTGTCTCATTTCTTTTACTCCATCCATTCCTCATTTCATTCTCCTTTCCCATTCAACCCTTCTCATCTTGGTCATGCGACACTCACTCTCGCTCTTGTTTGCTCTGACCGCTTGCACTCTCTCCACTGTCAGTGCAAGACATGGGCCAACACCTGTTGTCTTTTACCATGGCATGGGCGATTCTGCTCATTCCAAGGGCATGTTAGGCTTGTTTGAGTCGATTACTGAATTGAGTCCCGATATCTTTATCCACAGTATCTCGGTGAGTTTTTTTCTTCTCTCTCTCTCATTTTTTTTTCTACCTTGGAAGCAAAGGAAACTGTGGAGAAGAGCCAAAGACTCGTTTTTTTTCTCTGTCTCTGTCTCTGTTTCTCGTCTCTTGTCTCTTGTCTTTTTTTGCTTTGCAAAACTTTGGTGCTTCACATGCTGATCGATTCTCTTTTCTTGGAACACTGTTCTCTTCCATATCGACTAAACGCAGCTCGCAGAGTCCGAGTCGGACGACCAGCGCGCAGGATTCTTTGGAAATGTCAACCAGCAGGTATGAGAGTGAAAGTGAAAGTGCGTGAGAGTGAGTGAAAAATAAAAAATAAAATAGACGCAGAGATCCACTTTGCTCCTGTCCATTCGTACTTGATTCACCTGATACAAGCTTTGTATAAAATAGATTGAGACAGTCTGTAAACAGCTCAAAGAAATACCTGAGCTTCAGGATGGATTCAATGCAGTTGGATTCTCGCAAGGAGGTCAATTCCTTCGGTAAAAAGAAAAAAAAAAAAAGAAAAGAAAAAGGGTATCCAACAAAAATTGGGTCAGTGATTCTATGCGCAAGGTCCTCATCTCTTTATTCTGCCTCTCCTCGTTCTAGTGCCTATGTTCAACGATGCAATGATCCACCAATCAAGACCCTAGTCACAGTAGGATCACAACATGGAGGGGTTTCCGATATTCCGGGATGTGTCAAGGAGGACGCGTCGTGTAGGTTGATGCGTTCTATCGCGCGTGCAGGTGTCTACAATGGCTACGTCCGTGACCACGTTGTTCAGGCCCAGTACTTTAAGGTAGGGGGGAAACAATAAAAGAAACCGACAGAGTGGCTCGTCTCTGGAGAGAGAGAAAGGAATGCAGGAATACTAAACCCCTCTCTCCCTCCCTCCGATAACTCTCACCTCTCACTGGCGTAGGACCCCAGGAATTTGGAGACCTATCTTGCCAAGAACATTTTTTTGCCCGACATCAACAATGAGTTGGACACCAAGAATTCGACCTATGCTCGGAACCTAGCCAGTCTTGAACGACTGGTCATGTTTATGTTCGAGCAGGATATCACGGTCAAGCCGAAGGAGACAGCCGTAAGTTCTTTTTATTTATTTATTATTATTTTTTATTTGTGAATGGACCATTCTCTAGCCAACCAATCAATGAAAGAAAATGGTCGATTTTCTCACCTACAAGGACTCTTTTCTTTTCTTTTTTGTATATGCAGTGGTTTGGATTTGAAGATGAGGAAGGAAACCCTCTCAGCTTGTTTGACCAAGCCCTCTACCAAGAGGATTGGCTCGGACTGAAGCGTCTGGACAAGCATGGAAAGCTTATCTTTGAGATTTTTGAGGGAGAACATGTAAGTTTTTTTTTTTTCTTCATCTTCCTCCATCTCTTCAAGAGCCTCTTCCTCCCCCCTACAATGAAGGAAATCCTTTATGACTTGTATGTCGGGAAAAAAAAAATGAAGTTCAGTTGTTAAGATCTTACTCGTCACTATAGATGCAATTCTCTCTCGAAGAATTTACTTCCATGATCACCGTCCCATATCTCCTGGATTATGATGTCCCTTGCACAACAGACCCACTCGGTGGACTAAATGACCAAGCCGACGAGGAGGATGAATTCAAATTTGATCTTAATCAAGATGTATTAAAAAAAAAAAAAAAAAGGACAAGTTCCCACTTCTCTCAAAATCTGATGCCCAGAAAAACCATGAATTTTATTACCAACATCTCCGAAGTACTATCAATAGTGCACACCCTATTACATGATTCCAATAAAACGGATTGAACAGCTTCAGTGTCAGTACATTTTTTTTTCTCATTTTTTTTTTCCCTTCGACTATCGAAAGTAATCAAAATTTGAGTTACCTGAACAACAGCGGGCCAAGTTTCCCGAATACGTTCAAAGAGATCTGGTTTTGTTCGAGCCAAAGCTGCAGGATCTTCTGCCAAACAAACAAAAGTCGTCGCTACACCGGAATCGATGACCGAACCAACAGTAAAGACCATTTGAAGACCCATGACAAAGGCCATGGTGACGACCACATAGGTGAAATTTCCATTGCGATTAAACTCTGGGTTGACAAAGTAGAGATAGAGATAACTTCCCAATCCTGACAAGACACCACCCATGATCGCACCCATGGCCCAGACATTGCCAATGAGATTGTCGTTGATCAGCTGTACAATGCCTCGATCCTTGAGAATGGTCCAAGTGTCCTTGGCAGCAGGAATAAAAGGTTTGCCATAGATGGCGATCTGAGTAAACGCGTACTTGTTGACATATTCTGCAATGCCTTGGATACATCCTGTAGTCGATCCCGTCCGAAAAGAGATAGAGAGACAGAGAAGGGCGAGGGGAAAAAAAGAGGGGGAGGGACGTGTCAATTAATTGTCTTGAGGAAAAAACTGTATCCTCGATTGATTTTTTGAGAGAGAGAGACATAAAAAAAAAAAAGAGCTCGATTTTTCATCTTCTTTTACCTAGGAAACAGTCAATGATGCAGGCAAGAAAAGCCAAAAATCCATTGTCTGTATCACTTCTCAGCATCTGAGCAAGGGCTCTCAATGCTTGGATAGCAGCAATGATCAACGAACCAAAGCAGATACTTCCAATCGAGGTAGTACAAGCGCGTTTAAAACTAGCACAGGTGGGTGAATTGCCCATGCCACGCGGTGATCCGGCCATGAAATAATAAGTCGCAAACAATCCCGAGACCGAGACATGAACAATGTTGGTAATCACTTGGGAGACCCAATAAAAGGAAAAAAAGAGAAAGACGATCAAGGCTTGAAGTTTTGCGGGTGCTTTTTGGTTGACGCGATCGTAATACATTTCATAACATCCAGAGATGACCGTCATAAAGTAGACACTGTAAGCCGTCTGAATCACTAGGCCAAGGAATGCCAGCGCAAAGGTCGCTGGGTATTGTTTCGAGATGGCCGTGACGGTCCGGAGCATTTCCTAGTTTAAAAAGAAGAGGAAGAAGAAGAAGAAGAGTAAGAAAGACCTTTGTTAGAGACGTCTGATTCACCGAAACGGGTGTGAGAAAGTGTGTGTGTGTGTGTGTGTGAACGAGAAGAAAAAAGAGGGCTCTTACAGTTGCAAAAGGGATTCTGCTTTGCCAAAAGAACCACATCGAGGCATACAAGATACCAAAGACAAGACCAAAGATCGCAGGCATCCAGAGTCTTCGTACAAAGTAGTAGATTGCGACTGCAAGATAGACAATGATCGAAATGGCAAAGGTGACTTTGATCACCTGGCGCGGGAACCTAAAATTTTCAAGAGAGAGTGTGTGTCAGTTTAGAAGCGAAGACTAAGACCAGGACCAAAAATATCGACGTCATGCTAGGCGAACACACAAAAAAAAAAAAAAAAAAAAGGTCAATGACCAGACCTGTCCTCTCTCGAAAAAGTAAAGGGAGGAGCCAGGTCAAGAAGTAGAGAAGAAGAAGAAGAAGAAAGAGACATACGCTTGTGTGAGCATAAAGTAAAGTACGCTGACGACCGCACCGACCAAGACCGAGATGAATAAGGTGATGATGCCACTATTCGAGTACAGGCCAAGATATCCGCTGTTGGGTTGGTTGCCATTCTTGCGATCGTCACTGATCTTGTCGATCGCATAGTACGAAAGCACAACAAACGCTGCTAGTTGAGCGATAAAGAGTAAGAAAGCCCAGCAATCGTTGTATTTGGGTCGTGGGTTGAACTTGGAAGGAAGTCCTGTCTCTGGGTTGACAGACCCGTCATAGGATGGTGGTGGTACCACACCTGTGATGGGCTGACCATGAGAAGGTCCCTGCGCCGGAGCAAAGTACTGTTGTTGGCCTTGGTATGCACCGTACTGCTCCTGCTGTTGCTGAGGGCTATAGAAGGGCTGCGACTGGGCTCCATATTGCTGCTGTTGCTGCGAGGGCTGTGGTGGTGGCGGGGAATATCCTTGGTCCGGCGGTTGTGCATAGTATGGTTTTGACATAGTGATAGTTGTAGGCGGTTTTTTTGGGAGGGTGTGTATTCTGAAGAGTTGTTATCCAAGAGGAAGGGGAAGGAGTCCTTGGGAAAGAGACAGAATGAGGTGAGAGTGGAAGGCGCAAGCAAAAGTGTAAAAGCGCGAGAATGAGGAGGTGAGAGAGAAAGAGAAAGAAAGTATGTATGTAGGCGGGTACGAGAAAGATAACAAAAAAAAAGGGAAGCAAGGAAAGGTGCAAAAAAGAGGTGTGTGTGCGAAAGGGAGAATAAGAATAGGAGTAAAGGTTAGGGATGCGTATACTGCCAAGAGAAAGAGAGAAAGAGAAAGAGAAAGAGAAAGAGAAAGAGAAAGAGAAAGAGAAAGAGAAAGAGAAAGAGAGAGAGAGAAGAGAAGAGGACCCGAGTGTTAAAAAGACAGTCAATGGGTGGGTGGTCGGATGGATCTGGAATGGCATGGCTCCGCTCCTGCTCTTTGCCTTCTTCCGTCACTACCGTCAGTCTCGGACTCGGACCACAGCCTCGTCGCGTTTCTTGCTCCGGTCAAAGAAAAAAAAAAGCCCATCCAAAGCGGGTAAACCCACATCCATGCTGAGCAAACAGGATTGTCATTGTCAGCCCAACAAGGGAAAGAAAAAAAGAAAAAAGAGATTTGGGCGTAGCATGGACGTTTTTATTTCCATGCGGAATGGATGCGACAATCTCGTTATTTCCCTCCAAATCCACCTTTGATCCTCTCCTCGGATCCGCATACTCTCTTTTTGCTTCTCCATTGCTTTTCCGCTCCGCCCATGATCGTTCCTTCAGTCCTGCTCCGTGCTGCTCCTAAACGACTTGCCTTGATTGCTTCGCCTTCATCCTCAGCTGTCGCAGTCGGTCATCGCTTCTTCTCTTCCTCATCTTTTACCGCCATGTCCTCCTCCTCTCAAGAAGACGGTCCTGTCACCAACAGCATCCGCTCCACGGTAACGTAACCGAAGCATCATGGACCCTCTTCTTCATTGCTGTTTGCAGGTTCATTTCACTTCCTAACCAACCATCTCTCCTTTTATTTTTCTGCACATTGGAATCCTCCTTTTAGCTGACAGAGCTGCTCGAGCCAGTGTCACTCGAGATCATTAATGACAGTTCGAGGCATGCTCATCATTCAGCCATGCGTGGCGTGACGAGCAAGGAAACACATTTCAGGTACCACCAACCTCCTTTCTCTCTTGGAAGAGCATCCTCAATCGCCTCTCCATTAGACTCTCTCCCCTCCTCTCTGGCTATCATGGAAATTCCTTGACCCATTTTTTTCCCCCCCAACTTGACTCACGGTCTCTTTTTCTTTATGGATCCTCCCCGATAGAGTTAACGTCGTGTCAAAGGCCTTTGAAGGAAAGTCAACGATGCAACGCCATCGTATGATCTACGGAGCTCTCCGCAAGGACTTTGATGAAGGACTACATGCCCTTTCACTGCATACAAAGACACCAGAGGAGATTGCAGCAGCAGCAGCCAAGGAAAGCACTGCGTAGTTTGAGTATGGCATTTCGGACCGGAGATGGAACCCCCAAATCTAGACAAAGGGCCTTTGGGTCGTAGCGCAGCACACGCTCGTCTGAGCCCTCCTGACAATAAAAAAAAAAAACTTTGTGTTCTCTGTAGCATCTTTGCTTATCATCTGGATCACTGGAATTACCAACTCTGAGGGAATACCGAGTAGCAAAAGATGGCAGAGAAGAGGAGACTTTTTTTTTTTTTATTTCTCTTGGTCACCTGCGAGAACCGGATCGGTCAATGAACAGCTGTGTGTGGGTCGCCACTTCCTCTTGACTATCCTTTCTAGTTATTGTAGGAGTTGATCGTCTCGGCAGATAAGAATTTTTTTTTTTTTTTTGCCACTTATTTCTCCCCTCTCAAAAGTTGTCCTCAAGTCCTTCCCACGCTTCTCTCCAGTGAGTCTTAGATTTGACTCCAGATTTCGGTTCCATAGCTTGCATCGCTAAGCACCATTTTTAAGCAATTGAAATGTGATTAATGACTTGAATTCACAACCCCTCTCTTACTCTTTTTTTCCTCCCGGATTCTATAAGATGGATGGTATGTTATTCAACAAGCCATAAAGCGTGTGATCAGGTGCTGATGAATGAAGAGCTCCTGTATCCTCATCGGCCAGGTAAGCAAGACTAGAGCGGGGCGACGCATCGGTGGGGTTCTACTCAGAGAGAGGATCTAGTAAATGTCAAGAAATGATAAAGGAATCTTTGAGGTACTTGAGGAGAGGAAAACAGCGATCCATTGATGAAGGGTGTGGTTGATAGAACCTTTTGCGGAGGACAATGGCAGACACCGCACTCAAAGATGACGGCTTTGATTACAAAGAATTTTGTGGTGCAAGAAGACGACTGATAGCCACAAACATATCCTCAGTATAGAATTGATCAACATCAACAACAACAACAAAAAGGCTGGACAAAATTTTGATTCTTCTTTAACGATAGTATTTTTCTTTCTTTTTTTTATCTTTTTTTTTTCTTGAAAGATTGATTTCAATCATTGAAGGTGGTAGGGAGGAGGGGGATAAGGAATGGGAGGGAAAATAACTTCTAGTTCTCAAATGGGAAAGTAAAGGGTTCAGGTAATGGAGCCTCCTCTTCCTCAACTTCCATCTTAGTATCCGCTGCTGCCGCTGGCACCGCTGCCGTCGTTGCTGCAATCAAAGTCTCTGGCTCGCCTGGCTTGTTATCAAGGAGGACAACAATACCTCCAGTGACATCCTAAAAAACAGATACAGAAATACCAAGTCAATCTCTATCGTTCTCGCCAGTTTCTGATGATCTTTCCTTCTTCTTCTTCTTCTTCAAAAAACTCAGATAGTACTTACTGTCTTCATTGGGACATATCTTGAATCCTTGTCAAAAGAGATAAACTTTAGCTGTGCTGGAACCACTCTAGCCAAGTTGCCCAACTTTTCAAATGATGGCTCCTTCTTTTGCTTGTTAGCCGCCTTGAGTTCCTCCTCCTTCTGCTCTTCCGTCTAAAAAATAAAAATAAAAAAAATATGCAGAATAAACAATGTTAGAAAAACAGATACCTTGGGCGTTGATTCCTTCATCGTCTTTGAATCACCATTCTCTCGTTACCTTCTCCTCTGGCTTCTCGTCCTCTTCCATTGCTTCCGTCTCCACATTCTTAGCCTTCTTGGCCTTGGCCTGTGCCTTGGCAGTCGTGGACAAGACTGCGGTAGCGACCTTCTCGACGACAACAGCCGTTGGGGGCTTTGTTGGAGGAATATAGGCAAACAACGATGGCTTCGCGTTCGACGTAAACTCAATCTCGGGCATGTTGAGATCAGCATTCACACCGATAATGGCTGTAGGCGTAAAGGCCAAGCTGAGGAAGTGACTTGCTGGGAACCA
Source organism: Mortierella sp. BCC40632 (assembly GCA_011634665.1). Classification (NCBI taxonomy): domain Eukaryota; kingdom Fungi; phylum Mortierellomycota; class Mortierellomycetes; order Mortierellales; family Mortierellaceae; genus Mortierella; species Mortierella sp. BCC40632. Next base: position 1,321,044 of record WAEK01000007.1, read on the forward strand.
GTACCAGAATTGCGTGAACAAGGCCATACCCACAATCGCCTGCATGTTCGAGTGACCAGACTTTGATTGCATCGAGATAGTGACATTACGACCTCCTGCGTCGATAATTCCTTGACCGAGAACGGCACCAAACTTGGCCAGAGCATCCTCGTTCTTCTTCTTGATGACTTCCTCATACATTGTCCTGACAGCAGTTGACTTGGGGTTCTGGACCTCGTTCTGCTGCATCAGGACCATGGCCAAGGCAATAAAGGCTCCCTGACGCACAAAGTCCGTGTTGTCCTTGGTCATGGGCTCCAAAAGCTCAATGGCCTCCAGAGAACCAGTGCCTGCACAAGAGATACCCAGAGCCAGACAGGCACCATAGCGGACATGTGGGTTGTAACTCTCGGACAACAACTGAACAATCCGAGGCACCTGCTTGTAGGATCTGAAGAGAATAAAGCCAAGGGCTGTCACGGCTGCGCGACGGACATCATCATTGACATCACTAACGGCGACGTGAAGAAGTCGGCGGATGGCCTTGTTGTTTCCTGTGCCGCAGTATGCCATGGCGATCGTGTACATGCCTCCGTATCGAAGGATGGGGTCCTTGTCTGAAGAAAGTCGCTCGATCAAGACATCTGCAGCATCCTCCTTGCCGTACATGACGAGAGAGATACCAATCGCCAATCCACGGATAATCTTTTCGTGCTGAGTCTCGTGAGCATACTGAAGCATCTCATCCAGGGCCTTTTCCGAAGCTGTGCCCAGCATGACCATACCCATTGCCAATCCAGCAGCCTCTCCTCCAATGGCACTGTCGCTGAAGAGAACATTCTTCAACTCCTCATAGATATCTAAAGAGTATAACGCATCAAACAGTTTTTCATCCTTGTCAGTAGAGTTCTCGTGACTGATATTAGAATTCACCTCATTGACAATAGACCGTCAAGACTCACCATCATTATCGGTTGCCATGCCAGCAGTTCCGAGACCCAAGCAAGCACCATGCTGCAAGACCTCAATCTGAGTGTTCTTCAGGATATCGCGGAGATAATCCAAAACTTCATCACCGTGATTAGCATGGATCAATCCCAGAGCGAAAAGTGAACCACCTTCGGAGTAAGGGCTGGCAGTGACTCCGTCTTGAGGGAGATAGGGTGCCAGCAGGGTCAATCCCTGAGAAAGCTGACCCTTGTGAATGACACCAAGTGCTGCGGTCGCGCTGAATTTTGACCAGTTGGTAGCACGAGAAAGCCATTCCAAGTTCTGTCGCAAGAAATCATCGCTGGTGGTTCCTGCATTCATGAACGCGTTGGCAAATGTGACTGCAGAGTGGTAAACTGAGAGACGAGCATCCAAGACCGACTGCGTAGATCAAAAGGGAAATAAATAAATATATAGAAAAAGACGAGATTAGCATCATGTACATAATATTTCGCTGCGTTAACGTGTTTAGAGTGAGGAGAGGAAAAGAAAAATACCTTGGAATTCTTAAGGATCAGCATGTCGGTGTGATTGTTACGGCACAAGAACTCGAGTTGCAACTTGATGGTCTCCTTTCCTGACAAGATAGACTTGACCTTTTCGTACTTGGGCTGAACCTCTGCAGCAGGCTCGACGGGCAGAGCCTTGCTGACCTTGGTGAGGTACTTTTGAGTCGCATTGCTCTCGAGATCGAATGCGAGCTGGAAAGCCATCAACAAATCGGACTATTGGATGGAGCATCAAAGTAACGCGTCAATATCAAAAGTCCCATTCCTATAGTAACAAGGTGCAAACGTATAAAAGAAAAGGAAACGGGTTCTCCAAGGAAACCTACCTGCGATCCAGACTCGACCAACTTTTGGAGCAGTTCAGCACTTGCGGTGTGATCTCCAAGATGGACGAGACATTGGTTGATGGAGACATAGTCGGGAACGTCCAATTTCCGGAACTGATCCACCAAGAGTTGGAGAAGGGTACTGCGGTATGCTTGATCCTGAACAACCGTCATTGTCAACTCGTACACATAGGGCAAAATATTGGATGGGCCTCCAGTCTTGATAGAGTGTTCTACAACATCCAATCGATGTGCCTCCAAGGCAATTCCCACTGCCTATTCGGATGCCAAAGCGAAATAAGAACTGTTAAGCTTTGCGCACGGGTTTCTTAAGGTAGGCAGAGAACACATGGAGAAAGAGAGTGACTGTACTGGTTGCAATGCTCACATACCTGTTTATATTCTCCATCTTGATAGCATCGCTGGAACATCTTCTCGACGACATCCTTCAGTCTAGGGTCTAGTGGTTCGGCATTTGCTGGATCGTGGTACTCCTGGGACTTGAGTGCAATGTATTTATCAATGCACTTGGCTATTAGATTTGCATTGGACCGAGGAAATCGACGAGAATGTCAGTAAATGACTAACAAGGGATGAAAACGAGATATCGCAGTCGTTTCCTCTCCTCCTCTCCCTCGCTTTCTACTAGAGTGCTTCTTCACTGCTGAACTTACAGACGATAGTGTCAACATATTCAGACTTCAATGAGAGATCGAAAAGGTTTCCAGCTCCAAGAGCAAAGTTGAGGGAATCATCAAAATCTCCAAGATGATAATAGACCTAGAAAAAGAAATGAAGGTCAGATCCAGGGGTCAGAATCCAAAGTCAAAAGCGACAGTGCCCAGTGACACACGCACACACTCAAAAGAAAGAAAGAAAGAAAGAAAGAAAGGGCGCAGTACCTTTGATGCAACCAATGCGGCAAGCTTGCGATCCTTGAAATCCGAGTCCTCGTACATGATCTCACTAAGGAATGAAAAATCATGCCACGAAAAAGGCGTCCGTTGAGTATTTGCATAAAAAAAAAAAAAAAAAAATAAAGGCGCCATTGTCCAAGATTCTGTAGCTGCGGTAGCGACCCATTCACTAATAGTATGGTGCCATATATGCCAGGGCGTTTATCCATGCTTACATCTTGGAAACAGCATCCGAGATCTCTGCCCAGAACTGGTCAACAACAGCGTTCAGCTTTTGGAGAGCATAAACCTTGAGTTCGTCATCGTGTTCGTCCAAAAGAGCGATGACACCCGCTGTCAAGGAAAAACCGTGACATCGGTAGAAGGTGGAGAACGGAAACCGGGTTAGTGGTCAGGGAACGAGAATGAAGTTCTTCCCTGTCAATTGTCCAGTTCCCCTGTTGCAGAACCAAGCAGCCAGAACGAACCTGCAGAAGTGAGTCCGACCATGGCGCGTGGTGATGTGTGAATGAATGCAAGACTTGGACTAGGCGAGCTAAAACTTGTAAGGGATCTCGATGGCGCCCAGTTCGAATATCAGTGAGCTACGGGCGAAGGAGCAGAATCAGAATCGTGTTTTTTTGGTGTTGTGCAAGTCGAATGGCAAATGGCCGGTAATGGAGAGGTAGAATGACAGAAAGGGAGGTACGCGCGTTCAGCATCTTCTTCAGCCGCGACCGTCTTCCACGTGATATCTGACGTCAGACTTCGCTTCGAGGGGAAGCCACCCATTTCTCATTTTAATGGCAGTGCTCCGCAAAGTCTCTTACTCTCTCTTTGAAAATCGGCAAAAAGAAGATGGTGCGTCAAGTGACTGGCTCTGAGTTATCCAGGACTTTTTGGTGTATCCGGCATCCATCCAACTATCCATTCCAGCTGTCGATGCCATTCAGCCATCCATCTGTTATCCAGGAGCTATCTTGGCAGCAAAGTGTTGGCAGAAGCAGACAAAGGAGTGATCAGCTATTTTTCAGGATTTTATGTCAATTGACAGCAGCTTTACACTCCAGTCACCAGAGGATGCACTCAGCATGGACCCGACCCTTTGCTCTTTAAGATAAAGCGATATTTTTCATTGAGGACTCTGTCAACCCTGTTACCTGTCTTTGGACGCTGATTGTCTCCTTTGCAAGTGTCAGCGATGGATGAACTCTAAAGGATGTTGCTTTGTTGCTCAGTTGCATGGATTTCCTCCAATTCCTTCAGGATGTATTCAGCATGAACAAAGACTCTGGAATCACCCCAATCTCTCCATCGACAATTATTGACAACATCGATGATATTCATTTGGATGTCTGTACTCATCGGACCAGATTTAGATGATGTTCTAGCCAGGGCTATTGCAATTTGCAGCTTGCTCTGGCGAACTTTTGAACACTCTACATCTGCAAGTGAGATATCGGATGTTCATCACCATCAGCCTTTGAATACTTGATGGCGCAATCGACCTTCCATGGACCCTTTTATTTCCACCAGCTTTGTCAGATGCGGATCTTGGCTTCCAGGAGACACTTTGGAGCATCAGTACCCCTTCTCCCCCCTCCCCAGGACCAAACAGAAAATGTCCATCGACTGACCCAGTATTATTCTCGCCTGCGCGCTCTATACACCATTTGTCCTCAATAGCCTTCCAACAAGTCGTTCATCATCAAGCGCAAGCTCGGAAAGAAGCAGAAGCAGAACCGCCCTCTGCCCAACTGGTTCCGCATGCGCACGGACAACAAGGTATGGGTTTTTTTTGTCAAACATGGGTACCGTTGTTACCTTTCGAGTCAAAAGGAAGAAGCATCTAGTGCAGACTGACTGACTTTATCTTTTTCTTTTCATTGGTAAAATAGATCCGCTACAACGCCAAGCGCCGCCACTGGCGCCGCACTAAGCTCGGCATCTAAGTAGCTGCACTAGGAACTTTTTATTTGCAGCTGTTTCTCTCCAACAGTGGCCATATAAAGAAACTCGCCAGTGGGCATCCCCTACAAAGAGAATCATGTGGTGTGTGTGCATGTGTGGGACGTGGGTGCATATGTGAGTGGGTGAGTGAGTAGAAGCGTTATCGCTAATAGGGATAAGTGCCTGAGTAGCTGGGGCGGTAACGGTTCCTCGTTATACATGGGGCACATAAAGTATAGTACGCGTCAGGACGATTGGTCGGAGGGAGACTCCTAGAGCCGTACAGCGTTCCTCCCTCCCGGAGCAATTGTGCCATACTGCAGAGCCTCTCGGGCGGGGGCGTGACTTTTGACCAATGCGGCTCTGCCCCTCGAACTGTGTGTGTGAGAGAGGGAAGGGACCAAAGGACTGGGTGCTTACGCTTCGCCCCCCTTCAATATTCTTCATCATCTCGCGCTTCCATTCGTCTCTCCATCAATTCTCCATCCTCTGCTCTCACATACCTTCCACTCTTGCCTCCTTCTCCCCACTCTCTGCGTCGCTCTCCTGCATCAACCTTTTTTCTTCTGCTACAAATTTCCATCCTACCTTTGGTCTCTTCAAAAAAAAAAAAAAAAAAAAGCAACTGCTGCGCTCATGGAGGTCTACTCCTTTGCCATGGTTAGTGAGCGAGACATGAGTTCTTGTTCTCACTCTGAAAGCCTTCTGGTCACTGAATATTTGAACAACACTATTAGTCCAGACCAAGGTATAGCCTTTTCTCGCTTCTTTCATTCAAGCGTAGTCTTTGCTGTTCTTGAACTTTGTGCTCGCGATATAAAAAAAAAATGGTTCGCATGCAGTCTCAAGTTCTCACAGTCCTAACTTACTTTAAATGCTTTGGTGCCATTTCTTGTTACCCACCCACTTCAGGTCTCGTACTAGAGATCCAAGAGTCTGGTCCCGAGGAGCCACGACGGTTCCTTTTCCAACCTGGCTGTCATCTACTCCTCGGCCGAGCCCCGTCAAATGGTTCTGGCACTAAAGCAAAGCTACGACAAAGCATACAGAGTGGAGAGGATGGGCAACCTGCCGTCGCCATCAATGACCAACACGACGGACTTTTTCAAAATCAGGTCATCAGCAAGACACATGCCCTAATTCAGGAAATTGATGGTGTGCTTTCTATCAAAGACCTTGACTCGACCCATGGCACTTATGTGAACCAGACACGTATTGAACAGCACACCCTTCAGAACAACGACCAGATTAGGCTTGGCAGAGATGTTGTCCGGAAGGAAATGCGTTATTCACCACTCGAGTTTTCGATCAAAGTGTACTGGGCAACACCCGACAAGCTTGCAGAGTTAAGAAGCGCTGTGGCTCAAGATGCGGAACCAGGCATCCTGCAAACCTCGCAATCGTCTACAGACGCAAGCGAGTTGGTTCCACCAAGGGGTGATTTTGAGTGGGATTTGGATGATGTTGAAGTGTCACAAGCTCTGGACAGTACTCAAGATAGCGAAGTCGAGGAAGACAGCACTGCTGACCGTACTCCTCGACTTGGTGAATACTCCCCATCTCCAGTGCCAGAGAAGCTGACTACTGCTGACGAAGAGATTGAAGACAATGACCAAGAGGATTCCCAACGGTCGTCTGAAGTCCAGTCATTTTCAGATGACGCATTCAGTCTCCTCGAGGTAGGAAAAAGAGAAATAATGAGGGCTCTCAAGGGGGACAATGAGCTGGTTTCCATAGGATATGAACTAAGACCTTTTTTTACACTTGATTTTTTTTGGGGGGGGGGGATACAGACAAGCAGCTATGACGCGGACGTGAGTTTTACTCTGCCGAGTCACTACTTTACACCATTGGGATCGACAAGAGAAGTCGTTACAAACAAGGGTACGAAACGCAAATGGGACGACTTTATCACAGGGGAAGATTCGACTCATTCGACTTCAACGGAACCAGAGCATCCTTCAAGCAAGAAAGGAGCATTGATTGTTGCAGCACTTGCTGGAGTGGTTGTTGGATCTGTGGGCACTGTCTTGACCCTTGCGAATATGTAGATTTTTCTCTTTGAAAGCAAACACCTTTTTTTTTTTTCTTTAACAAAAAACAAACAAGAAAAAAAAATAAATAATACTTTTTTCTTTTTTACTCAGCTTCTTTGACATTGTGCGATACTCTTTGACATTTATCCTCTTAATGTTTGCAAGGGGGGGAGGGGAGGTTCTTCTCTCTCTCTCTCTCTCTCTCTCTCTCTCTCTCTCTCTCTCTCTCTCTCTCTCTCTCTCTTCATTCCTTTTCTTTTTGTGGTGGTGGTGATACCTGCACCAGGACTCCTAGGGCTACTTCTAGAGTCGCACAAGAACCAAAAAAAAAAAAAAAACTGAGGCCAACTATTCCTTACCCAGGCGATTCTCTACTAGGGTGCAGAGGCTGGCATTTCCTTCCTACAGAAATTGTTATCACCGTGGACCTTGTGGCTATCAGTCCTTTCAATGGCGTGACTCAATTCAGCAGTGCTTGCTTTTTGAAAAAAAAAAACTTGCTGTCTTGCTTTCAGTGAATATATGAAGCCTCTTTGGTTGATTCCTGATAGTGAGTCTGAGCATGCATACTCCAACGAGTCCATGTGGGTTAATTCCCCCCTCCCTCTCTCCCATTCTGATTCATGTACTCCTTTGTTGGAACACTCTATTTCGCTCTCAAATAGAAAGATCCATTTCAAGAGTCGAAAATCCATTGGATCGACGGCACTTCTAGACCCTGCAATGCAGCGGTCGATATGTGGAGGATGTCCTGATAGAAGCATTGAGGATTATCGACGCAGGGCAGCTTTCCATGTTCGGATCTGAGAGTGTATTGTACGAGAGCGTCTTCTACTCTGTAGGGAAACGGTAAGATAGTGTGACCGCAGGTTCTTTGATACTACCATTTACCATCCTAGAGCGCCTCGAGTCAACTGGGCTTGAATGTAGATATTACCCTTCACTGTTCACAGGCAGAAAGAAAAAAAAAAAGGTCCTCGTTGCAATTACCTCGGCGACTAGAGGCTGTGAAACGCGTTTGAACAGAAATGTCATGCTATGAGACACAGTTCGCGTGCCAACCCTATCAACGAGGATTACTTTATTCGACCACACCTGTGACTTCGATTTAGGACGCAATTCTGGCATCGTGCTACCGACCTTTCCTTGGCGTTTCATTTGAGGATCATCGTTTTTTTTTGCGCGTTGCATTCACCATCTCCACGCTTCCATTTTTACTCCATTTTTTTTTTTTTTTCTTTTTTTAATTTTTTTTTTTTCTTTCTTTTCCAGGGTGGCATACATTCGCTCCGTGAATGTTCTCTGCCTTTACGGTCCAACGCCTACTACGGGGTGCACACCTCGATGACGCATCCGTCCATGCAGCAGAGGCACCATCCTCAGGACGGTCCTTCCTAGACCGACCTGGACATTCTGGAGGCAACAACACAGTTGGAGGCAGGTCAACAGGCATCTTTGGCAGGAATACTCCACCCATCATCGAATCTCTAGACAGCTTTGGTATGTTTTGTTTGCGACAGAAAAAAAAACGAGTCGATTCGGTCTCTTAAAAGTGGGTTAGGGGGAAAGGGAGGGAGTTATTGAAGTGGCACTGGGATAGGAATGACCAGCCATTAGCTCTCCTCTGCCTATGAGAGAACGCTCGCCTTACGCCGTTCCTATGGATTCCAACATCTTCGACTATATGAGCTAGAAAACCATCTCTACCTGGGCACATCGGATGGATTTCTTTTGCATTATACCATCGAGGAGCAGATTTCTTCAGATTCCGTAGGTGGCTCTTTTTTTTTTTTTTTTTTTTTTTTCCCTTGGATAGAAAACCTTGAACACGCGACAGCCCGCAGCACCAACTTTTCACTCACCTCTTTTTTTTTTCTTTTTTTTCTTTTTTTCTTTATTACCAGGATCTGCCTCGATCTCGCCTTATGCAACGTAAATCCCTGGGGTTTGGAAAAAAAGTAGTAGAACGGATTCTGGTTTTCCCTGCTCTCCGTCGAGCAGTCGTCCTCTGTGGTAAGTGGGTCATTTGAGTCCTTCCATAGTTGTCTCCAATTCCCCCTTGACCATACTAAACATGAACTTTTTTTTTTTTTTTTTTTTTTTTTTTTTTTGTGTGTGTCAAGACTCTACGCTGTCCTTCTTTTCTTTGCCCGAGTTTGCGCCTATTCCACCTCAGACACTTCCGCCCATCAAGGGAGTCACTGCTTTCTGTGAGGATCGATATCAGGATGGTAGAGTCGAAAGAGACAGAAGTGTGCGACTTTGCGTCACCAAACGGAGAATCATTCAATTTTATGATCTATGGGCAGACGCCATCTCTGATCCAAAGGTGAGGAGCTAGGAAAAAAAAAAAGAGCCGCTGGAATAGTCCTCATCTGGATTGTCAACAAACAGAAAGCTGACATGTCTACTATCTTCTCTTGACTCCAAAAAAAAAGGACTTAACTCTTCCGAACGGGGCGCTTGTGGTCACAAGATGGGGAAATTACGTGTGTGTTGGCGACAATATCAATTTCAACCTGATCGACTGTCGTACAGGAAGAGGAATACCTGCCATTCAGGTTGTCCAAGGATCCGCCACGGCATCCAGTGCTCAGATCCTAAAACCTGCCTGTGCAGCCATCACAGAAAATGAGTTTCTACTTGCGAGTGCCACAGGATCGGGACAGACGGCGATTGGTATCTTTTGTTCCGGAGCAGGAGAGGCGGTTCGAGGAACACTTCAATGGTCAAGTTATCCTAGGGCACTTGCGGTTGAGTTTCCGTTTGTGACAGCCTTGTTGCGGAACAATTCGATTGAGATTCATAATATTTTAGATCAGAGATTAGTTCAAACTACTCGATTTGATCCAGCTCTGGAGATTCGTCATTTGGTGCAGGGAGCAGGATTTTCAGTATGGATGCCCACTCTTGCCAAGTTGCTTTCTTTTGATACTATTCAGTCTCAGGATTCTCAGGGTCAGGCACAGGAAGGTTCTGAACAAGAGAGAAGGAACCACTATGCATTAACGCACGTTATGGCAAGGGTTTTGATTGCTGGTCGAGGGAGTGTTTCGGCACTTGTTACCACGCCACTAGTGTTGGGGGTAGGTCTCTTCTTTTTTGTCGTTTCCGTGGAGACGAAATCATTTGCGTAAAAATGTACAGGAGGGGAGGTATTGACTCTCTATTTTTTATTTTTATTTTTATTTTTTTTTTCATAAAAATATATAGGCTGATACGCTACTGCAGAATGGAGAGGTTGACAAGGCGCTACAAAAATCAGAACAGGCCATCGCCACTCTCTCATCTGAAAACCGTCATCGGGAACGACTTCGATGTGAACTGGATTACATTCACCAAAAATCAGGATTGATTTATCTTCAAGAGACTCTTTTCGAGGATGCTTTTGGATTACTCTTTCGAGGAAGCTTTGATCCTCGCCTTGTGGTTTCCATGTTTCCGGATGTGTTGCAGGAGACTGACCTTCGGAAGGGAGTGCGTCTATTCCATGGAGTTCGGGAGCTCCTGGATCAACTGGCTACATTCCCTGAACTCAGTATGTCCATGTGAAAGACAAGGCGGACTTTTTATGAAAGTGGCTGACAACATTGTCTATGGTCTCTGAAAAAGTATCATGCTCTGGGAATCAGTACTGAATCCATCGACAACCTCCTTTCCCCCCTTTCTTGTTCTTTCTTAGTTCGGGCAGCAGTGATTAGGACAGGAGGCGTTGAAAGCGACGAATTCGAGCAAGTCTTGATGATGAATGCCAAAGAGGCCTTTGTACAATATCTTATCAAATGCAGAAGGACCGTTCTTGCTCGAAAGGATGTCACTATCCCGGCCGCCAAGGTAGACATCACTCTTTTTTCTTGTTCTTCTCAAGAAAAGAAAAGAAAAGAAAAAATAGACCCCAACACGTGCTTACAACCGAGCCTGTAGGCGTGAGATTAAGCTTGGCCATCGTCTAATTGGATTATCTGTCATTAGACTGTCGATACTGCCCTTCTAGGACTCTGGGTAGACGAGGGAGATGATAAGAATCTGATTCAACTCCTGGAATCGCACAATGCCTGCATACCCCAGCTCTGCGAACAAAAACTGAAGGACTCAAAAAAGTATTATGCGCTCTTGCTTTGGTACAGAGCTCAAAAGAACTTTAAGGAAACTCTTTCGATTTGGAAAAGGTAATGAAGCTTCACAAGGTTTTCAGGGAGAAGAACAAAGGCAACTGTCTTGGAGATTTATAGAGCGCTGGACTGACAATATTCCAGTCTTCTCGCGGGTGAAATCGAAGATGCAAGCTTTGGATATACTTTAGACAACATGGCTGGCTTTCTTATGACCATCTCCGATATCCAACTCGTGGAAGAGTACGGTTGGTGGATTATCGAAAAGGATGAGGCCACTGGAATGAAGGTAAAGCCTGTTATATAGGCCTTGTGTCCATTCTTTTGGGAGCCGCGAGATCACAACCATCTAAAACAGAGCCTGCGATACTATTATACATCTAGATTTTCATGCCCAATGATGCAAAGCGTGCAGCTCTGTTTGATCCCGAACGGAATCTTTCATTAATCAAGACCAAGGCTAGTCGCGGAGCTCATATGTCATACCTAGAGTATCTAGTGCTGCAACGGAAGAGCGAGGTGAGAAGACTGAATGAGATGAGCAAACTTTAGCCTTTTTGTATGGTACCCGACTTTTTTTTTTTTATTTTTTTTTTGGACAAAATTCCAACTCATAATTTTCTATCCTCTAGATTCCTGAACATCATACTAGTCTCTGTCTTTTCTATGCTGACAAACTAAGTCAACTCTTGGATGATGCTACCTTGTCAGCTAAACATTCAGAACTCGGTATGGTTTTTTTTTTTTTTTTTTTTTTGCAAGGGATGAACTACACTCGCGACCACAGACTGACAATTTCTTTCTGCTATATTTTCAATGCAATAGTCGAGTCATTTAAGGAGCAGCGGCGGGACGAACTATATGAATCGGACACCAAAGGAGCGGGTCTTTCAACAGGGACAACAGATCCATTGGCCCGCACATTTGTAGGATTCCTTCGACAAAAATCGAGCATCGACCCTATTTCTTTAATTCGCGAAAAGTTTTTATCTCTGTTGCAGTACTCGACTAAGTATGACACTGAAGAGGTGTTGCGCAAGGTGGAGACTATGCCTCCTTTGAAGTCTGAAATGGCTGTCTTGTCGGCAAAGGTAAGTAAACGCAGAGTTCAAATTGTGATTCGGGAATATTGGGTATTGTTTGTTACATACTCTCATACAAATACCCTTTCCATCTAGATGTCAAAACATGAAGATACGATACGCCTAATGGTGCGCGATGCCCTAGATTACTACGGAGCCGAGATCTTTTGTCTGAATGCAGGAGAATATCACCAACCCAAGAAGAGTACGCGTAAACAACAGGCAGCGGAGTCTTCACCTCCTAAAGGCGACACAAAGCAGGCTGATGAGAAGCGGAAAAAACTATTTATGTTGCTGTTAAGTGAATACTTGGTTATTCCTTTACACGAAGGAGGCACAGCATTGTCCCTGCACTTGCTCAACACACAGTCGTACTTTTTAGAACTCTCGGAGGTAAAAATTCTGCTGTCCTTTTCAGTCTTTTCTATTTTTCTTTTTTTCCCCTGGAGACGACTGAACTAAACATTTCTCTTCTTTTTTTTTTCTTTGTTTCTTCCACCTTAGGTGATCCATATGCTCCCACCATTTTGGTCAGTCGAGCTGCTTCAAAAGTATCTCTCAAGATCTCTACGGAGGAGTCAACACGAGTTCAAAGAGATCCAGGTGATCAAGGGACTGTCGCTAGGAGAAAATCTACGGATTAGTGATGAGTTGTACCAACTCTACAAGACACAAGGACCAGTTATTCTTACGGCAGATGATGTCTGTCATGTGTGCGGGGCAGCGGTTGCGGATAGTGTTTTTATGCGGACAGTTGATATGCAGACGATCCATTTGCACTGTGGGAGTGAGCCATCCGGGACTTCCTAAGTGCTCTACCAAAAAAAAATAAAATAAAAAAAAAAAAGACTCCTCGACTACTTCTCCCCTCTTTTACCCTTAAGCCGAGAACACTTGTTTGATCGAGTTGCCACCGTTCCATCGGATTGCTCTTTTTTCACTTTTTTCTCGATTCCTCCCCTTCTTCATAAACGCGCGAAGGCATTTCTGAATGGGACACGTCAAGTTAGTCAATTACTCTCTTGCTTATAAGCGCATCAAGAACTGTGCCTTCAAGAGTCCAGGATCGCGCAGTACTGTCTTGTTCTTTGTTGCGGCCGATGTCGATGCCATTTGTGCCTTCCGGATATGGACCGTAAGTCTCACAGGAGACACAGTCAAGAAAGTCTACTCTCCTTCTTGGTCAGTTGGCCCTCTCCCCACCTCTACCACCGCCACAACCACCAACCTCCTCTCTTTCACTCTCCTCTCACTCTTCCTCTTTCTCCTCCACTCCCTCTCGCTCCCCCTTTCCCTCGCTCTTCCTCACACACACTCACGCACTCTCACTCTCACACACACTCTCCAAAGGACAGAGAGCTAGACCCTTTCTACCTTTGTCGATTCGAGTTTGCTACGAGAGCCACCAACGATTTTTCGTAAATCTTTTTTTTTTTTTTTTTTTTTTTCTCTCCCTTCCCCTTCTGCAACATGTTCATTAATATCAGGAAGAGGGGGTACAAACATATCATGGCTCTCCTTGGGTCTCGTCTGTTTAGACATTACTCCAGTCTGATTGTATCAGCTATGTCGTTGTACCAGTCGCAAGAATGGAGGATATCCAACATGAGATCAAGCAAATGAGTAACTCGGTACGTATACCCGAAGAAGGGAGGAGGAAGGTTTCTTTCTTTCTTTTGAAGGCCTGCAAGGAAATCGGAAACCGGAAAATCGGAAAGAGAATCCGAGTTGCCTAGATTTTTTTTTTTTTTGTGCTCAAATTGAATTGTCTGGTTCTAAGGAAGAAAAAAAAAAACAGTATTAACAACCCCCCTGCTGTTTACTATCGCGGATAAAAAACTAAAAAAAAAAAAATAGATCCAATCCATTGTGATGCTCAACTGTGGTGGACTATTCAACCTTGAGGATTATGTAGAGATTGTCGAGGGCGTCACCGTGTATATTCTGGATAACCATCGTCCAGTAAATCTCAGGAACGCCTTTTGGAACAACGAAGTTATCGTCTTTCATGAAAAGGATCTTGACAGGGATCTATTACAGGAGAAAGAGGCCATCGTATTTACAGAGGTAGGTGTTATGCAAGGGCCCTCTTCTTTTCACAAGGACTATTGTGTACTACATCCAATTATGGCAACCAGATAATGAACAATTCTTTGTCTCTACCTTTTTTTTTTTCTTTTGTAGGAAAACGAATACGAGGCAGGAAGTGATGACGAGTCTGGTTCCGACAATGATGAACGCCCCAATGATCGAGAGGGAGAGGATAACAGTGACAACGACGGCGAGAATGAAAGAGACGAGGAGGGGGATGAGGAAGGAGACGAAGACGGTCATCGGCGGAGGCGGAGGCGAACTGGACTCGATTCGGAGATCATTCCCGAGAGCATGCGCAAACAATGGAAGGCTTCAAGGGCGATTGTGATTGAACACATGTCAAAGGGAATCACGTTTGGAACCTCGATTGCCAACCAGAGTTATATGATGGCCACACAGCTCGATCGATCCTCGTCCAACCTTTTGTGGTAAGATCTTGAAGGGAAATGTTTAACTCTGCAAAGGACTGGATCTATCAGCGTATCCATTAATATTACCACAAGATGCTGACAGACCTCCTGGTCACGGTGTACGCCTCCCCTCCCCTCCCCCCCCCTTTTTTTTTATCTTAGGTTGGCTATCGTTGGTCTGTCTTCACAATACCTAACTGATCAGATCGGACATGAGGCATATCTTGAAAAAGTTCAGCTTTACAAGGATGAAGCAGAAAGATTGGCCCCCGCAGGAACTGGCGATCGCTCAACTATTACAGGCATCAACTCTGACGCCACAGGAACAGGAGTATCTGCTGTCAAGGGACCCGAAGATGGAGTGATTCATTGCACGGATGAGTATCGGTTTATGATGGTTCGACATTGGTCACTTTATGAGAGTATGTACCATTCCAATTATATTGCAGCACGATTGGGCATTTGGCGTGAACAAGGTCGCAAGCGACTCCAGGCACTGTTGGCAAAAATGGGGTAAGTTTGTGGAAGGGGAGATTTCTTTTTTTAATCTCGGAATTATTGTTGTGCCTCGTCTTTTCACCCAAATGTTCGATGGAAGCGTTGACCGTCGCATTTTTTTTTCTCTGCTATAGGTTCTCATTAGAAGAATGCAGCCAAGTCTTTACTCATATGAGCATTGAGCTTAAAAAGATTTTAAAGGATCGTATCGAGCTCGTTGGACCAGAATATGGATTATATGACACCCTCTACACCTCCTTTACACGCTCCTATGGATATCGGGGAGTCGTAAGTGCCAGTGATGTGGTGTACGCAGTCACAAGTCTCCTCGAGTCTTCACCCGAGGCATCGATTGCGCTCGGATACCATCCAGAGTCCAGTTCTGGCGAATTGTTGAACAGTGCCTCTGTGGCGGATGAAACTGCAGGAGGTCAAGGCGAGCATGGTTCACCGTCCTGGTGGCATGAAAACTTTTTCAAGGCGTGCGACGCATTAGAGAGTTCAGGCAATCATAACCGGGAGCAACTCCGACACGGACTTGAGTTGTGCATGAAGACCCTGCAGGCGGTTGTGCGACAGGGGATTGCGATTATTGAGAAGCAAGTAATTATTACACTTTCAAGATGTCGCGTCGCAACCTTGAAAGATGGTCCGGACTTGCCCATCTTTTGGAACCCGATCACACTCAACAAGCTAGCCCAGTTTCTTGTCTATGCTATTCGGGTAAAGTCGACGCCATCATTTTTTTTTTCTCACTTTATATTTTTTCTCGCATTTGCTTGTTATCGATCCCATTCAACTCTTGCATTTCGTGTAGACATTGTATGCATGCAATCTTTTTATATCTGCAGGATTCATGTTCTGTCTTTCCTCCTCCTCCTCCCTTCTCCCTATCGCTTCTTCCCCCACATCCGTATCTACTATCTATGCTTACGTCTACATCCGCATCCCGCATCCCGCAACCACAACCACATCCATAACCACCATTCTACACATTTTTTTTTTTTTTTTTTTCCTGATACTCACACCATGGTCTTTGGAATCACTCCAATAGGAATATGGCAGTGCCCGAGCCGGAATTAGGCCGATACCACTTGTCGTAGCCGTACTGAAGGAGGAGACGCAAACGTTTATTGTAACGGGCGTACAAGGATCACCAGTGATGGGCGAAGTGATTCCCAAGTAGGTGGAACGGATATTTCTTTTTTTTTTTTTTTTTCCTCCTCCTTCCGGTCTTTGAAAAACGCTTTTGACCCTGTGCTCCCTGTTGAGAGGAATGAAAAAAAAAAAAAAAAAAAAAAAAAAAAAAAAGAGAAGAGAGAGAGAAAGAGAGAGAGAGAGAGAGAGAACGTGGACATGACTAACGGATTGGCATGATTACTTTTTTTTTTATTTATTTTATTTTATATCTTTTGAACCATCTACGATAGCAATTTCGGGATCGTTTTTGAAAAGATTGCTTATAATGAAGACATTCCGATCAAGTACCTTGGGTTTGACAAGTCTGTGATTGAGGTGGATCGAGACGATCTGGAGGCGTTTATGAAGTCAATTGGTCGTTATATGGACAAGCCAGTGCGGCGACAATAAACCAGAAAGAGAGAAAGAAAAGAAACTAGCCAACAAATAGCTTGACTCTGACTGATAGTGTTTTGGGAATCGGGGCTAGAAGTGGATAAAGGGGAGAGGAAGGGGGGGGGGAGGCGGTGTTTGTAACTCGGCAGGATCGATAGACACCCGCACATCACACACGCGAAAAAAAACTACTGTTACTACTGCTGCCGATTTGCACGTGTCAGTGACAGGGCTTGTTGGCCCTGGTCAGGGACAAAAAAGCGAGCGGCCTAAAGAAGAAAAAGGGCAACGGGATGGCATGATGGGCACAAAAGAGCGTGGCAGGAGGACCCAACGTTGACAGACGGATAATGGTCGGACAACCCAACTTTTTTTCTCTCTCTCTCTCTTTTCTCTTTGTATTAGCGCATGACAGGGACAGGGGCAGAGAGAGAGAGAGAGAGAACGAAAGAAGAAAGAGACGGGTGCAGTGACCAGGAAGAAGAAGAGGAAGGAGCGACATTTTTTTTTCTTTGTTGTCCCCTGCTCCTGCTGTGCTAGGATCGAACTCGGGGATGGTTAACAAGCAGGCACCGTCGAACCGTGCAGCCAGACAACAGGACGCTGACTAGGTGAGGTGGTCAAAAAAGCAGCGGCCACCCACCGCATGGCATCCCGGACAGTCACGGCCAATCGTCCGCCAGCACGCACGGGGCACCACTTGTTCACGATCAGCATTCCTCTCTTTCTTTCTCTCTCTCTCTCTCTCTTTTTTTCATTTTTCTTTTCTTCTTCTTTCTTGTCTCTGCTTGCTCATCAGTTTGCTCTTTTTTTTTTTTTTTTTTTTTTCCTCTCTCTTCTTCTGTCCTGTCCCATTAATTTAAACTCTCCATCCCCATCGCCGGCTCATCATGAGCCGCCTTCTCTTTCTCTGTTTTTGCGCCTCCATCTTTTGCCGGGCTTTTTTCCATCCATCAAATCAAATCCGCCTGTCCATCCGTTAAAATCGATTAAATCACTCTTGCGCTCGGCTAAATCCGATCATTTGCGGTCAAATCCATCGGTCTTGCGTTAATTCGATTCGCTTATTTTAATTGTTTTTATTTTTTCCATCAAATAAAATCATCGATGGGTCTTGATCATTCCATCCGCTTCCGGCTTTTGACCTGGTTTTTTATCTTTGCTCTCTTCCCCCGCTCCTCCCCCCGATTTTTCTTTCATGCTCTCTGTTTGGGAAAAAACCATCATCCCCGGTTTTTTCCCCATTTCGTTTTGCCCGGCTTCTCTCCGTGCCGGCCTATCCCGCTTTTTCCGCCCGCTCTCTCTCTCTCTCTCTTTCACGCACTCTCTCTATCTCTCTCTCTCTCTTTTATATTTAACAACATTTTCCCATCCCATTCTCTCTCTCTTTTCTCTCCCTGCTCTCGCGCTTTCTCCCCCCCTCCCACATCGTCCGGATCGCTCATTCTGCCCGGGCGCTGATTTTCATCGATCCGCAAAATGTCATTAATCCCCAATCTCACGTATTCGATCGCCTCAACGGTCTGGTCTGGCACTTCTGCGGCTCTTGGCAAAGGCCACCCCAAGAGTGGTGCCACGACCACAGCTGTCACAGGCCCGTCCACATCGCATCACCGCAGCCATCACCACCACCACCACCATCACCATCACCACAGCAGTAGTAGCAGCAGCAACGGTAGCACCAACGGAGGTCCCGGAGGTCCTAGCATCAATGGAGGACCAGGGGGTCGACGTTACTCTCATGGACGACGTTACAGCAATGCCAATTACAATTTCAGTCGAAGCTACAGTTATTCCAGTGGTAGTTCACCTGTGACACCGCCTCATTCACCCAGTCATAGTGGCAGTATCCACAGTGGAGGAAGCAATGTAGCCCCAGAAAGGCGATCCCACCGTAAAAGGAATCCGTCCATATCGTCCATGCCTCGGACACCACCTTCGTCTCCTCAGTTTGACAATGCAACACCGTTTGAGAATGGGCATTCGACTCACTCGAGTCATTCGGGACCCAACTTTTCACGTAAACGAACCAATGGTGAATACAGTAGTTCGTCGACCTCGTCAAGACCTCATTCTTATCACAGCAGTGCCAACGGCAATGGTCATTATAGTAGTAGCAGCAGTAGCAGCAACAGCAAAAGTAGTTCGAACCATCATAGCTCTGGGCATGGTCATGGTCATGGTCATGGCCGTGCAGGCAGCAGCAACGGCAACGGCAACAGTCATCATGGTGAAGCCAAGAAGAGTCATGGTCGAGACCGAGAGTCGACCGCCAAGGCTGTGCCAACGGCTGAGGAACGGTACAAGATCGTGGATGATATTCTTGAGACTCAGAACCTTTACCGGGTCCTGGCCGTGAACCGCAATGCCACGGCGGAGGAGATTCGTAGGTCAGTTCAAAGTTTAGTTATGCTCAGAGAGAGAGAGTGAGAGAGTGAGCAAGAGTGTGTGTGTGAGAGAGAGAGAGAGAGTGAGAGAGTATGTGTATATGTGCATGTTTGAATGGGATCTCATCTCTCTCAATGGGGAACAGCGTTTATTATTATGACCATGGCCCTTCCCATAGGTTGGATTCAATCAAAGAAGAAACAACAACAATAATGACAACAACAACAACAATAACAACAATAACAAAAAAAAAAAAAAAACAATCATTGGGGAGGGGCTCTCTAGAGAGGAAGGGGGGGGATCACATCTCGACAGACCAACGAAGAATGTGAGAGAGTGAGAGAGTGAGAAAAAAAAAAGGCTCCCTGTTACTAACACGCGACTATGGGTCTACTCTCCTGCCCCAAATCTCTCCATCGACCACCTTTTTTTTTTTTTTAAACATCATATATAGGGCCTATATTGCCAAGTCAAGGGTATGCCATCCAGACAAGTTTCCCGAGTACCCACGCGCAACAGAAGCATTCCAGAGTAAGTGTCTCTCTGCCGGAAAAAAAAAAAAAAAATAGGAAGGAGGAAGGAAAGGAGGAAAGGAAAAAAAAAAAAAGAAGAGAAAGCAGCGGTCCAGGGCAAAAAAGGGTGTTCGGAGGAGAAAGGACAGCAGGGAGAGAGAGAGGGGGGGAGGGAGGGAGGGAGGAAAGGAGGGCAGAGGACCTGATATCGACAACGATAAGCAGGCGGAGCGGGATGGTTGTCTCTCTCTGCATGTGTGCTCGGGCAAAGGTCTTCTTCTTTCTCTCTCTTTCTCTCTCTGTTCACCGCTTTGCACGAGGGGTCCTTTACTTTTTTTTTCTCTCTCTCTCTCTCTCTCTCTCTTATTTTTTGGGTTGAGTTAGTCGTGTCTGCGGACTGTGGTGCGCTGGGACAGCGTCTTACACGTGGAGAGGAAAGGGAAGCGGACATTAATGTCGGCAATGACATGGCATATCTCACTCACGCACACGCACACGCACATATTCACAGACACACACACACACACACACAAACACTTTCACAGACACACATCCACTTCCAACTCCACATGTAGACTCGTAGGGTGCACGCCCACGCATATGCATGCTAATATATCTCTCTCATCGACAGCCATCATGGCCCATCCATCCTTGTCCATGTCGGCTGGCCTGGTGCCACGGGATCTGGCTCTCATCTCATGTCTCCTGTGCCTGACTTTCTCCTCTCTCCCCCATCTCCCGCCTTCCCCAACCCTACTGGCTCTTCATTCGCTCACTCTTTCCATCTCTCTAACTCTCTCTCTCTCTCTCTCAACTTGCTCTCTTTTAGAATTGTCGCTCGCTTACGAAACGTTATCCAAGCCATCATCCCGGTTTGTCTATGACTCGACTGGAGGTGCATCGGGAAAGAGTATGCTGGCTGGCGATGAGACGTTGCAAAGTGTTCTCTCCCAAGTGTTCTTTGAGTTTATGGAAGGTGACTTTGAGGTCATCCGCAACATGATCAGTAAGTGTCCTCCCCCTTCCCCTGTCCCCCCCCCCTTCCTCCCCCTTCTCCTGCTCCCCCTGCTCCCATGACCGGCACTTGCTTTTACTAGGTTTGTACGCCTCTGTGCTCTCATCTCGAGATAGCCAATGCACTGACCTTGCTCTTTCCTTTTGCCTCCATCCCATTCTACTTTGCGGACCAAACTTTGGATCCTACTCTCTGATCTATTCACGTTGTCTAGACACGATGAACAACACCTCGGGAGGCGTCCGGCTTGGCGAAGACGTGATTGGCGTAATTGAAGAGATGTTTCTGAGGCTCCGCTTTATCCTTCTTGGTAAGACTGAGCTGACTGACTCTTGTGACTGGTGGTTGAGTGGGTCCGTTCTCTCTCTCTCTCTCCTTCTTCATGACATCTTTCATGAGGATGGGGATCTCTCTATCTTTTTCACTGGAAGCTGAACGGATATTCTCCTCATTGTTGTTGTTACTCATAGGATGCAAAAAGTACATGACCCTTGTTCATGACCAGGTTCAGCAGCTCTCAGAGATCCATCATAGCATGCGCTCATTGGCGTATCTGGATGTCCTAGGACGATTTCGGTTGACGCTCAAGCTATCCAAGGTCATGCTGACTATCCCCATGATTATTCAGGATGAGATGCGACGCGAGATGGCTGTTGCTGCAGCACTCGAAGGAGGCTCGGATCAGGATGAAGCCAATGCGAAGAAGAACACGGGTATTGTCGGCACAGTCTTTTTGAATGACCGCGTCGAGACTGTTCTCAAGACAGTTGTCTCTGCTATTGAGACGGGAGAACGTTGGGTCTGAGTACCGGTTTGAGTCTTTGGCCCATTTTGTTTTTGTTTTTTTTTTATATATTTTTTTCTAATGGAGAGAGCATGGGCCAGGATGAAAAAAAAAAAAAAAGAAAAAAAAAAAAGAACGAAAGAACGAAAGAACGAAAGAAAGAAAGAAAAGAAAAGAAAAGAAAAGAAAAAAAAGAAACAATCGGATTCCACTCAAGACCAAGAAGGGTATCGAGATGAATAGAGTCTAATGGCTCTCTTCTTCTCAAAAGGGTGGAAGAGGGGGGGGGGGTTAAAAAGTCTTTTTATCCTAGCTTTGTTTATTATTATTTTATGGACCAGTTCCTACCTTGTATTCTTTTTTTCTTTTTCTTTTTTTCTGTCCACCTCCCCAACCCTCAACCCCCATTACTACCCATGACCGTGATCATTCTCCTTTCTCCCTTTTTTTTTTTTTTTTTCTCTGCCATTTGCCGCTCCGGATACCTCCCTTCTCTCTAGTACCTACAGCATGGAGGGATGGGGGTGGTCACGAAAGGATTTTGTTGTTCGAAGTAGAACGACAGTCCCCAATGTCCATTTGAGGTGAGGATGCGGCAAGTCCATACCCGCTACTCCTTTTTCTCTCTCTCTCTCTCTCTTAAGTAGATATACCCGACAAGGCCTCCACCCCTCCACCTCCTCTACCTCTGTCCTTGTCGCGCACCCTTTTTCATTTTCTTTTTGTTATTATTATTATTATTATTATTATTATCTTCACTTTCTTTCCTCTCCCTTCTTTAGACGAGCATAGTGTCCGCCCATTAAAAAAAAAGAAACTTTACTTGTGACCTGCCATTAAAAAAAAAAAAAAAAAAAATCTTTGAACCGTGCGGAGGTAATTCTTTATCCCATTCGTTTTTCTCCTCCAATCCAAGAAAAAGAGAAAGAGAAAAAGAGAGAGAGAGAGAGGGAAGAGATGGGTTGAACAGGACTGCGTCCAGATTGGTGTCCCGTCTGTTGCCGCCAGATGACTGTATATTTTTTTTTTCTTCCTATCCTCTCTCCCCCTCCCTTGGGTAGGGCTCAATGGGATCGCGAAGCAAGCGGGATTTTTGGATTTATTTGGATAGAGCAGATTAGGCGGGGTGGTGGTGGTGGTGGTAGTGGTGGAGATGGAAAGGTATGAGTAGGTGGGTAAGTAGTAGGGGTGGGTTGGAGAGAAGAAGGGAAGAGGGATGAGTCCCTGGAGCCAGAGCAACACAGACCAGATGAGAAGAGTGAAGAGGAAAAAAAGACCAAGCGCAGCTTCTCCTCCTCCTTCTCCTCCTCCTCCCCCCCCTCCCTTCCTCTCTCTCTCCCCCCCTTTTTTTTAGAGAGTGAGATGGTTGTGGGGTTGTTTGGTTTGTGTATTTTGTACAGGGTGGATTGTGGGTGTGCAGAGAGTGAGAACGAGAACAAGAGCAAGAAATAAGACTCGTCTCTCTTTGCCAGTTCACGTTTTTTTGTAATCCCTGTTCAATGCTTTGCTCGCATTGGGATTTCCTTTTCCTTTTCCTTTTTTTCTTTCTTTTCTTCTCTTTCTTCTCTTTCTTTCTTTTCTTTCTTTCTTGATAGCTTGATTGACTGATGATCCGTTGTCGTTTGTCGATTGCTACTCTCTGTCAATTCCTCTTTTAGCGTTCCTTGTCCTTTTTTTCTCTTTCTTTCATTCACTTTGTCACTCTCTTCTTCCACTACTTTTTCTCTTTCTCGCTTTCTCTCTTTCTCTCTCTCTCTCTCGCTCTCTCTCTCACACGCACTCTCTCTCTACTCTCTCTCTCTCTGCCACACTCGCTTCTCGCACCCTTCCTTCTCCTTTCCTTCCTCCTTTCCCACCCCGCACACACACGCCACCGTGTCCCCACTGGAGAACGGAACCTTGGACAGGGTTGGCCAAAGAGACAACATGCTTGCCCTCCGGCCCACCCCTGCGAGCAAGCCTCGCTCCGTCCAGCAGCAAAAGACCAAAGGCACTGCTGCCCAACGCGACAAGGGAAACGAGCTCGACGACGAAGACGATCTGATTGAACAACTCAACAGGAAGCTTTCCAATGTCTCGTTGAACCCCACGACCGCCATCCCTGACGAGATGAATCTCGCCGACATTTCTACGATGGCAAGTATTCTCTTGATGTCTTTATATTTTCTTCTTTTTCTTCTTCTTCTCTGGAGCGAGGCATCTCTTGTTTGCTTGCTTTCTTTCAGTTTGACCAATCGGCACTAACCCAATTTTTTTTCTTTTTTTTTTTCTTTTTTTTTTTTTTTTTTTTTTGTCCGTCTGGTCTTGGGACCCGTTCGTTTTTTCTCACGCACGCCTGTCGTCTCCTTGCTCCTTGCCCTGGTTTGTGTGTGTCTGGGATGGGGATAAGGGGGTGGGATGGGGACGTGTACCTTGCTGATCTGGTTCATCTCTGCGTGTGTCTGTGTCAATTATATGTCAATATGTGTGTGTGTGTGTGTGTGTGTGTGTGTGTGTGTGTGTGTGTGTGTGTGTGTATGCTGGTGGGGTGGGGGTCTCTCTCAAAATTGTTTACTCTATCCCCATTCATGGACGCCAATGCCTTGTCATGGATGAATGAATGAACACTCTGGACGGGACGAATTGGATCTGCCTTTTTTTTTTTCTTTTTTTTTTTTTTTTTTGCGGGACAAACCCAACTGGTCTATCTCTCTCTCTCTATGACGCTCGCTCGCTCGTTCTCTTTCCCCACTTTTCTTCTCTCATATAGCTGCCGACCTTTGCCCAGCCACTGTACAACCTCCTTGCCTCGGGCGTGTACGAGCAACAGTTGTTGGCGATGGTCCGCATTCGTAAATATTTATCGCTTCGTAAGTTTTTTTTTTCCCTATTGATTACATTCTTAGAGGGGAGGGAAGGGAAGGGGAAGAACTCAGGACAGTCGAGAAAAAGAGAGACGAGAGAGAGAGAGAGAAAGAGAGAGAAAGAGGTTAGGACCCATTATTCCAGGATGGATTTTTGGTCCTTTATTCTTTCTTACTGGGAAAACAGAGAGCAACCTTATCCTTGAACACCCCCTACTTTTTTAAATTCCTCTCTCTCTCTCTCTCTCTCTCTCTCTCTCTCTCACATCATCTCACCATCACAACTATCACCACTACTACCATCACCACTGCCACCACAACAGCTACCCCCATCAACACTCTGGATATTGACAGGACCAGAACTGGGAATGCATGGTAGTTGAATAGATCCAGTAGTGTTCCTGACCTCTATCCTCTTACTGCCCAACTCTATCATCCTCCTTCTTCAGAGGATGTTCTACCGAGGATCGATAATGTGCTCGCACTCAACTGTATCCACCACTTTATCAAGTTCCTCAACATGAGCGAGTATCCTGATTTGCAGGTAAGATCCAAAGGAAGGGTTTGTTCTGCCCAAATTCCAATTGTGTCGTTGTCCGTCCGTTAAAAAAAAAAAAAAAAAGATTAGAGATCCTAACCGTCTTTCTTTTCTAATATCTAGTACGAAACTGCTTGGGTCGTCACCAACATTGCTGTAAGTGAATCATGGCCTCATTATAATCACTATTAATATTATTCAACCTACAGAAAGGGTCATTGAACAGCCTTGTTCTCTCTCACTCTCACATACACTCTCTCCCTTCCAGCCCACTCTCCTATGCTGAATTTTTCTCTTTTTTTTTTTTTTTTTTTTTTTTTTTTTTTTTCTTTCTCGCGTCATTTTTCTAGGCTGGAACAACAGCACAGACGGAAAAACTTGTCCTTGCTGGTATTCTTGCTCCGTTGATCCAAAACTTGCGCGTCTCGCGGTGTGTCCATGTCCAAACACAGGTAAGAAAGACAGGCCTACCCTATCCATACACAAAGTTCTATTTCTTTGGACCAAAGCGTCGCTCGAGACTTGATGTCCTTAGAAAAGAAAAGACAAAAAGAACTAAACTTTTACTTTTTATCCTTCATTCCAATGGCTGTTAGACCATTTGGGCCTTGGGCAATATCTCGGGCGATGGACCACCTTATCGGGACCTTATTCTTAGATCAGGAGCATTGGAAGTGATTATGTCGTTGATCCATATGTGTGACGACCCGACAGTAGCCAAGGAGCAAAGATATATGATTCTAAGAATTGCAGTCTGGTGTGTCTCTAACCTGTGCAGAGGCAGTGGTCGATTGGCCCCAGAATGGCCCCAGGTACGAAAGAAAAGAGAAGAAAAGAAAATTACCGTTCTTTTTTGTTGTTGGCTCAGCTTGGAATATTTTCTTTACTCTCGCAGTTACTAATAAGCATTGTAACCGGGGATCCCGAAAAAAACAACAACAACAACAACAACAATGCAAAAACGTGATAGGTCACGCCAGCCTTCCCAATGCTAAGACGTCTGATGTACATTGATGATACCGAAATTCTCGCGGATACATGGTAAGGATTTTTTTTTTTTTTTTTACATCTTTGTACTGGACACAAAAATGATCTGTTTCTGTAGGCTGGGCCTAGGCTAATCTCCCCTCCCTCTCCTTCTCTCGCTTTTTTTTCTCTTTTCTTTTCTCTTTTTTTTTTAAAAATAGCTGGGCCATGTGTCGCATCCTGAATGGAACCCACAAGATGAACTTGGATAGCGTGATAATTGACAAGGAGCTGTGTCTCCGTTTTGTCGAGCTATTGCAGTGAGTCTTGACAAAAAAGAAATATGTGCCCATGTCAAAGGAATGGATCGACGTACCACCAATTGTTTGAAATGGTCAGGAGAAAGAAAGAGAAAAAAAAAATTGACCAGTTCTGTGATGGTGGCGGTTGTTTCTTTTTTTTTTTTTTTTTCCTATCCCTTAGTGAACCTCACCCAACGATTCAAGTACCATCATTGCGGTCACTGATCAATATTGCCTCGGGACCAGAACACCACACCCAACTATTGATTGATGCGATGGCAATTCCCGTGTTGGGTTCAGAAGAATTATTGATGCATCGGAACAGTACGATCCGGCGGGATGCGCTATTGGGTATCTCCAACATCACAGCCGGCACAGCAGATCAGGTTCGGGAGGTGACTGTTCAGGACAATGGAAATGTGATGAGACGCGTACTGGATATTTTGAGACGCGGGGATATTGGCGCAAGTGATTTGACTGTAGGTCTTGGTGCCTTGGAAGACGGTGGTGATTGGCGCGTATTAAGGGAGGCAGCCTGGGTAGTCAGTAACGCGACCAGTGTTCTGGACCTTGAGATCACAGGGTAAGATGACGATTTATGTATATATATATATTTATTTATACATATATACTCGTTGATGATCTTGGACCATCTTTTGTTCCTGTGGCGCACTCTCTTTTACTCTCACTGACTCGCTCACATTTACACACGTGCGGCTGCGCGCGCGCTCTCTCTCTCTCTGTCTCTCTCTCTCCGGGACTTTTAGGCATCTTGTGTATAGACTTGATCTGCTACCATCGATCGCTCAATTGATTGATCCGCGCAGGAACAGGAAAACCAGTTATATTTTGCCAGCCATGGGACTGTTGAATCCTCCATTGCTCACCAAGCTCCTGGATATTGTCTTTAACGTGTTGCGGTGCAATGAGAACCATCCCAAGGAACAGTTTATGAAGATGTGGGTGACTGATTGTGAAGGAGGCACGATTCTGTTGGATTTGTTGCAACTTTCGAGTCGACCAGTGCCTTCGGAAGCAGCAGCGGACAATGGTGGAGAGATGCGACATTTGGACAATCACAAGGCTTTGCCACGGCAATTGTTGCAACTCCGACTTGGATTAGGAGAAGAAGAAGAGAATGGAGCTTCTATTCGAGGAGGCAGAATGAGCAAAGTGGATGAATTATTGTTGCAGCAACCAGTTCTTCCACTTCCACCATTGGGATCTTCGGTCAAGAAACGAGTCGAGACCATTCTGGACAACTTTTTCGAGTTTGGACCAGAGAATGATGGATTTGGGCCCTTCTTTTCGGAGAGACAACATAGAACGGGTGGAGCAGGACAACGAGTTCGACATGATGATTATGGGCCTGATTTCCAGGATGATGATGGGGAGGAAGATTTGGAGGAGGAATATGAACGAGCGAGTGCGGTGTTGGAAGGAGGCAAGAATGGGCACTATACGTCGCGCGGGCACGACCATGACATTGACTTTGATATTGATGAGATGGAAGAGCGTGTCCACCGGATGAATTTGATGTAGGAAAGTATGAGAGAAGAAGAAAAAAAAAAAAAGAAAAGAAAAGAAAAACAAAGAGAGTGTGAGAGAGAGTATGGGAGGGACAGAGAGAGAGAGAGAGAGAGAGAGGAGAGAATAGGAAAATGAAAGTTCAAGAGGGTCTCTATCTACTTCTCTATATCTCAATCTTTTTCTCTCAATTTTTTTTATGGGTGGTGTTGGTGTTTGGCAAAAAAAAAAAAAAAAAAAGAAAAAAAAGCTGCAGCGAAATGAAATGCAGTGAAAAAGTGTGAAAAGTAGGCTCCCCCCCCCCCTCCTCCCTTCTTCTCTACCGGAACAAAAGAATGTCAGAAAAAAGAGAGAGAAAAGGAAAAAAAAAGAGCATGCTTATATGTTGTATATGTTTTTGTGTTGTGTTTCAGAAAAAAAAAGGCCAAAAAGAGAACAAAAAGAGAATGAAAAAAAGGTGTCTATCGAGATCTCTCTTTTTTGCTCTAGTGGTAGGGTCCCTAGATCCTTTATACCACAGAGACCAAACCTTCCCTGTCCCGGGAGAAGGGACAAAAAAAAAAAAAAAAAAAAAAAAAAAAAAAAAGAGGAAAGGGGGAGAGGAAGGGAAAAAAAAAAAAGGGAGAAAAAGGATCTGATGAGAAACCACGATGTGTGTGTGTGTGTGTGTGTGTGTGTGTGTGTGTGTGTGTGTGTGTGTGTGTGTGTGTGTGTGAAGGAGATGCCTTTTGGAGAGGGCCAGACTATCTCTCTCTCTCTCTCTCTCTTTTTCTTGCTGTTCAGTAATTTGTATTCATTTTTTGTATTCATTATGACTATAATTCGTAAAAAATATATGTTGTAAAAAAGAAAGAAGAAAAAGTAGTAGCGTGGGGTGTGCATGGTGTAATGGAGTGCCGCATGTTTTTTAAGGGCTATTTTTTTTTTTTTCGGAGGATGAAGTGGTATCGCATGAGAGATGGAAGGACGGAGAGAGAAAAAAAGAGAGGGAGAGGGGGGAGAAGCGAACGGCGAGAGCTGAGAGAAAAAAAAAAAAAAAAATAAAAAAGAAGAAGAAAAAAAAACGCCCCCTTATGGTTAAAAAAAAAAAAAAGGTGTTGAGGATGAATGTAGACCATGTGTATGTTTGTATATGATGTGTGTGTGTGTGTAAAAAAAAAAAAAGTCTGAGTGATGTGATACAGTGGATGCCTTTTGGGCTTTGGGCTTAGTGTATGCTTGTTGTCGTTGGAATTCGGTTGGGAAAGCAGAAAACAGAAAACAGCCAGTACCATTCTGAGATGGACACACGATGTTTAAAAAAGACACCACAAAACACCATTACACACACAAACACATACACATACACACTTGCTCAGAAAAGAAGAAAAATAAAATAAAAAACTGTCTCTTTTATCGCCGGAGACCCTCAGCCGAAAAGAGTTCCGCGGCACGAGCACGACGACGAGCTACTTCAGGGCTATCCTCTAACCGTCCTTCCTCTGAACCATCATGGCTGCCATAAGACAATGGTGGAGGTGTCGAAAGCACCGATCGGTCTGGGTCCATCCCACCTCGAGCAATATTCAACCCCGTGATCGAACCTCGGTCCGAACCACTCCTTCGATGCTCTCTCTCAAAACTAGGTCGCATGGGTGGAAGTTGTGTATGGCTCCCGTTCAAATTATAATTAGTATAGTGGTTGATGTGGTTGGTGTTGGTGTTGTTGTTGTTGTTATGGTTATTGTTATTGTTGGCAAGGAACTCGTCCCGGTAAGAGACCATGCTTGCACGGGGTACAGGGGGTGGTGTGGCCGTTGGGGTCATCGATGTCCTACGCCCTGCAAAATAACTTTCACGATCACTCTTGGGTGAAGAAGTACCCCGTTCACGCGTTACTCGGGTGGGAGGGGGTTCAAGTCCCATCATCGTATCCTCACCCTCATCAAACTCGGCCTTGTCATGGGAGAAAAGAGCCGGGTCGGTGTTGATGGCCAAGTCTGAGTTAGAGTTGTTGCCTGTACTGTTGCTGGTACTACCCCATCCTGCTTTTTTCCGCAAACTCTGTGGGAACGAATCGGAAGGTCGTGAAGCTGCCGCTGCTGTTGTTGTTGTTGTTGTGGTTGTGGTTGTCGGTATTGCTGTTGTTGCTGCTGCTGTGGCCATGGTTGCTGCGCCTGCTCCCGTGGCCGTCAAAGCAGTGGATCCACTGAGAGAGGGCGAGGTTGTGACGCCGCCCGAGGAGAGAACGGGCGGAGGGATGTATCCCGAGTGAAGAGCAGATCCTGGACCCATGTTCTGGAGCGCCATTTCATCTTGTCCTGTGCTGCCACCATAATAGGACCCATGTTGTGGGTATCCATCCGTAGCACTCGAAATGACCGAATTGCGTGTCCAGGCTGTCTGGCCCAGAGGACCAGAGTTCAGACCAGTGGAATAGGCGTCGAGTGGGTGAGGGTCACTGAGGTCGTATCCGTTCTGAAGATATTGTGATTGGTAATCCTGCTGAGGCAATTGGTACGCGTCCTGGTATCCGCCATAATCGGGTGACGCGCTGCCCAAACTCATGGTCGATGTAGCTGGCAACATGTTTGCAGCAGCAGCAGTGGCGCCCGCAGTGGCGGCAGCGGTGGTGGTGGCAGGGTTGACCATGACAGAGCCCAGTGGGGGCATGTTACCATAGTGGTTTTGATGGAAGCCTGTGGAGCCTGGGTTGGGCTGTTGACTCTGATAGTGGTTGTTCTCGTCCTCTTCATTGTACTCTTCCTTATCTCCGCCGCCGTTCACATGGCCATTGCTCGCCACCACTCCCGGAGCACGCTTCTTGTGACGAAGGAAAAAGAGTAAACCGGCCACAAGAGCAACGACGGCCACAGCGCCGACGACAATGCCAGCAATGGCGCCACTGCTCAGGCCGTTTGAATTTGAAGAGTCGGGGGAAGGGAGATTGGAGGTGTTGTTGTTGCCTGTGCGGACAGGGTCAGTGGTAAAGTCGAATCCATAGTCGTCACAGCGATCGACCCAGGTCTGGTAAGAACCCATCTCGGGCGAAGACTCTCCCTGAGAGGCGATGCAGGCGAGACAGGAAGAAAAGGCGGTGAAGAAGGCATTGTTGCACTGACAGCCGCCGAGACTAGCCGAAGGGGTGTAGATGCGATCCATCTGCAGTGAACTGTTGGAGGCGCCGCCACCGCAGGGGGCGAGATACTTGACGACGGTAGGGCAAGCGCTGTGGACATAGCAGATCTCCATGATGGGGTCAGACTGGGCGGTCGCATGGTGGGTCAGGGCAAGGACGACCGCCGCAGCGAAGAGGCGGGCGGGCGGTTGTCGCATTTGGGAGGAGAGATAGAGTGCGAGAGAGAGTGTGTGAGAGAGAGTGTGTGTGTTTGTGTTTGTGTTTGCGTATGTGTATGTGGTGAAAGAGCGGTGGGTGGTGTGTGGGTGTGAAGGCGTAGAAGAGAGAAGAGAGGAAGAGAGGAAGGGAGGTAGGGGATGGAGAATGAGACGGGAAAAAAAAAAAAAAAAAAAAAAAAAAAAGGATGATCAACACAGATCAATGCTGTGGTTGAAAATAAAGGAGTGGTGGGTTCGAGGAGTGAGAAAGAGAAAGAAGAGAGAGAAAAGCAAAGGGAGCAAAGAGAGTGACAGAAAAGAAAAAAAAAGAAGAGCGCCAACCAACGATGCTGTTGTGGACGACGACTCTAGGGACGATAATGATGATGATGATGATGATAATGGTGAATACCCACGACGAACCCTTTTTTTCTTCCCCCGCCTCCTTCTCCGCTCTTCTTCTTCTTCATTCATTCATCCGTCTCTGCTGTCTCTTTTCTTTCTTCCTTTTCTTCTTCTCCGTTCCCCCCGATGACGCCGTGTTTGTCTGTCTCTGTTGTGTCTATGTCTATGTCTGTGTGTGTACTTTTTTTCTTTTCTTCGACAAGTCGAATGTCTGCAAAAAAGGACAACAAGCGACGGCGGACAAAAATAACCGCCTTTCTTGTGTATCTATCGTGTGTGTGCCTGCGTATCTCTTCCGAATCCGCGGCCATGTCTCTGAACTGTGGTCGGCCGCGCAGGACAGCAGGCAAGAGGACGCACACACCCGCCCTGTGCGACCTCTCGTCCTGTGTGCGTGCGTCAATGAATGGAGAGAGTCGATGGGAAACGCCCTCCTCACCTGCTCATCATGCCTTCTCTCCTCTCGTCTATTTTTTTTTTCTTCCTCCTTGCCTATCTGCCTATCGCGCCTTTGCCTAGACTTGCCCTGTTGCTCCCCTGCTCTCTCTCTCATTCTCTCTCTCTCTTTCTTTCTTCCGCATCCTCATGCAGATGTGAGCTCCTTGTCCCCCGCAACTCGCACCCTGCTGCTCTCTTGCTCCTCTCCTACCTTCCGCCCTGCAGCCCACAAAGCCTTTTCTTTTTTTTTTTTTTTTTTTTTTTTTTAAAAGATGTTGTTGTTTATGGAGAACGATTCGTAAAGACAAAGTACACCTGGTTCCACTCTACCCCGGCCCGTCATTGGCCCAACGTCTGCTCCGGCGCCTCCTTTCCCCCCCCTCTTCCTCCTTCCCTCTTTGCCCTCTTTTTATCTATTTTCTTTGTCCAATGTCTCTTTAGTTCTTTAAACGAGACGAGAATTCAACGAGTCTTTTTTTTTTTTTTTTTTTTTTTTTTTTTTTTTTTTTTAATAGGTTGTTCCAGTAGGCCACTGTCTATGCTTAGTCCCTAGAAGGTGCAAGCTGTCCACTGCTGTGCTGCAGCAATAAGCGCTGTTGTTGCTGTTGCTGCAGTACCTGTTGTGATAAAGGCACATGCTGCCGATGCTCAATTGCATGCACGGCATTATAGTCGATATGAACAAAGGCTCGTTCCACATTATCTAACCGCTCTAATGCACTCTGCAGTGACTCTCCCAGGTCGTGTGCCTGTGACAAAGGTGTATCTGGAGGCAATACAATATCCACCTCGACAAACAATCCGTCACCCGAGTAGTAGGCTCGAACTGTATCAATGGCTTGGATCGTGTTGGAGAATCGATATGCCATATATGTCAATTGTTGAATATCCGCTGCTGTCGCTGCTTGTCCTGTCAGTCTTCGGATATTGTCTATTCCAAAGCAGAAAACAATGATCAAAAAAGTAAGAAACAATGACATACTGATCAACAACAACAACAACAACAACAACAAAAAAGACTCTAATCTCTCGACACTCGGAAAAAAAAAAACTTACGGAGACAGGTGCTGACCCATTCAGTAATGATATAGACGGAGAGAACAATAGCTCCGAAAGCATCCAGCCACCAGAGGCCAAGATGTTGACCCAACACAGGGAAAAGCGTCGAAAAGACATTGAACACGACATCGTTCAAATGATCCTGAGCCAAGGCCTGAACACTCGAACTGTCCTTCATCGTCCGACACCAAATCCAGAGTAGAAATTTGACAAAAATCGAAAACCCCAACAATACCAGAATCATAAACTCTAGATCCACTGGCGGTTCCTCAGAACCTGCAAGCAATCGTTCAAAGGATTGAAGCATGACTTGCATAAAGGAGGTGACCATGACAGAGGCAAAGACAATGATACCCAAAGGTTCCATTCGTGCCTTTCCCACTGGGTAGTGATGGCCATCGGACGTATTGTCTCGAAGTCGTGCCGAGTACCAGATGATGGCGCCACTCAACAAGTCCATCAACGAGTCGATCATCGATGCCAACACAGCCAACGAGTCTGACATGAGTACTGTCCAGATCTTGATCATTACCAGGCCTACATTCGCGATAAAGCTCAGGTTGATTGCCAATTGTACTATTTCGAGAGAGAGAGAGAGAGAGAGAGGTCAATAAGATGAGCCATGATTTAGTCAGCCAAAAGTAAAGAGATCCACTGTTCCTATAAAAGAGAGAGAAAAAAAAATAAAAATAAAAAAAGCGCAGCCTACCAAGATGAGGAGATGTCTTTTTCTTCCGCTTCGATCCCAATAATGGTGCCCCCTCACCAGACTCGAGATCGGCATGACTTTCATCCGCATCTCGAGCATAGTAATGTGTTGCGCTGAGGTGATAGTTGGTGATGGCATCTCGAACCGTCTCGTTGCTTCCATGACAGGAAAGGGCGCCATACCCTCCTCCTTCTCCTCCTCCTCCTCCTCCTCCTGACTGATTAAGACCCTCAAAACCTGATGATGGGTTCAATTGAGACGATAAATCGGATCGAGGATTGGGTAGTTGAGGAAACAACTTGGCACTTGCTAATTCTTCCTCGCGATGCTCCTTTAGGACCTCTTCAACCTCGGCGAATGAATCCAATAGTTCGTTCTAAGACAAAATCATCAAATCATCCCTCAATG
The DNA here is from genome assembly GCA_011634665.1 of Mortierella sp. BCC40632. Lineage (NCBI taxonomy): Eukaryota > Fungi > Mortierellomycota > Mortierellomycetes > Mortierellales > Mortierellaceae > Mortierella > Mortierella sp. BCC40632. The sequence goes on from WAEK01000007.1 coordinate 1,354,710, forward strand.
TTTAGTCTCGGGTGCAATGTTGTTGTTGTTGTTGTTGTTGTTCTACATGCATGCACCCCTCTCTCACACACGCACGCACGCACGCACCCCTGATGGCTCCCATCTTATCCCTCCTCCCCCCTCTTTCCTCTCTCTCTCTCTCTCTCTCTCTCTCTCTCTCTCTCTCTCTCTCTCTCTCTCTCTCTCTCTCTCTTTCTTTCTTTCTCCCATGTCCCATCCCTTACCATGGATCGATAATACTCCTTGACTTGTGGTTTTTGTTGAATCGCTTTGATCTCCTCCTCGGTTTTACGTGCAGCCTGAAAGACATTGGCACTCATGACTGGTTTGGGAGGAATCAACTTGTACAAGATTCCAGACGTTCTTCGGTAAGCACTTCCATTCCGATGACGAGAACGTGAATGAGAACGTGATCCTGATCGAGAACCTGGACAAGAGGCACATCGACCATTGTTATTGTTATTGCTATTGTTGCTATTGTTGTTGTTGTTGTTGTCACAGTTTTTGTTATTGGGGATGCCTGAAGAAAAAGAATCGAGGGACGAATCCGTCATGGCCAATCGACGTCCTGGTCTATCCGTAGTAGTGTCTTCGAGTGGTTGTTGAGTTGGCTCGTTGACGGTTGGGGTGGGGATGTGTTCTTGATCCGGGGTACGATTCGAAGTCATGTCAGTGGATCGACTGTTACCACGCCTCGGTCCACGTCCGCGGGTTTGTCCTGTGTCAGCCATTTGGCAGTTGTTTGTTAGATTGTCTCTTGGTATATTCCTTTCTAAGTGAGGGAGAGAGAGGAGAGAGGAGAGAGGAGAGAGGGAAGGGAAGGGAAGGGAAGGGAGGGGAGCGGTATGTGTGAGTGCGAGAGTGCGAGTGGAGTATTGCTTGGCAAGACTAAGAAAGAACAAGACTTTTCTCTCGACTCTCTCTTTTCGTAACTCGACTTTCGTCATTCTCTCCCCATGGTGTCACAAGTGGACGCTGTTGTGTGTAAACCTGCAGCTGTCTAGAGTAGGTAGCCCGTATATGGGAGAAATAGCCCCATGGCCATACCTGTCCCGGACGGAGTTACTACAAACACATACACACACACACACACACACACACACACACACACACAGTGAGAGAGAAAGCGTCAGTGTGAGAGAGAGAGAGATTGAACGAGAGATAGAGGGTGATAGAGTTTAGAATATCCGAGAGGTGGACAAAGTGCCGCTTATGAAGTACCTGTCGGCAGATTGGAATTGCCTGAAAAAAAAAAAAAAAAAAAAAAAAAAAAAACGGCTGCAACGGGAATGAAAGAGAAAGTAGGAGCTGGGGCAAGTGAATGAGAAGGAGAAGGAAGAGAGCAAGAGAAAGAGGGAGAGTGAATGTAAGCGCGTGGTGGTGGTGGTGGTGGCGGTGATGGAGATGAAGATTGCTCTGCACTGATGCAATGAACAGATGGGGTAGACAAGAGAGAAAAAAGACGCCAAAGACGGGGAAAGGAAAAAAAGGAGGTGAGGGAGGTGCAGCGAAAGAGAAGAGAAGAGAAGAGAGGAAAGAAAGAGAGAAAGAGAAGAAGGAAAGATAGAAAGAAAAAAGATAGAGAGCGAAAGGAGGAGGAGGAGATTGCCAGGAGTGGGTACGATTCAAGAGAAAGCGAGTGAGAGAGAAAAAAAAGATACTATCTTTTTGCAAATGAGTTTCTCTCTCTCTCTCTCTCTCTCTCTCTCTCTTCTCCCGGAGTTCGGACGATTGCTCCGAATTTTTTTTTTTTTTTTTTTATTCTCTCGCTCACCCATTCACTCTTTCCCATCCTCTCGCTCCAATGATCATCCCCTTTTGTCGTTTTGCTCGGAGATACGACTCCAAATCTGTACTTGTGTCCGTTAGCATGTCCGCCCTCTTCTCTGTCCGTCCCATCTGCGTGCGTGTGTCTGTCTGTGTGTCTGTATCGACACACACACACACACACACACACACACACACTCCGTTACAATAGAATCTGATTACCCGCGCCACATCAAACGCCCATCAGCCTCTGGGTCATCCTCAGAGATAAAGTAAGCGTCCCCGTACTTGCCATTTTACTCACGCTTAATCATATCCACACTACGCCGACCCTCCTCCTCTTCTTCCCCCCCTTCATTGTGTCGGAGTGCTCGGAAGAAAGTAGACTGTTGACCTTAAGAAGTAGAGAAAGTGAAAGATAGAGAGAGAGAAAAAAGATGGCTGGTCCATCTTGTGTATCGTTCACACAGTACCTTCTTCTTGTTGCATAGCATCCTGCTCTTTTTTTTTTATCTCTCTCTCTCTCTCTCTCTCACTTTGATCTCCTCCATTCACCCTTCCTTTCGCTTTTCCTCGGATCAAACATCTCTCTTTTCTCCTTCTTCTTTAGGGCGAACCATCTCCAGGAAAACCCAGGCTCCTTGTCATTGAAAGGAAAGGGGAGGGGGGGAAACCGCATGATGGTACAAGGGTTTGTGAGTGATTTATTACTGCCATTTTGTTTTCCTCTCATCTTTTTTTTTTTTTTTTTTTTTTTTTGTCAAGAAAAAAAAAGGCACATCAGAAGGCCAGGAAGGGAGGGAACGTTGAACAGCGGGATGTGCGTGTGTGTGTGTGTGTGTGTGAGGGGGGAAAAAAAAAGTCAAAGAACGATAGACAGGATACAAGACACTGGAATCTCCAATAAAAAAAAAAAAATGTATATGGGGGATCCTGCGCAAGAGACTGGTTAGACTAATCGATTTATAACTTTTTTTTTTGTTTAGGCCTTGATGGTCTTGACAGCCTTGTTGACGATCTCACGGCGCTATTGGAGGTTAAGGTAAGAGTGAACATAATGTAAAAGATAAAAAAAAAAATTAGTCAATCTAGTTTCTCTTTCATCTCTTGATCTTTCTTAAATTTGATCCGCAAATACACGCGTCTTCCTGCATAGGTCATAGAAAAGAAAGAAAAAAAACTTACGAGCTTCTTGTACTTCATGAGCTTGAAGCGGTCAAAGTCCGAGGCACCAGCGCGCTTGGCACGGGCATCGATCTTCTTGGCCCAAGAGGTCTTGGCCCACGAACCAGCGAGATCCTGCTTCTCAATGGCAGCCTTGATGACAGCCTGACCAGCGGCGCGAGGAACCTTGACAACCAAGGGGGTCAAGGTCAAGCGACGGAACGCAAACTGGGTGCGAGCAACGCCGGTCGTAGGGCCCTCAACGAGAGCCTAATTTGAGAAAACATGATAGGATAGAGAAATGAAACGAGTTAGGAAAAAAGGCATTTTTAAAAATGTTGCTTTCTTGACAAAAAGGATGTTTGTGCCGAGTCCTGCAGATCCAAATGAAGTCATTTATGCAAAAAGCTGTTCCTGAATATCCTTTTTCTTTTTCTTTTTCTTTTTCCTTTTGCTAGTTGAAGGCCTGTCCCTCCTCTCAAAAGGGGGAAACCCTGGATCCACTCTCTTTTCTTCAATGTCTTTTGACAGGCTCTGCCTTTTTTTTTTTTCTTTTTCCTTTTCTTTTTTTCTCGACACTGTATATTCCGCACAGACGACCAAACCTCTCTGTCCCTCCTTGGTAAAGATGAGATTTCGAGACCAGCACTGAAGACGTAGAGTTGCTGCGGCGTCCAAGGAAAAGAAAAAAAAGATGTCGAATCGTGTGATCTTTTCTTTGGTCCAGTGATAGATCGATTCTTTGTTTTTTCTTTTTCTTTTTTTTTTCCCTCCATAAAGACATTGCCAGGAGTGGTTGGGAGTATCAGGTCCTGCCCAGAAGTTTTTGTCTTTTCCTGTCTCCAAGGGTAGAGTAGAATGAAAGGGATGAAAAGAAAGAGAGGTTACATACGCGGTTGTGGTCAATGATATCGACAATGACGGCGAGCTTGCCGGCATCAGCGCCGTAGTTGATCATGACAACACGGCCGACTTCAACGACACGCTGGAAGGTAGGAGTGCGCTAGAAAAAAGAAAAAAAAAGAGAGAGATCGATAGTCTGGTTGTTAGAAGAGCTTGTTGAGGATTTTTTTTTTCTGGTTGAGGTAGTGACGATCGCCAGGAGAAAGAGCCTCTCCCTCCTTCTCTCTTCCTTTCAAGTCCTGATTTCTTTTCCTTTTTTTTTTTGTTGATTTCTTTTCCTTTTTTTTTTTGTTGATTTCTTTTTTTTTTCGAGTGGATCGAAATCCATGCTGATGGAACTCGACTGAAGGTTCTGTTTCGCTCCGATGACGTTGGGTGATGGATGATCTCTCATCGTCGTCCGTCCATGAAAGAGAAAAACATTACACAGAAAAGCTGTTCTTTCTTTCTTTCCCATCCCTGATCAAGGATGTGTTCTCCAGATGCAGCGTTCTTCCTGTTGATTTTCAAGGATCCGTCCGGCATTGCATACTGTGAGAGACAAGATTCTCAATCATTGGAATGGTACTGGAATCCAACAGTTCTTTTTTTTTTTTTTCGATCAGGTCGGATTGTGATGAAAAAAAAAAAAAAAAAAAAAAAAAAAAAAAGTCCCAGGGAGAAAACGAGTGTAAGGAGTGTGGCCATGGGACAAGGCATGGTTCAATATGGGATGGAATCCTTGATGCTGATTTCTGCGATCCCCATCGTTTCACTCCTTTTTTTTTTTTTTTTTTTTTCTCTCTCTCACACACATCAAATCTCTCTGATTTGGACATGATTCTAGCTGAAGAGAGGGGGGGCTGTCTTTTTCTCTCAAAAAGAACAAAAAGTGTTGAGTGGATGCTGATGCCGGCTCCTGATCGCGATCAAGAAAAAGAAAAAAAAATCGGGTCGATCCTGAGAATATCGTGTCCGGATAGATAGTCTGCCGTAGGCTTATTTGGCACTGGATGGATCGATGGATCGATATAGCTTTCATCCATGGGGGTTGTCTCTTTCCACATCACAGCCTTTTTTTTTTTTTTGTGTTCCCCCGGTCCAGAATCAGTACCATTTTGAATAGGGTTTGGGAAAGAGGAGGTCCAAAATCGTCGGCCACTGGGAAGTCTTTACAATCAACTTGTCCCCCCTCTCGCTCTCATTCTGGGTCACGTGTGTTCTCTCTCTCTCTCTCTATCTTTCTTTCTTTCTCAAATATCCCTACCGACAAATTTATTTGACTTTGCTGCCGCGTCTACCAACTCTACCCTGCTCCTGTTGAAAGACAGAAATGAATCCATGGAAGAAGAAGAAGAAGAAGAAGAAAAAGAGAAAAAAATATCTAGTCTATGCCTTGTGGTGCTTGTGGTGGCTCTTCTTGGCCTTGCTCTTCTTGGCATGCTTCTTGCTGCCCTGGGCATGGGCCAATGGCTTATCTTCAGCCTGATACAACGTAAACTCTTGGTTGTCATACATGACATTCATCCCCTGTTGCTCTTGTTGGTCAAATTGATCCTCCTGAGCCTGCAAATGACGCTTCATTTGCTTCCTGGTTCCCTTCAACTTCTTGCCAGCCTGACCTCCCAAAATCAAATGCTTACGGTTACGGCTGATCTTGCGGTGAAAGGCCAATTCAGCATCTGCAGCCCCTTGCACTTGCTTGCCCTTCTTTTCCTCCTTCAAAGCACGCTTGCCATGCTTGGAGTGAGACTTGTGCTTATGATGACCATGCGACTTTTTTCGGTGAAGGTCCAGAGCACGCTTACCATGCTTGGAGTGAGACTTGTGCTTGTGGTGACCATGTGCTTTCTTTCGATGAAGATCCAAAGCACGCTTTCCATGCTTCATTCCACAGGATGAAGAAACTTTTCGGTGCTTTCGACTCTTCTTACGATGGAGATCCAATGCACGCTTGGAATGCTTGCTGCATCCACCGGACGACGAGGACTTTTTATGATGAAGTCCCAAGTTCGATTCTTCTTGAACCTCCTCCCCTTCCTCCTCAAGCTCGGATCGCTTGGCATGCTTCTGACAGCTGCCATTGGTCTTATGGTGCGAAGATCGGTTCTTCTTGCGGTGCAATTCAAGCTCACGCTTGGAGTGCTGGTGGCGATGGCGCTGTTGCTTCTTGGATTTGTGGCCACTGGACTTCTTGTGGTGGTGGGCAGAGGCATGGTGGTGATTATGGTGAGATTTCTTCTTTCCATGGAGATCAAGAGTCTGCTGGTCCTGTTGTAGAACCTGGTTCTGTTCCTGAGCCTCTGAAGGGATCTCAAAGTGCTGCTGTTCGAGATCACGACGTTCCTTCTTGTGGCTGACACGGTGATGCGAGTGATGAGCTTTAGCCGACTTGCAGTGACCTTGGTCCTGAGGTTGGATGTGACGGGGTGTGAGACGGAAGGCTGCCTGGTGACCGTGCTGGTGCACATCGGCTGCAGCCAGGGTGCTCAGCAATCCACTGGCCAAGAGTGCAGAGAGAATGAACCTCATGTTTAGAATTGACTGTTGAAGTAGGAGGAGATGAATGAGATAGATCTAGCGGAGACGTCTCTGATCCAAGTAAGGACAAAAGAGTTGCTGTTCTTTTCTTTCTTTCTTTCTTTCTTTTTTTTCAAGGAAAGGAGGGGGTATAGTCGCGATGGATCGCAATCGAGAGACGAGGAGAGACAAGGAGGGACTAGGAAAAGATCAACGCCCTTAAATAGCGGGGGCCCTGTCTAGTGTCTACGCAACTCTTTATTAATTTGCTAGACAAGGAATGCCTATAGTACAGCTTTTGTTGTTCGAGTCCGACCCAGCGGTGGCCTACATGTGCATTTGCCTGTGTATGCTGACCTACTCCAGCGCATGACAAAGAACGACATACCATCCTAACAATAACAACAATAACAACAACAACAACAACAACAAAACAAATAATAAGAACTACAATTAAAAAGGCAGGCGAATATCAGTCTGCCTCTTTTTTTTTTTTTTTTTTTCTTGTCCCATTCCAAAGTCGCCTACCATGCCCCTTGCCCCCCCCCCCCCCTTTTTCTCCCCATTTGCTTTCTCCCCCATGTCTTTTTTGGACAACAAGTATGTACATTAGAGTTCTTCTCATAACGAGATCCTCCTTTTTCTTACTGTATTTTTTTCTTTGACCAACTTTTTTTTTTTTTGATTCCTTTGATAATCCCGACGATGGATGGGATGAGTGTTGGTGGCATTGCATGCCTTCCCAACAATCGCCTTTCCCCTATTTTTCTTCTTTTTTTTTTTTTTTTTCTCTTTTCTTTTTTTCTTTTTTTCTTTTTTTCTTTCTTTCCGTTCCCGTTGTGAACCGAGGCTGAAGTTTGTCAATGCTGATGAGATCGATCTACCCTAGACGGCCATAATCTTGTTCTTTTTTTTTTTTTCTTTGGGGGCTTTCTTAAACCGATCTCCCCTTTTGGAGCCATCTTGGTTCCCCTTGATTGTCCTGCATGTCATGGTAAATACAAATATACATATACAAAAACAACAACAACAAATGTTAGAAAAAAAGAAAAAAAAAAAGCTGGGTTTATATAAAATAGTCTATTTCAGTCTAGAATCGTCCTACAGGTGTATGTGGCCGAGTATAGGTTGGGCCATTGACAACACTTCCACCTCCACCTCCATACCCGAGTCCTCCTCCCAAACCAGTGGGTACAGGACCCCCGTGATGATGAGGGTGTCCACCATAGGCATCGTGTCCGCCTGCAACACTCCGGTGACTAAGGTCGTTCATCATCACTGTCTCACCATAGCCACCATTCCTGGGTGGGTGTGGCATATGTCCCTGTTGCAAAGGATGTGGACGGCCTGATCGAGGTCCATACCCTCCTACGACACTGCCTTGGTTCGACCCGCTCAGTACCGTACTCGTATCCGAGTTTTGACGTCGATGTTGAGGCGTATAAGGATGTGGGTTGCCCTTGGCACCAGGAGGCAGATAACCACCTCCACCACTGACCACACTATAGGCACCATCGCTGATCTCACTCCGACCATCATCATAGTCATAGAGTTGGTCCTGCCGCCGAAGGTTGCGGTTATGATATGCTTGCTGGTGATTGTCTTGACGGAGCGGTCTCGTGTCGTCATCATCGTGCGATGGGGTATATGACCTTGGTCCAGGTGAATAGGGTCTAGGCGGTGGTTGACGACGGTAAGGGTCATTCGGGATGGACATGTTAGGTCGAAGGCCGGGTGAGCCTGGGGCCATATATTGAGGTTGAGCAGCAGGGATTCGTGGGGTGGATCCGGGCATGGGTGAATTTCTTCCACCTCCTTCTTCGATCAAACCAATGTTGGGCAAAGTGGGCTTGCCAGAGGGTCCATCGTTCTTGCTATTCTTGGAATTCTTGGCTGCATCCTGAGCACGTTGCTTTGCCTTTTTCCTGATAATCTCTTCAATACTAATAGTTGTAAAAAAAAAAAAGAAATCCGCCGAATAGGTACTTGGTTAGGATAAGCTGGAGTAATTTTTCTTCTTCTTCTTTTGCTTTCTTTATGGCTGAAGGAAAAACAAAGGACAAGGAGCTACTTGCCGTTTGTCAATCTTGTGGCAGCAATATTCCTTCAAGTTTCCTTGGATATGGATGACCAATGGAATATAAAGTATAACGGCGACAATCATCAACAGAACCGAGATCACCCAAAGTGTCAACGTAAAAGTCATCACACCCATCGTGATACGTGTCAACACGTGGAACTCTTTATCCCAAGTCCAAAACGCAATATCGAGTCCGTTCACCGACTTTTTGGTCACGACTGTGATAAGAATAATGCCGTTAATGACCTGTCTGGGTCCATCGGCAAACATCAGTCGCTTCCAACCTAGAAGTCAAGTATAATCCAAGGGGAAGGGAGGAAGGGAGGAAGGAAGGGGAGGAATATAAAATAAAATAAAAAATATAATGGTTAGTATTCCATAGACTGCGGGTACGTTTTTACGGTGCAGAAGGGAAGGCGATCAAAAAAAAAAAAAAAAAAAAAAAAAAAAAAACTTACCCCTGAAGGTGAAGAAGCAAAAAAAGGCTACCTCATCAATCGTCTTTTTCGAGTTGTGAATCTTTTGAAAGAGACAAAAGTGTGCGTAGCTCTTGATGGCATAGTAACGGTAGGCAATCATGCTGGTGAAGGCATAACTGATGTCGCGACTTTGTACAATGACCACTGCCTTTTTGAGATCCCAGGCCAGAAGGAAAAAGGACAATAAAATACATCCGGCGAAAATCCACTGTTTTTTGGATGTTGTTGTTGTTGTTGTTGTGGTTGTTGTTGTTGTTGAATGGCGGAGGAATGGAAAAACATACGGGAGTAAATGAAAGAGGTGAGAAAAAAAGAAAAAAAAAAAAAAAAAAGAGCGTGAGTGGAAAACGTTCTGTTGCTCTCTTCTGAAAGAGAGAAAAAAAAGGACTGATCAAGTAAAGTGACCAGAGGGTCTTCGAGTTCTTCTCGCAATAAAGTACCTTGTAAACATCAAACGAGATTGTGATACCCTCTATATGGACAGAAGAAGAAAAAAAGAAAAAGGGAAATAGACAAGGTGTTAAAAAAAAAAAAAAAAAGAATCATAGAGAAAAGACAACGGATTGACCTAGTGGTAGCTCTTACTGTAGGCAATTTGGTTGTCTCCGTTGACTCCTAGATTACTCGACCAGTTTTCGGTCACTAGCAAGTTGACGGCCGTCCTGTGGAGAGAAAGAGAAAATTAGCTATCCAATTTGACTTGTGTGTCCTGACTACTGTAGGATCAAAAGAAAACAACAGAATACTGCTTTGTTGGACATACCACAAATCGGCACAGTAGATGAGGATACCCTTGATGACAATAGCAAACACAAGCGAGTATTTGAACTTGCGCCAGATAGAGTTGTCGACATAATCTTCCACATCGATAAAGTCAAATTTGTGATCCTCGACCTTTTGCCTCCTCCAGTCGTCTAAAAAATCAATTAGACCATTTAATCCATTAGTCAATTACGAAAGAGGGACATGGGCTATTCATGCGTAAGCACGTTCCTCAGAAGATTTTCTCTTCCCTCCTCGGCCTCTTTCTCTCTTTCTCATGTTCGAGCCATGGAAGGAAAGGGGAAAGAAGACCAATTTCCAAGGCATGCATACGGTTTCTCTCTCAAATCATGCATCATGGTAACGAGAATGTGACCGAGGTAGTATTGTCAGCACATCCCAATAAGAGAGAGAGATATATATTTATATTATATATAACCCGTTGTAAGCCAGATGGAATTAGAGAGAAAGATAAGAAGGGAGTTTGTTGCCCCGACAATACGGTGCCCGTGCCTTTGTCACAGAGTCAACCAACCAACCAACCAACCAACCAACGAGAGAGAAGAGGGGAGGAAAAAGAAGAGGAGAGAGAGGGGGTAGTGGAGTATAGACAGAATGAATTGAATGAGCCAAACAAGAAAGAAAAAGAGAGCACCTGTCGTAGAGCAGACAAAAAAAAAAAAAAAAAAAAAAAAGAGCAGAAAATAAGGAGAAGAACAAAGAGGAGGCGAAGAGAGAATGCAAGAAAGAAGAAAGAGAGAGAGAGAGAGAGAGAGAGAGAAAGAGAGAGGAGAGGGTGGTGGGGGGGGGGAAAAAAAAAAAAAAAAAAAAGAATCGGCAAGGGGAGTGACAGAGAGAAAAGACTGAAGAAAAAAAAAAAAAAAAATCTTTTTTTGCTGGAGCCGGTGTGGTGCTGACCATGTCTCTCTCTGTTTGTCTCTCTTTCTCCCTTCCCCTATGGGAGAGAGAAAGAGAAAGAGAGAGAGGGTCTCAATGGCTGGTTTCCATCCGAGAGCGGATATGTTCAGTAGAGGCCAGGAGATGGGGACAGGAGATTATGGACGGGGAAGGGGTAGGGGAGAGAGAGAGAGAGAGAGAGAGAGAGAGAGAGAGAGAGAGAGAGAGAACGGCACAGAGGAGATAGAGTGAAGTAGAGAAGAAACGTATAGAGACAGTATGGACTGAGGAGTTCCGCCCCGAGTCGCAGGGAAGAGGAGAGAGGCAGAGAGAATAGACAGAGGCGGAAATTAATGTGAAATAAACGCAATTTACTCTAAAATTGCACAGGTGGACACAGAGAAAACCAGACACAGACACAAACACACACACACACACACACACAGGGGAGAAGAGGTCCTGACCCTATTTATTTTTTCTTTTCTCTCTGGAGGATATATATAACTATATATTTAAGCATAGGTAGAAAGGAGAGATAAAGAGAGAGGGAGAGAGAGAGAGAAAAAGAAAGAGAAACATATGGTTCCGCGGAAGAAAAAAAAAAAAAGAAAGAAAGAAAGAGATGAGCGAGATGAATGGGATGCAAGACTTACTGTTGGACATGGTGAATCAATGTCCTTCTCTGGGCAAAGGCGCGTGCTCGAGATCAGATGACGTTGTGGCGCGGGTCGAAGGAGGGGGGAGAGACGAGAGAGAGGTGTCGAGAGAGAGAGAGAACGCGTCCAGGGACAGGCAGGCTATGGGCCGTTGGTGACACAGGGGAGAGAGAGAAACAGCAGCCGTTCTCCTGTTGGCGGGGTGTTGGCACGGTCTGCTAGGGAGGGGGAAAAAAAAAGAAGAGGTAGGGGTAGTGGAGGAGGATCGAGAGGAGAACAAAAAAGGTCGATGCAGCAACCAAGGAAGTAGAAAAAGAATAAAAAAAAACCCTTCGGGAGAGGAAAAGAGAGGAGAGGAGACAAAGGGCGGAAAGCACAAGGGGGTAAGGGTTGGGATCCTGTGGATCTGGTGTGCGGTGTATGTGTGGGTGTATGAGAGAGTGAAAGTGAGAGTGAGAGTGAGAGTGAGAGTGAGAGAGAGAGTATGTGGAGAAAGAAAGGACTCGAGCGGATGGGATGATGCTGAGCGGATGCAAATGCGGATGCCGAAAAAAAAAGAGGTAGGAATGCGGAGATGCAGATGCGATCAGGATCGAGATCGTGAGTGCGGGAAGTAGATGAGGGATGGGATGGAGGCGTTAGAGATGAAGGCAGAAGACGATGGCCATGGGCAAGAGGAGGAATGAGGATCGAGCAAAGGCAAAGGCAAAGGCAGCGAGAGAACAAAAGCGAGAAAAGAGAGAACGAAAGTAAGAAAGAGAAGAAGAAAGAGAAGAGAAGAGAGAGAGAGAGAGAGAAAGAAAGCCAACTGTGAGTACCGCTCGTCTGTCTTTCTCTCAACACCTCCACACCTGCACCCTTCTTCTTGTTCCTACACCCAGTCCATGGTCCCAATGGGACAAGATAGACGACCTTTCCACCCACCCACAACCCACGCTCTACGCTGTTCTCTCTCTCTCTCTCTCTCTCTCTCTCTCTCTCTCTCTCTCTCTCTCTCTTTTGCGCGCTATCTTTGTCCGCCAAATATAAATAGCGCGTGTATCGAGCCTGTGCAGCCCGCCGCCCTCCGCTCCCCTCTCATAATCTCATCGCGACTCTCCTCTCTTTCTTTCCAGCCAAAGTAGAGACGCCAGCGCTCAGTCCCTTGTCCCGCTAGCGCTCTCACCCCATTCACTCTCTTTGCTGCTCGGCTAAATCTGCCAAAACAGTCTGCTTTGATCCACACGACAAAGGCGAGCACCCACGCCCTCTCTCTTCTCTCTTTCTCTCTCTCTTTCTCTCTCTCTTTCTCTCTCTCTTTCTCTCTCTTTCTCTCTATTGCCTCAGGGTGCATCTGGGACGTTGCAGGGACAAGAGAGAGAGAGAGAGAAAAAAAAAAAAAGGGAAAAAGGGTTCACATCTGTTTCGTCTCCTCTCTCCGATTGATCTTACCAGGACCGCTGCTGGTCCCCCAACCTCCTCCATTCTGCGGCGCAGGGGTGCAGCCCAGGCACCCCACGTAATATGGGTACATGCCCTCTGCGGCAGAGTAAAACAGATGGGCCCAGGGTAACTACCTGTTCGTAAGCTACAGTGGACACATGGCCCCCTGTAGAGAGACGGGCTCCCCATTTTCATTTTGATTTTGATTTTGATTTCGATTTTACTTTCTCACTTTCTCTCTCTCTCTCTCTCTCTCTCACTCGACCAGGGGACCAGGGGGAACCAAGGGTTACCTAGGACTGGGGAAGGGACAGATCGGACTTTTACTCTCTTTGCTAGTAGAACCCAGTCACAATATCCTTTTTGGAGATCGGGGGGCAGTAACCCATTGCCATTGGATCCCAATTGATTCGAGCATCGTCAGGACTCTGGAAGGAATGCATGCTCCACGGAACTGGATCAGGGCCATCGTCGCCAGACAAGGACGCTACCCAGTATCAACCTCACTCCGACCTTACTCCTCCCATGGCTGCTCGTGTCTGCTGCTGCCTAACCGTTCTGCAGGATCAGTTCGGTCCTTCGGATCAACTCGACTCGACCTCTCATTCCGACCTGGACGAGAGACCCTGCTCTGTCGATCCCAGAGACCTCCTTCAAGGGCTTATTCCTCCTCTTCCCCTTCTTCTTCTTTGACCTCTGCTGGCGAGAGTGTGTCCAAGGGTGAGATCGGACAGGGATTCAGGGTACTATTCGAAAGAAGGAATCGAAGCTTTTTTTTTTTTTAAAAAAAAAAAGGAAAACTACCCAACCTACTCGGAGCTCGGACTAGACAAATATGAAACTAAATACATATTTCTACCACGACCACTTTCCCTTCTCTCTTCTTTATTTTTATATACAGGCAAATCCGAATCCCTATGGCACTATTGAGCTCGAGAAGTACAATGTGGATCATATCAGGAACTTTAGTATTATCGCCCATGTCGGTAAGGTGTCTCTCTGTCTTTCAGTCAATTTGTTGACTTTTTTTTCGGGTCGATTTTTTTTTTCTTTCTCACAGGACTGTTGTCAATAAAATGTATCAGGGTCATATCCCATTATCTAACACCAAGATCCGCTGTCAGCGACTTTATAGACCATGGAAAAAGTACTTTAGCAGACAGGCAAGTCAAACGATGGTTTATCGATTTTACAGGGTTGGCGGGCTATCTTGGTTAGAGAGGGTACTCTAGTGGCGAAAAAAAAAGAAGAAAAGAAGGAGAGAGAGGCTAATAGAGTTTTTCTTATTTTTATTTCCTTATTCTAGACTTTTAGAACTTGCCCAGACAATCACAAAACGAAAGGACAACAAACAAGTCTTGGACAAGCTCAAAGTGGAGCGCGAGCGAGGAATTACAGTCAAGGCGCAGGTAATTCACCTCTTGCACTTGAGCAGTAGCATAGTAGAAGAGACAAATTTTCAAGTGAAGTGGGGGGAGGAGGAGGAGGAAGGCGAGAGAACTTGAGCCTGATCTGGCACTAACCTCGATCACTCTTTTTTTCTTTCTCTCTCTCTAGAGTGCATCCATGTTTTATGAATACAAAGGGAAAAAATATCTTTTAAACTTGATCGACACACCTGTAGGTTCAATCTCACCACCCTACTAACTCAGGCAAGAGAAGAAGAAAACTGCAAATACATCGTGCGGATCAAAAGAGTTTACCAACGGATCATTGATTACAATACTTTCTTAGGGCCACATGGACTTTAACTTTGAGGTATCGCGATCATTGGCGGCCTGTCAAGGAACACTCTTGCTTGTGGATGCTGCTCAGGGAATTCAGGCACAGACCGTCGCCAACTTTTACTTGGCCTTTGGACAAGACATCAGCATTATCCCTGTCATCAACAAAGTACAGTCAAACAAACCCTGTCCTTCTCGCTGTCACACGCTCTTTCTCTCCTTTGGAGTTGAAGCGATCTAAAGGCACAAGATATATATCTATAATGATAATGGAAGGAAGAGGATCTAACCCTACTCTCTGCCCAAATTGGCTTTTGTTATTTTGCCATGTAGATTGATTTGCCAGCCGCAGACCCGGAACGTGTCGCCTCTCAGATTGAAAATGCATTTGAGATGCCTGCAGATGACTGTTTAAAGATCTCGGCCAAGTCAAGTTTGAACGTGGACCAAATCTTGCCAAAGATTATCGAGACAGTGCCCCCGTATGACTGTCTCCCTCTTTCTTTCTATCTTTTTTTCCTTTCCTTTCCTTCCCTCTGAGCAGCTTTTTTTTTTTCCTATTGTTAACTTTTGACCCATTGATTTGGTTTCTAGTCCCACAGGAGATGTCCAGAAACCATTCAAGGCACTTTTGTTTGATTCTTGGCATGACACCTATGTTGGTGTTGTCTGTTTGATGGCTGTTATTGATGGCAAAATTAAGAAAGGTAAGCTTTCTCAAATTGGAATATCTACTTCGCCTCACTCTTTTTTTTTTTTTTTTTTTTTTTTTTTTTTTTAAAAAAAAAAAAAAAAAAAAAAAAGAAATAAATATATATTGTTTTACTCATTTTCTATCTCTCTTTCTCTATCTCTCTTTCTCTATCTCTCTATCTTTTCCGATAGGCGACAAGATTGTTTCGGCTCATTCGGAGAGAAAGTACGAGGTCATGGAAACGGGTATCATGTATCCCGAGCAGACTCCCACTACATCGCTGTAAGTGTTTTTGATGACGAAGAGTCTAAGCGGTTTCAGGAATGTACTTTTTATTTTATTTTATTTTATTTTCAGAAAGAAGGAAAAAAAAAAAGTGGCATGATATGACATGAGACCCTCTCCTAACATAGCTTATGGTTCTCTCGTTGGATAATGGGGGGCTTGGTCCTTCTAGGCAAGCAGGTCAAGTGGGCTATTTTATCATGAACATGAAGACCTTGAGTGAATCTCATATCGGTGATACATTCTTTGATGCCAAACACATTGGAACACCTCTCCCAGGGTTTGTCCCTGCCAAACCCATGGTCTGGGCAGGTGTCTTCCCCATCGACACGAATGATTTTGAAAAACTGGATCATAGCATTGCCAAGTTGACGTTGAACGATTCTTCGGTTGCGGTTCAAAAGGAGACCAGTGCTGCATTGGGTCAAGGATGGCGATTGGGTTTCTTGGGAACGCTACATATGGATGTCTTTAGACAGCGACTGGAACAGGTACTTTTGATGGCAACTGAAGGATGTCTACTGTCTAAATGATGATATGTTATCGTTTACAGCTTTCTGACTTTTCTACTCTCTGTTGAATTGGTATTTGCGTGTGCGTGTGCGTGTGTATGTGTGGCGGGCTGAATAGGAATACGACGCCAATATCATTATCACAGCACCCACGGTACCATACAAGATCATGTACAAGAATGGTGATGAACGACTTATCCGGAACCCGACCGAGTTTCCAGATACAGATGAACTCAGTGCCAAGGTCAAGGGAGTTCAAGAGCCTATGGTGCGGTCCACGCTCATCTTTCCTAAAGAGTATCTGGGCGATATTATGGTCCTCTGCGGGGTAAGCCATTCTCCCCCTTTTTTTTCTTCTCCTTGTTGTGCGAAAGGGCTAAGGAAGGAAAAGCAAAGGATAGAATCATGACCCCCTAATGTTTTGTCCGATTCATTGTTGTGGGATAGTCGCGACGTGGAGAACAAGTTGAGCACAGTTATCTGGACGAGAACCGAGTGATGCTCAAGTATCGACTCCCATTGGCCGAGGTAGTGACTGACTTTTATGACGAACTCAAGAGTATGTCGAGTGGATTCGCCTCTTTTGATTATGAAGAGGATGGTTATGACCATGCTGATCTCGTCAAGGTAAAAAAAAAACTCTTCTCCTTTACATTGTAGTCAGACTGAGCCGAGAGAATTTTATTCCGACCGAACGATACGGACTCTGACGGTACTGCTCTCTACGTTTAGATGAATATTGTCCTCAACTCCAAGCCAGTTGATGCTCTTTCGATCATCCTTCACCGATCCCAGTCAGAGGGTGTGGCCAGGGATTGGGTCAAGCGACTCAAAGGTCTGTTGTCAAGACAACTTTTCGAGATTGCCATCCAGGCCTCTGTTGGTAGTAAGGTCATTGCCCGCGAGACCATTAGTGCAATGCGCAAGAATGTCACTGCCAAGTGTTATGGTGGCGATGTCTCGCGCAAGATGAAGCTCTTGAATAAGCAGGTATGGCGCTATTTCTTTTCTTTATCTCTCTCTCTCTCTCGCTTTCTCGCTTTCTCAATTTTCAATTTTGTCTCTAACAACTCCATTGGTTTTGGGTCTTCTACCGATTCTTTTTTTTTGTGACACCAACTTTATAGAAAGAGGGTAAAAAGCGTATGAAGGCTATTGGAGGCGTTGAGGTCAGCCAAGAAGCGTTCTACGACTTTATGACCAAGAAGAAGTAAAAAAAAAAAGAAAAAAAGAACAATCTACTCCATTTTCTTGTCTCATTATCCCTATTACCCTTTTTTTTTTTTTTTTTTTTTTTCTTTCATTCCTTCCATGCATAAAATCCCAACCCCTCGATAGACGTTAAGATAGTGCCATTAAAGACATAAAAAAGAAAAAGAAAAAGAAAAGAAAAGTATTCTCTCCTACATACACAAAGATGAATGAAGCAAGACCATCCATGCAAAGGTACAACTGTATTTTTTTCTTTTGTGGATTCGCCCCCCTAATCTACCGCATGCAAAACATGACGCCAGTATAGTACCGGTCGGTGGATTTCTACAGGAAGCAAAAAACTAGAGTATGTAGACCGACATAAAAATCGAGAGAGAGAGAGAGAGAGAGGAAATCGTACTCGCCCACCAGCCTGATTCCATATTCGAACCAGACGCCAGACGCCCAAACACCCAAATGCCCAAACGCCCCCAAAAAAAAAAAAAAATACGCACAGTACAATATTTCAGACTTTGAACCTACTTTTACGTTTCGTTCCGTATCTACACTTTCTTTTTTTTTTTTTTTTTTCTTTTTTTTTTTTTTTTTATGGCAAGCCTATGTGACAAATAGTTTTGGGATACTGTGGCTGTTTTTTTTTTTATAATCTTTATTTTACTTCGATAGATCTTCTTGGAGGACATGTTCACACCAGATTTTTTTTTTTTTTTGGTGTGTCCTATTAATGTCCTCTCTATATTTCTTAGAACTGCCTTGATCCAGTAGGCATATTCGGTCATTATCCAGTGGGTGCATCCGGTTTTAGCCCGGTGAGTATATCCCGTCTTGCTCATACTAGCAGGGATCGCTAGTGCTTTACCTTGAGCTTGCCGAGTCGTTGCGAGTGGACTGTCGCCGTTGCTTGGAAGAAGGGATGTGGAGGGGGAGGGGAGGGTATGACAGTACCAAAGGCGGTCGCACCTGCCCGAGGAGTAGAGCTGGCGGTCGGAAGAGGAACCGTGACGGTGTGTGCGTTTATACATGGGCACGGGAGTAGTATTTATACTGAATCTCAAAGCCCATTAGAAGAATAAAAACATGGCTAGTCTGTTACTCTCGCTGCAGACGACATAGAAGGAAGGAAGGAAGGAAGGAAGGAAAGAAGGAAGGAAGGAAGGAAGGAAGGAAAGAAGGAAGGAAGGAAGGAAAGGGTCGGGTAGAGACCGGATAAGGCAGCAGCTATTGCGACTGTATAAACAGATGCCATTACTGTCTCGACAGTTGCTGCTCGTCCTGTTGATCAGAGCAGTCCAAGTCACTGATTCTGTGACAAAAGCAAACAGAGAGATGATTAGGACTTGGGCAAAAGTCATCAAAAAAAAAAAAAAAAAGTCAGCTCCAAAAGGGAAATGCAGTTTTAATAAGGACACTGAGCAACCAGCCATTCGCCTTTATCTTGACCATTTTTCTTTTTTTTTTAATACTTTTTAGGGGGAAGGGGGAAGGAGATCTATAGTTGCTGCAGGTATTGCCAGTTTTAAAGATATTCACAATGAAGCGAGTAGTGGAATAGCGCAAGAGAAGAGGAAAAGGAGAAAAAAACTATGAAGGAGCGAGTGCGACTGAGAGTCGGACGAGAGCAGAGAGACGGGTACAGGCGAGAGACGGGAGAGAAAAGAAGAGAAAAGAAGAGAGAGAGAGAGAGAGAGAGAGAGAGAGAGAGAGAGAGAGATAAAAGGCAGTGGACGATAAATGTGATGGCGATCAGGAACAAAGACGATGGGGATGACAGCGGAAAGAATTCAAAGGAAAGTGGAAAGAACGAGAACCTTGCACAACTCACAACGCTTGAAGTCATTGAGTATTCCCAGTTCGCAGGCATCCGTCATTACTGAGGTAAAAAAAAAAAAAAAAAAAAAAAGGCTTGTGAGAAGAGGAGAGTGAGAGTAGATAGAACCTCAAAAGAGAAAGTCGATACTACAGGAATGCTGTTGCATCTGCATCAACGCACAGTCAAACGTCATTAGACAAAAGCACAGACTGCACAGACCAAGCAGCACGGGCTCACTTCGTCAACATGCATAAATCTCTTGGTCTCCCGCACGGCCTACTAAAGCTGTAGAGTCGAGTCGAAGGATTGATCAAATACCAACTACCTGAAAAACACGCTCTCTGGTCGCATTCAAAGTTATGATCATGCTCGTCCTTGATGTACACTCAATGAACGCCTCACAAACAGATAATAGACTAGGTCGTACCTTATTGATCTTCACCAGCTGGGTGACAACGATCCATAAACACTTTTTTTTTTTTTTTTTTTTTTTTTTTTACGAGTGTTGATTCCTGTCGTCTTTGTTAATGATAAAATATGCATTTGGGTCAACCCTTTACGAAGGATTATATTCCAGGTAAGAAATGTCCTTCGTTGCTCTGTCTCATAGAACCACTATCTCAATCGCATATCCTCTATCATGTTTTCATCTTTACTACTAGATCCCAACCTTTTTGAGCTTTACTTTTACTTTTTTTTTTATTTTTTTTTTTTTTTTTGCCTATGTGTTCTTGACACCATCTGTTCCAACATCTCTATCCTCTTTTCTCTATTCCCACGCACCCAAAAACTCTCGTCAAATGACTGCGACTCGAATCACAATGTGGGCCAATCAACAATCTACTATACTTGCCCTGGTTGTGGATGATGAGACCATTTTCATACTGGATAGGCTACTGCTGCCCGAGGAAAGGCTTTGAGGATACACACAACATGGTTTTACCAAAAAAAAGAGCTGTCAGTCATGAGGTTGGAGTATGGATGGATGGACATCGGTTCCTCTGCCACAACGAAAGCTAAGCGGTAGTAAGGTCTACCAGAAACTCTTTGAAAAGACTGGGAAATGAAATGAATATCAGGAATAAGGGTCTAGGCAGACTGAACAGTTAGTAAGGAGAAGGAACGGCCACCACGGAGTAGTACCTTCGACTGGTGGCTTTCCAATCGATCCTTATTTAGCGTAAGCAAAAGCCGTTTAAAAATCAGACCTTTATGATATGTCTGAATGTTTGCATGTACGCATGCAACGAAGCACCAACAAGATGTCGACAGGATTTGAGAGTCAATCAAAAGATATTTTCAATGACATGGGTGAAAATTGTGACCTAGTCATTATGTGGCAGCGATCCAAAAGTCCAACTCCCTTTTCACCATAACACCCTTGTCCACGTCATTTTTGCCTCTAGCAAGAGAAAAGAGCCAATGTCTATTAAGCGAAGAGAGGGGCGAGAGAGGGGGGAGGAAAGGGAGAAGGGAGAGGGGGTGTTTGGAAAGCAAGAGTGGAGAAATATCTATCTAAATTGTTTTTAATGGTCCTCATGAGTGTCAATACCGAGCTGATCCAGGTAGGCGACGCGACGGTGTTCAAAGATAGTCACCGCATCTCGTGTGTACTTTTGTTCCCATTCGAGAACAAATGGACTCACATGGCGAGGGTTCGATACATGTCGAGCAACTGAAAGCTGCTGTGCATGCTTCCCCTCCTTTCCAACCTTCTCCTCCTGGTGATGAGAGTCGACCAGAACGACAGAGGCCGAGACATCGTTCGCATAGCCGTTCATGGTCTTGACGTCAGGAGCTTGAAGCATATCCACCAATTCCTCACCCACCACTCGGACCAAGTCATTCATCTCGGGCACAACGGCCGTCATCTGCAAGAACGCATGTGAAACTCCACTCACGATCCGGAGTGTATCACTAGTGAGATCGGCCCCGGCTGCTCGTTTGGCACGACGCATTTTAGCGAAAAAGATAACCGCGTCGTCCACCAGAGGGTCCTTTTCGCCTGTGATGATGTAGGTTCTAGGGAACTGGGCCAAGACCTTGTCGGGGGTGTAGATGGGCGAGACGAGATAGTTGGATTTGAGGTCCAGCTTAGTGTCTCCACCAACATACATGACCATCAGCGCTCGCAGCTAAACATTTTTCATATAGGATTAAGAGAGACAAGGATGTGTCATGTTAATATATATATATATTAAAGAGAGAGAGAATGAGAATGAATGAATTGCATCTGGTGAACTTTTGTTTTTCTGCTCCAACTTACGAAAGCGGTACCAAGGATCTGGTCATCCATAAAGGAGGCCTTGCTGTTCAAGGTCATGCC
The DNA here is from genome assembly GCA_011634665.1 of Mortierella sp. BCC40632. NCBI lineage: Eukaryota > Fungi > Mortierellomycota > Mortierellomycetes > Mortierellales > Mortierellaceae > Mortierella > Mortierella sp. BCC40632. Next base: position 1,375,902 of record WAEK01000007.1, read on the forward strand.
ATCACCACGGCCCGGTCGAGCCGTTAGGTTATCGTCGGGAATAGGGCCTCGGGAGATTTCTTCCTCGACCACCTGAAGGTCATCGTTGTTGATCCAGAAATCAAGGCCGACCTGCATGCATGGGTACACGAGCAACAGTCCAACGGGCCGGGGTAACACGGGCGTATGCTCAATGATCATGTTCATCACCGACGTTGCGAACGTTCCTCCACTAGGTACAGCAGAGAGGAGAGAGAATCAGCTGTTTGTCCCTTTGAAGGTCTGCGAGTAGGAAGAGGAGGAGAGAGTCATCCCACAAAAAAAAACCAAAAAAAACTGCTGCATCCTTTTTCCGCCTTTCCTCCTCTCCCCCCAAGTAGTCTACTTACGCCGAGTCACCAACAAGAACAATACGTGGTTGACAAGTGCCGTTCAAGCCGATGCATCGTCCTCGGGTCGTAACAATGAGCTTGTAAATGTCAAAGCACTCGTTGAGTCCGTGCGGGAAGGGGTGTTCGGGTGCCTTTTTGTAGTCGATCGAGACAATGGGTACTCCTGTCTGTGCAGCCCAGGCCATCAAATAGTCTGCATGGCACTTGGGCTTCATGGCAACAAAGCTACAAGATGGTTGAGGAAGCAGGTTTCGTTAGGGTGAGTGAGCAAGTGAGTGTTGTTTTGTCTTCCTGTATTTGTTCCACTAGCCAAACTTACCCTCCTCCAGGGCAATTGAGGATAAAGGTATCGACCTTGGCCAATTCCTCCTCAGTACCCTTGAAAAAGATGGTCAAGGTAATGATAGCATCCGAATGGAAGCCATGGTCCTTGGAGAGCTGGACTCGGATCTCTTTCTTGACACCAAGTCTTGGCGAATTGATCCAGGTCATGGCCTGGATGACGGGATGCAACATCTTTTCCCAGGACAGACGCATATGAGGAGCCGTGATGGTGCTCAACATCATATGGTTCTTCTCGACAGCCCGCTTAGGGAAGAAGAGGTAGTAGACTGAAAAGATGGCCGAGAAGGTATCCCGCAAGACCTTGGGACGGATATTCTCGGACATGAAGAAGCCTGCATCGAGTGCAGACAGGACCCAGAGGCCACGTGTGTATCCGCGGGTGTATCGTCGTGAGAACTGTCCGAGGCAGAGGTGGTAAAAGAGAGAGAGAGAGAGAAAGAGAAAGAGAGAGAAGAAGGAGAGAAAAGGAGAGTGGAATAGTTGAGTATTGGACACCAACAGCAGACAACTATCAAATGATATTGTCCAGAAAAAACCTAGTCAAAGGACAGACAGCCACGCGACCTCTTCCTCAGAGAAAGGAAGAAGAGAGAACATGAAGCCATATGCTATTCTTGTGAGTGCCTTTTCCTTTCCCTTTTCGTACCATCTTTTTCTCATTCTCTGCAGGCGTGAGCCCGAGGAGGATGTCTGCATGGTGCGTCGCATAAAGGGTCGTCAGAGCACCGATGAGGATCTGCCAGGGCGTGTATTTTTTCAGAAAGTGGTGGATCCGCTTGAACGGTCGGGGTCCCTGGGCAGGCATCTTGCGAAGGGCAACATAGCTATGATAGAGTGGGAGAGAGAGAGAAATGGCGGAGGTGTGGGGTATGAGTGAGTGAGTGAGTGAGTGTCAATGCCAAAAGGGACAGATCGACTGCTCAGTCAGGGGAGATGGACCAATGCGGGTCTCCCCCACAGCTAGTATTGGCCTGTCGAGAGAGAAAGGAATGGGGGTGGGGAAGGATGGTTTATTATTGGGGACATCTCCCTCGTTCCCTCGTTTGAGTCTGCACGATGGGGAAGAAGGAGAAAGGAGGCATGCTGCAGCCCACTTTGGGACAAGCATGTGTGTGTGCAGCGAGGACAAAGAAGAAAAAAAAAAGGAAGAGAGAGAAAGAGAAAGAGAAAGGTGGGGCAAACATGCTTTGTGGACCAGTTGGTAGATGGTAGATGGCAGCACAAGACGCAATACCGCCCACATTTTTAGGGTCATACCTCATAAAGAGGACAACCACCGCCTGGATCTTGTCCCAGGAAGGCGATGGTCTCCCGGCAATATGGCCCAGCATGGTGGTCTCTTTTCTTTTCTTTTCAGTAAAAGAGCAGAGAAAAAGGTCGAATGAGCAATGAGTCTAGAGATGGCAATTAGATGGCGAGTGGGATGCGAGTGGATGAGAGGAACAATGCGGGGTCGGAGAGTAGAGAGAATGAGAGACAGAGAGAGAGAGAGAGGGAGAGAGCGAGAGAGAAGGAGAGGGGAGTGTGTGTGAGTGAGTGAGTGAGTGAGAGTGTGTGTGTGAGAGCGTGGTTTGGAGAGAGAGAGAGAGAGAGAGAAAGAGAAAGAGAGACAAGGACAAGAGAGAGAGAGAGAAAAGAAAAGGAAGAGAGAGAGAGAAAGAGAAAGAGAGAAAGAGCAACACACCCTTTATTGCAACCTGTGGAGTAACCGGTGTGGAGACACCGAGGCCAATGACGGGGACAGCCGGGCCCTGTCGATGCGTGTCCTGTGAGTGCATCCGTGGACAGAAGAGAAGAGACCCAATGCTGGTTCTTTTTTTTTTTTTTTTGCTGCACAGAGCAACAACTGTACTATGTGTTTACATTCTTTTGGTTGGAGCCTCTGCACTCCAGACATGATGCTAGAGGCTCCATTCTGCAGGGGAACTTGCTCGATCTGTCTCTGGAGGCCAAGGGGGAAGGCACCGGAGCCAAGTGCATGGCACCGATCCAGCGAACACCTTGACTCGGCTGGCTTGGTTTTACGCCTCTTTTTCTTGTTGTGTCCACTCTCTCTCTCTCATCTCACTTTCTCCCGCCCCTTCCCTGTTTCCCTGTTTCCCTGTTTCCCTGCGCATCAGTTTTGATTTTCACGTGCAGTGTGTTTGATCAAGGGCTCCGCGTGTTTACTCCACATCGCATGTCTGAGAGCGGTGTCTGTAACTTAGACCAGCCAGAAAAGTGATGTTGCTCCCTCGCTCCACCCAATCACCTCGCTCCTTCCCTTTTCATTGCTTCCTCCCATAGAACTCGCCCTAACCCTAGTCAAAAAAAAAAAGGAAATACCTTTCCTCCTCCCCCCACTCCCCTTCTTTGTCCTGGGACACCTGTTCTCAACTACACATACCCCAAAAGACAATCCGGATCAGGAATATAAAGTAGTTAAAAACATGTCTAGGTGTATTTTTTTTTTTTTTTTATTGACTTGTAACCGACAGGGATGAATAAAAAAACAAATGCAAAAAAAAAGGACAAATATATGGAATAACAAAGAGATTACTTCATGCTAAGCTCGATTGTCAAGTTCATGTTCTTCTCGAGCATGATCTGTACCTCATCCTCCAACTTGCGGACTTGCTCCTGCAAACCTCGCTTCTCCGCTTCCCAGGCCGCAGACGAGGCTGCATCCCCGCTTCGGCTGCTTCGACTACTACCTCCGCCTCCCTTCTTCAACCGTTGCACTTCCTTTCGGAGGTCATCTCGGTCTCCTTCAAGCTCATCTCGGATACGGTTCAATTCCTCTACATCCTCACGCGCCATTGCCAACTTGCGCTCCAAACTCATCTTGCTTCGTTCCACATCTTGAAGGTCTTGACCAGACTTTGCACGGGCTTGATCCATTTCCTTTTGGAGACCCTCCAGGCTCAACTCCAATTCTTTGGTCCGACGATCATGGCCTGCCATTCTTCTTTCCAGGAAGGTTCGATCCTTGATGGCCACATCCTTCTCGCCTCGTTCTTGATCCACCTGTTGTGTCAACTTTTCGAGTTGCTCTTGCAATCCTCGGATTTCATCCTGCATCAACAGGCTCTGATCTTGCAAGGACCGGTTTTGATCCTGGAAGGATCGAGATTGCATCTCAAGAGACTTGCCCGACCGTTGGATTGCTTGCTCATGTTGTTGACGCATTGTCTTCAATTGCTGTTCATGTGCCATCATAAGTTCCTGTTTCGCCATGGCCATTTCCTGTTGATGGATAGAATCCAATTGCTGTTGCAGTCTCGTCTCCTTTTCGTTCACCTCTTGTGCATGTCGCTGGCTCATCTCTTGTTGGACTTGTTGCTGTACACTTTGATGGATCATCTGTCGTTCTCCTTCAAACCCAGCCTGAAGAGCCTTCCTTTCTTCCTCAAATGACATCTCTAGTTCCTTCAACTTGCTAGCCCAGCTAGATTCAAGCTTGCGTTGCGAGTTGGCAGCATCGCGTTCCATGCTCTGCAACAGATCTGTCTGGATCTTGATCGTAGCATCTGCCTCTTGTTCCAATTTACGAACTTGGGCTTCCTTGGTCTTGAGGGCTGCCTCGACCTGATCCAATCGCGTCTTCCATGTAAACTGCTCCTGTTGAAGACTCTGTCCTGCCTTTGCACGGTCTTGCTCCAAGGCCGACTCTAGTTCTCGAGACTTGGCACGATCCTGCTCCAAGGCTGCCTCTAGCTCTCGAGACTTGGCACGGTCCTGCTCAAGGGCTGCCTCCAGCTCTTGAGATCTGGCACGGTCCTGTTCAAGAGCCTTCTCCAACTCTCGAGACCTGGCGCGATCCTGCTCGAGAACCTTTTCTAATTCTTGAGATCTGACGCGATCCTGTTCAAGAGCTGTCTCCAACTCTCGAGACCTGACCTGATCCTGTTCCAGAGCCATCGCCAACTCTCGAGACCTAGCCTGGTCCTGTTCCAGAGCCATCTCTAATTCTCGAGACTTGGCTCGCTCTGCCTCGAGAACTTGTTCTTGTTGACGAGATCGTTGCTCTAGAGTCTTCTCCAACTCTTGAGACTTGGTCCGCTCCGCATCAAGCTCTTGTTCTTGTCGATGCAACCGTTGCTCCAGTTCCTTTTGGATCACTACCATGGCCTCGTTACCATCGCGCTTCAGACCTTCCATCTGAGCATCAAACTGGGCCATCATCTCCTTGCGACTCTTCTCCAGATCAGCCTTCAATCCTGCCTCGCCTTGCTCTCGGTCCGACTTGACCGTCTCGACCAGTCGAAGGGCCTCTTCCTTGGCCACACGCTCCTCTTCCTTGCCCTTGCGTTCTTCTTCCACCAGACCCTTGATCGACTCGAGCTCCTTCTTGTGTGCTGATGCCTCCCGCAAGAGACCTTTGACAATGCCCTGGAATTGAGAATCAGCCTGTCGCTTCGACTCGGTCATGGCCACGAGTTGCCCATGCATCTCTTGTAACCGAGCCTCGGCCTCACTCTCCTCTCCACTCGCCGATCGGGCCAACATGGCTCGTTCCTGAGCCCAGCTCTCTTCACGACTTTGCATCTCTTCAACAATCTGTTCATTGTCTCGAGTCAGCTCTTGGACCTCAGCCTCAAGCGACTTGGTCCGCTCCTCAGATTCCTTGACCTTGCTCTCCAAGCCCTGAAGCAGCAATGCATGCGAGGCCTTGTTCTCTGTGAGCACGGCTTCGAGTCGATCCAGAGCAGATTCCATCTCTTTCTTGTGGAATTCAAGATCCTGAATGGCCTTGTCTCGCTCTTCTTGAGTTGTCTTGAGCAAACGTTCCGATTCATTCACCTTGACCTCGAGTTGTTCCAACATCTGTTGTTGAGATACCTTGTAGGCCTCAAGATCCTGCACTGCCTTTTCCTGCAACTCTTGAATTCTTTCTTCCCAAACACGAACTTCCTCTTTAGTCTTGATCGCCTGTTCTTCCTCAAGTTTCTCAATCGTCTGTGCTTGTTCCTCACGTAATTTTTGCAAAGTCATTTCATGTTCATCCTGAAGATCATCCAGAGCCTTCTGCTTATCCTCATTCAAATCTTCAATCTGATCCAACAGATCTTCTTTTTCCTTTTGGAATCCAGACTCAAGTTTTCGTTGATGTTCTTCCAACTCGAACGCATGGTCTTCCCGAAGACGTGCCAACCCTTGTTCAGACTCTTGTATCTTTTTCTCAAGTGCCTCCGAATGCGTCAATTGAAGCTTCTCCAACACCAGAGTATGTTCTGCCTGTTGTCGTTCCACAGATTGCTTCAATACCTCTTGATGTTGGACTCGATCTTGTTCAGACGTCTTCAACATCTGTTCTCGTTCTTCTTCCCATCGTCCCTTGGCCGATTGGAGTTCCTTCAGTTCCGTCATTTGACTCTCGGCCACCAAGATTTGTCCTGCGGGAGCAGTCCAGTCTTCCTTGGCCTTGGTCTTGGAGTTCTTGACCTCTAGATGAAGTTCATCCAATTCCATCTCCAGTTCTCGAACTCGACTTTGAAGTTCCGTCGTTTCCTCGGCTCCAATCTCGAGATCTTGTTGTGCAAATTCCAATTCTCGTTCCAGTTGGATCACTCGGTTGTTGAGTCGGGTCAACTCGACTTCGTCCGTTTCGATCGAGACGGCCCCCAGTTGAGAACGACTCTGGCCCTCATCCGCAAGGATCTGCATCTGGATTGCTGCACCGGGTGCTGGGGCGGGTGCAGCCCTGGCTGCAGGTCCAGCCATAGGCGAGTCGGGAAGGGTCGAAGGAATCGGGGGTGGGATGATCCCGTACGAGGGCTTACCACCCATGGCCGCCGCCGATGTGGTCGAAGAAGGCGAAGGTGGGATAGGTGGAGGAACAAGAGGTCGCTCAGGAGGTGGACCAGGTGGAGGTAAAATCTGTTTGTTCAACCCAGAACGAACTCCTCGTGCACTACCGGCCGAACCTGATCGTTTGGCTCCACCAAACAATCCTGAGCCAGTGGTGACACCTCCAGGTGTTGTAGGGCTGTTGGGACTGCCCACTCCTCCTGCGGGTCCCATGCCCTCGACCGAGACTGGGATAGGTGGAGGTGCACGCTGAGGAGGTGGAGAGGCCGAGAGGATCGAAGACGTTGAGGAGACATAGGACTTGGCAGACCGAACCGAAGCCACGCTCACGGAACTGGCAGTCGACTCGTTTCGCTTCAATGAACCTCCTGTGCTGACAGTCATGATGGACGAACTGCTCACGGGCGTGATCGAGGTCATGATCGTGGTGGCGGGTCCTGAGGAGGTGGACGAAGGAGGCGAAGTATCCTTGGTCGTCATCTCATTGCCAGATCCAATCACCGAGGTCATGGACACATACGACGGCTGGATCGGCGGCAGATCACTACCATCACTGTCACGGTTAGGTCGAGGCAGTGGAGGTGGATGTCCTCCTCCACTGGGTCCATTCCGCAAACTCTTGGACGATGACTCGACATCCGTCTCAAAATCTGTCTCAAAGTCTGTATCGTCCGTGAATCCTCTCGATTTGTTGCCGCCTGTACCCGGCACATTCTTGAAACTATCCACAGAGACTCGGGAGCTGGACAAGGTCGCCGTAGTTGCTTCGATCGAGACAGTCGTTACAGAAGTCAGCAGAGTCGATGCCCCTGATCCTGCCATGGGAGGTGGAGGAGAAGAGGGGATGGGTGGTGGAGCCATGGATTTGTAGTCTCTCGAGTAAGGATCCTGTCCAGCAGTAGTCGCGCTAGGGGGAACCATGGCAGACATGGGAAGAGGCGGAACATAGTTGGGATGGTTCGGGGTCGTGGGCGAAGTAGCAGGTGGAAGGTTAAAGTTGGAGATAATCGAGGCTGGGTATTTAGAAGAAGCGACTGATCTTGTATCGTCGTCCAAGTCGTGTCCATCACTGTCCGTGGCGGCATTATGACGCGAGTATTGAACCTTGAGTGGAGGCGAGTCTGAATCGTCCGAATCCTCGTCCCGCTTGGTCTCGCGTGCTGTACTTCTCGAGAAGGGAGGCGAGTCAAAGCCATCGTCCGTGGTTCTTGACTGCGTGCCATTGGTCATGCCTCGGCTACCTGGGGGGCCCTTTGGAGTGGGAACACCAGCGCTATTGTTCTTGGGAGTCATCGGATCATCATAATCTGTATAGTCATCCTCAGCCCCTGTAGAATACCGTCGACCTCCTGTACCTCGGAATGACGAAGCATCTGCGGTGGTTGGTTTCGAGACAGAGGGCTTCCTGGCAGCGGCAGAGGCACCCGGCGGCACAGGGTCCCACGAGTGACGATCCTGATGAGAGTCCGCTCCAGATTGCCACGAGTACCGGGTCGAGTCGCGGGTAGAGTCCTCTTTGTTGTCCGGTCGATATCGATGGCTCGTGTTGCGGGACAATGGGGACCTGGACCGAGACCTAGAGCTCGACCTTGAACTGGACCGGGAGCGAGAGCGGGATTTACTTCGGAAGGATCCTCGTGACTGAGCTCTAAAGCCAGATTGTTTGCTGGCGACAGAGCCCTGACGCGCTCGGGTCATGGACTTGGATCTTGATCGGGAGACAGAGTGTGGTGGACGAGATCGGGATCTAGAGCTTGAGCGAGAATGAGAGCGCGACCTGGAGTTTGACCGACTCGACAGGGAATGCGATCTGTATCCACGCGAGCGGCGATCCCTTGATCTCGATCTCGATCTTGATCTAGACCTTGACCTAGACCTAGACCTAGACCTAGACCTCGACCTAGACCTCGACCTAGATGATCGCGTAATGGACGAAGCAAATGAATCTCGACCAGCGTCTGCCGCACCCTTGACCTTGGCCACTGAGCCCTTGCGGTCCAGAGCCGCTGAGGGTGACCAGGATCTGGACCGACGGCGAGAGCGATCGCCATCCTCCTTTGCCCCCGCGGGTTTTGACGTTTCCTTGTCATCCTGACCCTTCTTGCCAAACTGCCGAAGGAAAGACATATCCGGGTCCTTGTCTTTGTCTCCTGTCGAATACATCGATGCCATCCATGAAGGTCGTCTCTGTCCGATACTACTCCGCCAGTTCTGAGTGTTTTCGTTCCAGTTGGGAACAAACTTTTCGGGCAAACTGCTTCGGCGTTTGCTCTTGAGCTCCGTAAACGCTGCTGAACCAGAGGAGGCTCCCTTGAGCGGTGGAGATGTCCGCCAGCTGTCCATGGCTTGTTGCCGTCGAGCATCTGCAGACACTGTGGGTGGAGAAGAGAGCATGTCCTCGAGACTGATTCGTTTACCATCCCATTCCGAGGACATGCGACGGTTTGTCGTGGCCCGGGTGGGTGTGGGTGGTACAGGTGCTGCCTGGCCGGCACGCGAGCTGTCCTGCAAAGGAGTCGCGGCGGATCGAAGGGAAGAGGCCGCACTTGTCATGCTTTGCATTCCCTCTGCTCCCGAAACCAGGGTTTGGTTGAATCGATGGACCGGTGGCTGTGGAGGCTGAGAGGGTGGTGGAGGTGTCATGGGGGTGGCGGGTGTCGGGGGTGAGTTGGGGACGCTCTTGACAAAGTGGGTGCCTCCATGTTCCTTCGAGACCACCGTGGTCGTCGTCTCACCCACCTCTACCTTAATCATGTCCGAGTCTGCGCGCTGTCTTCGTGAGGGATAATCGCGGCCTGCAGTGCCATTGCTGTTGTTTAATTGGCGAACGGTTGGTGTCTGCAAGGTCGGGTGCTGCGCTGGGATCGGTGGCAATGACTTGTCGTTCACATAGCCTGTTGGAGGCGAACGCACGGCTCGAGTGACAATGGCCTCGTCATCACTCCACGACAGGATCTCGGTTTCCAACTCGGTCCCTGTCGGTGAGGTGAGCCACTCTTCCGCCTGTTGCTGCGAACTCTTTTGACGGGCGAGATTGCGCTCGTTTCTTTCGCGGCGAGCTTGCAAGACCGATGAGCTGTTGGAGGTGATAGACGAAGAGTAGTTGAGGGCACCACGACCCTGGCCAGAGCCCTGATTGTATCCTCCTGCGCCCGATCGAGCCCCAGCACCCTGGCGATGGTAATAGTCATCCTGGTCAGATTCGTAGGGATAGTTCCTGCTTCGCCCATGACTGTGATCGTCATTTGAGACAGACGATGCGGCCGAGTAGGGCTGCTGTCCAGGGTGCTGACGGTACTGTGAGCGTTCGTACGGCCGTGGCCCTGGAGGAGACCGCCAACTGTCGTTACTGGCAGGGGACAGCATTGGGCTCTGATCATAGTTACCGTAACCGTTTTGACCGCCACGCGATCCGTAGGCGTTGCCACGACTTGATGGGGGTGGAGGTTGCTGTCGCTGCTGGTGGGAGGAGCCACCGTAAGGTTGACGCTGTTGATCTGCTGCATGGAAATAAGGCGACGAGGAAGGAGGAGAAGAGATGGGTGGAGGCGAAGCAGGCGATCCCGTGGCAGCGCCCATGTAGGGCGATTGTTGTGCATGGTGACCCGGGCCATAGCCCTGATGTTGTTGGTAATGGCTGTTGTAGCCATAGTCCTGTCCAGAGGAGTAGCCACTGTATTGGGAGCCATGAGGTGGAGCATGATGAGCGGGACTGCCACTCAACAGAGACGAAGCGTCGCTCCATTGGCGCTGATGGCTCGCATAGCGTTGGGGACTAGCGCCATGATCCCGGGACCCCGAGAGGTCGGGCTTTGTATCAATGGCTGGTCGTTGTCTCTCCACGGGCGAGGCCTAGGGAGAAAAAAAGTACATGTTTAAAAGAGAGAGTGTGTGTGGGAGTGGGAGTGGGAGTGGGAGTGAGGAGATCCAAAATATTGCAGGCAGTGCAGAAGAGAGCATCCACAGAAAAAAATGAGCCAAGACAGGGAGAAAGAGAAAGAGAGAGAAAGAGAGAGACAGAGAGAGAGAGAGAGAAAGAGAGAAAGAGAGAGAGCAGCTTGTCCATGTTAGTTTCCGCGTGGAGTGGGATGTGGGAGCAAAATAAAATAAAATAAAAAGGCAGCCAAAGGCAAAGTCAAGGCAGGGACATGGAGCATGACCCAAAATTGCTCCTCTCCTCCCCCCTCGGATAAACAATACTGGAGAGAGACAATACTGGAGACTTACGGTGAGATCGCTATTGGCATTGCTGTGGGCGCTCTCGCGTGCGCGCGCAGACGGCCGCGGAGCACGAGGTTGATTCCGTAGGTTAGCCCCCGGGCCGTTGTACCTGGATGTACCGGGCGGCATGGTTTGCTGCTAAATATTTATAGTATTATTATCTAATGCTGGAGAGAGGGTGGATTATGGCAGAAGATGGAACAAAGCAAGAAGAAAAGGGAGGTCAGGGCCGCTGCAGGTGAGAGTGAGAGGCGTGGGGATGCAGTAGGCGATCCGAGAGAACAAGAGAAAGAGAAGGAGAGAGAGAAAAGGAGAGGAGGAATAGGTTGTGGTTGGTGGGGGTGGGGGGTGGTAGTTGGTGGTCACAGTCAAGAGATGAGATGGGATGATGAACGAGAGCAGCACCAAAGGGAACAGAGGGAACCAATCGACCTACAGGCAAAAGCAGAGGAGTGAGAGAGAGAAAGAGATGCGGATCGCAGGAGGGGAGTTGTCGGAGACGATGGATGACCCCGAGGAGCGGATCTGGACGCGTCCGCAGAAGAGAAGAGAGAGTCGAGAAGGAGGATGACAACCGAGGTCAAAGGAGTGAGCAAGAGGATGGACGGTGCTCACTACGGTCACAACGACATTGATGTTGGGGAAGGGTGGGATGAAGGAGATGAATGCAGCGGAGGGAGAAACAAAAAGAGGCACAGCAGGGGGAGAGTGAGGGAGAGAGAGAGAGAGAGAAAGAGAGAGAGAAGAGTGTGAGAGTGAGAGTGAGAGAGAGTAAAAGAGAAAGAGGAAAAAAGATGCAAAGGATGGGGATGAACCAGAGTCGGGTGGGATGATGAAATACCCGAACGGATGATGAAAGAAGAAAAAGAAAAAAAAAAAAAAAAAAAAAAAAAATGAAGATGAAAGATGATGATAATGGTGGACGGTCAAAGAAGCAGTGTCAAACCTTATCAGTCGCCTGTTCTCCCTTGCTTCGTACCTGAGCAATGCCCCTGCCACCACCAACCACCACCACCACCATCACTGTTACTGGGTGGGTAAGATCGAAGAGAGGCGTGTCTCAGAGTAGCGAAAAGTGAAGTGGCCCGACTAGTGAATAAGACTGGGAGCTCCATACCCATGCTCCTTGCGTCGTGGCCCTGTCCACTTGTACAACGGGTCACCCCGGGCGGCGGCTTTTCTGTGCATCGCATTAAAACGGAATGGTCTGAGCAATTGGACCCCGCCTTGGTGTGTATGTGTGTGTGTGCCTGAGTCTCCGCCTCAGCCGCACCCAATCTGTCCCTTGTTGCCCAAGTCCCTTCTCTTCTTTTCTTCCTGTGCACGGCGCCACCGCCCACGGCGCCACGGGCTGGGCGTCGAGCTCATTCGCTCAGACCCAACCCGACCCTCAGCACCCGACCGAATTATCTTTTCCTGAGTGTCTCTCTTTCCTTTCTCTCAACCTCGCGGTTCAAAATTGCAATAGTGCTTGTCCCACCTGTCCAGACGTTGGGTCTGTCTTGCCCTGTCGCAGATGGAAGGGTTGCACATTCAGCCAGCCAGGGACAAGGAGATGCATCTCTCTCTCTCTCTCTCTTTTCCCTTCCCTTCCATTCTCCCCTGCCCAACCCTTCATCCACTGTACGACAATAGTTGTATCGATACGCCCTTCGTGCATAGGCAACATCCAGCAGTGTGGCTGTAATAAAAAGCAATTCAGCTCGATACTAAGTACCAGGTACCAGCCAGTCTACTATCTTTATCGTTTCTTGGCTGTAGTATCCGAAAATTAAGGGAATGATATTGGGGGAAAAAATGGCCGTTAGACCGAGCCCCTTCCCTCGTGGCAGACATGTCCCTGGGACAAGCTCAATCATGCATTTTTTTTTCATTTTGTTTACCCTCTCGCCTCTTCTTCTATACCAAACCAATAATCCTTTGGATATTTTTGAACATATCCTTTTTTTTTTTTTTTAAAAAAAAAAAAAAAACGACAAGAGTACAAGAGTGGGGGACAGACTGGTGTGCTTGAAAAACAAAAGAAACCAGCAGAGCGAAAGAGTTGCTTCTATGTAGATGGAGAGAAGGAAACGATGTACCAGGTGCACATGTCGTGTAGAGTGTTTAAGCGAGCGAGTAAAGAATCATATATTATGGTTTAACTTTCATTACTCTGCAACAAAATGAAGACATGGCGAACTGTCCTCATTCCAGAGGTCGCGAGTCTAATCATAGTCCCTCTCACCCTTCTATACCATGTCGAAGATGCAAAAAGCCCCTCTTTCAAACTTTCTCAGGAACTGCATCGCCTACCCCACCTCTCCAAGGAATTAGCCACTCCACATCTCATTTTTTTTCCCTTCTCGACGTCCTATTCTTCTACGCGTTCGCGGTGTCTTTCCCTCTCTCTCCTCTACCAAGGTCCTTCTAGACCTTACATGTCGCCTACTCCCATATCCTTCAGAGCCTTTCCCCCACATGTCCTGTACCTTTTGCTCTCTAGCACGTATCTGAGCGAATACAGCCCCTGCTCACTTTGTGGTTTTGCACATGATTAGATCTCACCAGTACCTACCACTTCTAACCCTATTTATTTTCTTCCTTGCGCGTTCTATTAATCTTTTCCCCCCCCCCTCCCCCTCATCTCTATCTACTTTTCTGATCTCTGAGTGTCCTCTCTCGCACTTTTGTGTTTTATTCTCCCTCTTTTATCGTGTAAAGTCGCGTCTCATCTTTTGATCACGCGTTGTTCTTTGTAGGGTCTCCCCCCCTTCCCACTCTTTTCTTTTTTCTTTTTCGTTTATCACCTGAAAGAAATATGAGAGGGTCTCAAACAGTTTGCTCCGCCAAAAAAAAGGTATTCAGTCGACAGCATGCTCATTCGTACCGCCGATTGTCATTTTCCTCCTTTCCCTTCTAAAATCGTAGCCATACAAAGCAAATCGCAGGACAAGACAAGACATTGACAATTTTTTTTTTGGTGGTGACCGCCAAACTCCTCGTTAGATTGAGTCGTTTTTTATGTTTTAAAAAAAAATTGATCGTGGAAGAGAAAAGTCAAGATAATAGAAAGAAAGAAAGAAAGAAGTGAGAGAGTGAGAGTGAGAGAGAGGAGAAGGAGAAGAGACGAATCCAAGAGTTCTTGGAGTCTTTATACGCTCTGTAATACTTTCCTCTACTATCAACTCATGTCTCTCCTACTTCAAAAGAGAGAGAGAAAGGAGAAAAAAATCGAAGAGGGAGCCTGTGCGTCTGGTGATTGATTTTAGTGCAGACGTTGGAGAAGGAATCGTAGACAAAACAAAGATTGACCCAAGGAAGAGTTGACGAAGCAATAAAACAATAGAAAAGCAAAGAGTGATCAAGAAAGTGTTGGCGAAGCTATAAACAATGGGAAAGCAGCAAATATTAAAATGACGACTGGTGAAGTTTAGGACAATTCAATGGGGAAGAAACCACAACAACAAGAGAATGAAAAGGTAGTAAGCATTTATTAAAGACTCACAGCAAAGTTGATTTACCCTTCCTCCTCTCTAAGCTAAGTTCAAAATCGGCAGGAGAAAAAACGGATATGTTCAGATTTCATAGCCCATAATTCCTAGAACGGCGATACTCGATGGCTACCTTAAATGGTCTAGCGGGCTGTTTGTACATAGAAAACTCTTGAGTCCTGTGTATCCTACTTTTACCAACACCTGATCATTTCCATGCACTTCCCACACAAAAATTGCCCAATACAGTATTTCTGAAGACAAAAGGGTTCTATTAGCTGTTGTCACTTTCCTTGAAGCGATGAGGACTAAGCAATCAATCTTCATGTATACTTCTCGTAATGACTCTCTTTCCTTCTTTCCCGTCGGATCAAATCCATCTTCCTAGACAAATTATTTTTTAGTCGACGATAACCCACCACAGCTCATCCTCGAATCTCTTGCTTTAAGAATTTAACCAGTTTGAGTAAAGTAAAGTAAAAAGAGAGCTCCATAGCAAATTCCTCATTTCAATTGTTCATTCCTTACATGAGCTCTCCCTGTCAAACGTACCTTTGGAAAATTTTGTTACTGAGGATCTTGTAATAGCTAGTAATCGTAGACACGAAGACTGTAGAAATCTCATAACCCCTCAAAGAAAGATAGGATTGACCATACTTTAGGCTCTGCTTCCCTAATGCTTTAGTCACAACCAGAGGCATAGGGACTGGTCGTCTCGCTCAGTGAGAGCTTTCGCGTCCTACTGTGCCCACTCCTTCCTCTCTCACAAACACTTTCTTAGTAGATATGCAAAGGTTTGGATTTGCCAAGGTTCAGGTATATGGAAAGACCCTCACCACAGCTATTCCCACTCATTACAGCAACCACTTCTCACCAATCACCTTCCTTCTAAACACCCATAACTTCCCTCACTACCATCTCATGAAAAAGACATGCACTCCAGCCTTGGCTCCCCTACCTCCATCCCCTACCACCTATATCCCACTACCTTTTACGCTCTCACACTCTCTATCTACTCACTTACACTAATCATAAGCTGGAGTCCAATTTGTCGTCAATAAAACCTCAAGAAAAGCAAACCACCCCGCAGCCCCGCAGCTCATCACTGTCACCAAACTCTTCCCATCGCAGCCATCTCCCTCAGTCCATCATGTGCTTCCACCACGATCAGAACATCCCCACATTACCTGACGGTAAAGACATGCCCTCCACCTCTCCCCTCCACCCCTGCCTTCTCCACTACTCGTCCTAACCACTACTTCCCTTACACCCTCAACACTTCACCACTCCCTACCTACTCACTACACTGATGGCAAGTTGAAGCCCAATCTGTCGCCAATTTCATCCCAGGAAATAGTAAACCACCTCTAGCTCCCTAGTCCATCACAGCTATCATGCCCCTCCCACCGCAGCGATCGTCCCCTAGTCTATCATCCCTGTCCACCACGCTCAAAACGTCTCCAATACCACTACACTGTAGTAACATCCCCTACCCCTGCCTCCCGAACCGTCGTGCATCTCTCCCCTTTGACCCTTTCTTACCGCCCTCAACGCCTTCTCTGATCCTACTTACCCACTTACACCTACCATAAATTGGAACGCTATCTTCGATGAACAATTTCCTAGCCAATAGAAGCACCCCTACCTTCAAGCTCATCACCGCGGCCATACCCTACCTATCACAGTAACAGCCTACACTCGTCATCCCTGTCCACAACTCGCAGAGCCTCCCCACTTACACCTCATAGATAAGACTCGCTCTCCACCTCTGCCTCCCCACTTCCCTGCCTCCCCACTTCCCTGCCTCCCCCCTGAACACCTCTTTCGTAATCACATCACTTCTTTCTTTCTTTCTGCTCGCTTTCTCTCGTCGTAAAGTGGAGCCCATTAGCCATCAAGATTACGATCATCTCCCCTGCCACTCTGCCGCAAGGAAGAGCCCTCCCCCTCATCCTGTCGCCACTACCTCCTCCTCCTCCTTCTCATTCCACTCCACCATCACTATCATCATTTCCACTATCCCTACCGCCACTACCACAACCACTACCACTAAAGCAGGCAAAAAAAAAAAAAAAAAAAAAAGCTTGAGTCGTTCCAAGAGCACGTCCTTAACCGTTATCCAGGCTCGGAGACATAGCAGGAGGGAGATGCGGCTCTTTGTAGTGTTTGTTTGGCTAGGCTTAGAGCTAGTGGCCGAAATCTCAATGTATAAAGCAAGCAAAAAATAAGCTCGAGTCGTCATGATATTCGACTCTGTCAGCTATTGCTCTGACATGAAAAGTGGCACAAGCGAACACTACCTTCGCCTTCATCTCTTACTTTTCCCTACTTTCGATGCTACTCCAATCACCAATTCTTGTGACTTGAGAATGGACAGAGCAATGAGAATTTTTAAAGTTACTCGGGATAGGGCGAAGCTACATCAAAGACTCTCTTTTAAGAGATTCTCGTCCGCAAACGCAGGATGCTCCTCAAATCACGCCTCACCAATTATTTGAAGGGCTTGAACACAACTAGTCTGCTATGGACGACCTATCGCATATTGATCCAATCGTCGAGGAAGATTTTGATACCGACGGCGACGAGCATTCCGAGACGTTTGCTAAACTCCAATCCACGAGGGCATCCAGGGCATTTCGTTACTCCGAGGACAAGTTGCTGCGTCTTCTCGAGGAACCAGTCGTCGAATCCAGAGATAGGGAGGAGATCAGTTACGATGAGTTTGTGTCTGTCACTCGATACCCTCAGCTTCTGAATCCACTTCAGCTCCTCCACCCTCCCCCTCAGCCCCTTCAGCCATGTCTCCCTCCCCTTCAGACCCCTGAGCCATGGCTCTTCCCCAAACATTATCATTTCCGCACTCCATTCAAACCTCAAGTATGTAGAATTGGCCTCATTCAGAATGAGGATGGAGGAGGCCGAGGAAGGAAATGGCGATCATTATAAGTCCCTAAGAAAGAGAACAGGATTCAATAAAAAATGAGACTGATACGACAATCTGTTTTGTGTGTACTCAAGATCTCGTGTCGGTCCTTGACAATGGAGGAGCCGGAGTCAATGCAGCTGGTGTTGACATCAAGCTTGATAATGCGAAACCATTGGTTGGGGTCAAGGAGATCAAGTGTGTGCTGAAGCTTGGACCAAACGAATCTCAGGACGTAATGGCAGCATCCAAGTATGTAACAGTTTCAGTTCTCAGTGTCTAGGCGGAGACAATGAAGCTTCTCTTCAAAAGTGCGTCGTTGAAAAGAGGTCGTCGACTCACTGTCGAACAAAGAAATGTGCTGTATACATTGGGGGATTATGACTTGGAGATACAAAGTTTGTAAGCTATAATAGATTGCTACTACCTCAAAAGTGTCACTTGAACCTCTCCTCGTGAGGTGAACATACCAGCCCAACGCGCCTCGAAGAATCCTCTTGGAAGTAGGAGAGAAAGAGCCGACATTGAGGGATCAAAAAGCAACATCGCTATGAACGCTTGGCTGCCACAAGCCAGCTACTTATAAAAATGGAATGGGGAGTGGATGCTAAAAACGGACGCATACGATATCTTATGAATCTAGGCTAAAGCTATGGAATAGAACGGTCGCATAGTCCGCTAAGGTTTGGATACTTTGGAGGATTGCCTCCTATAGCAATCGCCAATTGGTGGAAGGCGATCATCTCCCAAAACATTTCCAAAATCAGAGTGTCGTTCAAGGTGAGAGTGTGAGGAATGTACCCAATGGACGTCTCATCACTGTGACAGAACCCCAGACATCCTGACTCCTGACGACGAACGATTAGCATATCCGGCGCAAGGACAAAGCTGCTCTTGACTACGCTGTACACTACATCAGCCATGCCAGATATCGCATCGCCGTATTTGGCGAAAAACATGTACGCATGCTTGCCATCAGGATTCGTGTAGGTCATCGACTCGGCGACCCAAGTGAAATTAGTCGAATATTTGACACCGGACATAAGGCGTTTTATATCATCACGCTTTGGCAGATCCTCCGTATCGACGACATCTTCAATTAGGCTTGGCATGTTCTTGACATCAATATACTGCATAGAAATGGCTGTTGTGTTGTAATCGAGTGAGTCGAAACCAAGACAAACCCGTCTCTTGATGTCGGTCTTGCTACTGGATCCAATCACTTTCGCAACCTTTTCCCAGGTGTCGGCGAACTGATTGATGGCCATCATAATGGCTTCAAAGGAGAGACTATTCATCAATGGTTCCGCCGCCCTGTCATCCTTTTTAAGAGTAACCTGCTGCTTGAGGACGATAGGAGTCGAAGTCTTGTTTTGGATAGGAGGCGGAATCTTGAGAAAGGACGATGCGGAGGAGAAGCGCAGGAGATCCAAAAGCACCTTGCTGACGTAGCTCGAGTAGGATCTCCACTTTGCCAGATACTCGACAGAGCCGAAGGAGCCATCTGAGTCGACATAGCCCGACCGGACTAGGGAACCGGATTCTTGGTTGTCGGAAAGAACATGCAACATGATGTTTTTATCTGTATGACTGCTATTAAACTCGCATTCCTCGAATGTTGTGCTGAGACGGCCTTCCAAAAACAAGATCTCTAGACGACCGTCATGTGGGGCGACCAACAGCCATGAGTATGCGGTATCGACTGTGATGTTTGTGCTGGTAAAACATCCTGCATGCGGCGGTAGGATGGACTCGTTCCTTTGACTGGCAAACTCGCACTCGACAGAAATGGGAGCACCTCGACTTTTGGTAAAAACACGGTTCCACCAGTTTTCGACCGACTCTTGGATCTCTGCTTCCTCGAAGCAACTCGACAACAGATCCACCAATAATGGGATAACGTCTTGTTCGTTCAAGGTCATCTGCATGTGATTCGAAGCTTGCCGGTGGGACAGAGTTGCATTCTGAAAAGCCTTGAGCAAACCTCCCTTGTGAGTCTTGAATACATCCCGGTTCTCGGCAGCATTGTCGACTATTGTCCTTAGTAGGGCTTCGAACCCTCCAATTGGCCAAAGAGCGTTCGATGGAGATCTAGACACATTGAGTCCGGTTTGCATGATGGCTTGATGTGGGATATGATCCAAGGCCCACTCGAACTGAGACGTGGACATAACAGCTCGAACATCCTGCAGCTCCTGGGGGTCGAGGTTTCGGGGATCGTTACCATGGCAGCATGTCGAAAACCAGCAGAAATGGCAATATTCAGGTGTATATTGCACCAGCGTTTCGGCGGCTGTGGTGATATAAATGTGCCCAAGCTCGACTATCCAAGCGTACCCACCCACCACATATGGCACCTTGACAACGACGATAAGTGTCGATAGACATGCAGGGTGTTTTATGTCATGACAACGCGACCAGTTGTAAGAGAATCCTTGGGCAATGTAAACTCCACCCCCAACTGCGCTTTGAATGATCGCATGGATATCGTGATATGCTTTGTCGAGTATGTCATCGGTCAGACCCCACGACTCGATGGTTAGTCTAAGGTTAGTTTGAGGAATTGTGTCAACTCCGGACGTTCCATTTGTTGTGGGATTTTCCATTAGGCGTTCCCATCTGTCTGGGATATCTTGCTTCAAACCCAATACGATTTGGGAAAGTACAGATTGAACATTGTCGCCTTGAATGAGATCATAATCTAGGGATTCATGCAGCGCATTGGAGGCGACCATTGGGACCTGCGGGGGGGCGGGAAGGGACAGGACGCAGGGAAGAGCTTCCAACAAGGCGCCCCTGCATTTACATGTATATTAAAATTGGTTTAAGTATCAGAGTATCAAAGTACAAATTGGCAAGAAGAAACGAAGTTTGCAGGATTGATATTTCCTACACAAGGATCGCGGTAAAAGCGAGGATGGCGCGCATTTGGAAGCAAAGTAATGTTGTTGTTAATGTTGTTGTGGAGCAAGTGAATGCTTATATAGTAAAAATTTTCAAGCAAGGGGTTTATTCAAGACTCCTTTCACAATGGGCTCATTAAGAAAGGGAGCACCCAGGTCCGTTGGAACAACTTCTCGATTGGAACGTAGGCACCAAGTACAGATCTCAACGTTTGTCGGTCGATATCAAGTATGTCATGAACCGCCACAGTTTTGGCAACACTGGCTAGTATCTTGGTTGTCACAGGAAGGTGCAGTGATTGGAGTTGGCGCGGCTATTAAGCTTGTTGCTACACCGCCGATATTGGCCTACAGCACTGGTGCCGTGATTTCTAATGCTACTGTCATCAGCTACTCGCCCATTCTCAACAAGCGCAGTCTTTGTCAACTGCCTTCGCTCCCTGATTAAGTGGTTGAAAATTTGCTTGGACCATGAACATAATCCTATTCTATCCTCTGTTTGGGATGTGAAAACGCCTCCAATTTTTTTGAGGAGGATAGATTTCAAAAACTGGATAGGAGAGGGCCTTTAGTCCACTATTAAAAATGACCCAGCGAGTCTTTTTACCCAAGGAACCAATACACGAACGAGCCACTCTCATTCTTCGCGAAATTGACCTTTTTCTCTCTCTTATCTTTTCTACTTTCATCAACTGCACCGCCTAGTCTCCTCATGGATCCTTCACTTGGGTTCTTAAACAGCTTTGACGTTTCTGCTCTCGACTCGCCCGAGTCGGACGAAATAGATGGGTCGACATTCACCATCCTTGGCCGAATTACTAACCTGATAGATGAAGCTTGCCTTACTGATGAACAGTAACACTCAACGATAGAGGATATCACAATGGAAGAATACGACCCCAGCCTTAAGAGGTTATTCTTGGACCCTCTGCTTCTGAGTCCGCTACAAAAAGTCGTGGGAAACCCGATTTCCATGAGCTCTTCAGACACCACAAAGAGCCACACTCAGCACGATCCAATATCCCAGTAGCTCTTAGACTCATTAGTGAATTATAACCGTTGGCTCTTTATATACTATTTTCTCTGATCCGATATTAGTAGATATCGCAAAGAACGCGAATACTAATGTGATATCAGAAGAGGCTGGTCTAGGATTGGGAGCACGTGATTGGGTTTAGACCGTAGCCGACGAACTGCGAGTCTTTCTTGGTATCATACAACTTTTGGAGACACTGATCGTGTACTTGGGCGTCTTCAGGCTCACTAACACCTCTGATTATTGGACAGCATCCCCTGAATATCCGCAACACAACATTACCAAATTTGTGACACTGAACCGGTTTCCACAACTAAAGCACTTTTTTCATATATCTCATCCAGATCAAGCAGCAGAAAAGTATTTCTCCAAGATCGACTCTCTGTCAACCAAACTGGCAAGTAGATTTACCAAATACTATATTCCTGCTACCAATGTCTAGATTGGTGAGATGATCGTTCGCATTTCTGAACGGTTTAGTGTAATAGATATGATTAGGCAACCTCCGATCTTCAGGGAAGGGGGAGGGGGGCTTTA